>JAYKKM010000320.1:392500-725000 GCA_035772405.1 Chrysogorgia sp. JL179-B06
GTTGTTAATATCTCAAGAGAAAGATATGGAATTATCGATGAAATAGCCATGATGATATTTTACAGTGATATAGAAGAAGACCTGGTATTTATCTATATCCTTGTAATAAAATTAATTTTTTTTCCGATCCGTATCCTATCTACTCCTGCTTTCTGATTGGCTAACGAGCCATACCGCTCGACATAATTTCAGTTTTAAATGCGTTTTATAAGCGTAAAATATTCTAAAAACATTTGAAAATGAACTCAAACGAGATTGAACATATTGAAAGACGTAGGATGGCAACGCTGAGTCAACTGTTTCCAGCCAAGGTTTAGGCGTCATCGCATGATTGATTTAGAGTTGTACACTGATTGTAACCTTTCTTATTCCCATCTCAGTCCGCGCATTGCAATTGTTATAGAGCAACGAGGAAAGCTGTTTATAGATGGTCACTGAGAATTTATGATAATTTATAATAATTTTGTAAAAAAAATAATGGATACTCCAAATATGGTGAACTTTTTTTATCAAAGCTTCGACGATCTTGCGGTTATTATCACGAAGTGCTGTTGGTAAAACTGACCGATCTTTTCACGCGAATTAAACAACATGCCTAGGCCGGAAGGAATCCGGAATCTACAATCGCACAAATTCTTGCCAAGCTTTTCTTTATTTCCAGTTTTACTTGCCAGCTAACCTTTTAAGTCTTAGTGAGCCCACCTTTTGTCACAATTAATTGTTAACAATTGTCATGAAATAATAGACAACGCTAGACAATGGCCAATGTTTCTTTCCAAAGAAGCTCTTTGTATCATGCACAGACAAATTAAACCACCACTTAACTACGGAACTAAAGGTTGGTTTCCACTCAGGAAAATTTTCCTCAGGACAGGAACGGACAGGAAAGTTTCTCCTTTGTCCGGTGATCTCTTGGTCGGAACTAATGACTTTAATACAAAGGAAACTTTCCTCACCGTTCCTGTCAAGAGGAAACCTTTTCCGCATGTTGTAAAACATGGACTTGACTGTACTGTACTGGACTGGACTGGACTGATAAAACATGGACTGATAAAACATGGACTGATAAAACATGGACTAGTAAAACATGGACTGGTAAAACATGTAACGTGTAGCTGTGAATGTATGATGTCTACATTAACAAATAATCGCTAACCCCAAAACAACAAAGATCCTAACCCTCCATGTTTTACCAGTCCATGTTTTACCAGTCCATGTTTTACCAGTCCATGTTTTATCAGTCCATGTTTTATCAGTCCATGTTTTATCAGTCCATGTTTTATCAGTCCATGTTTTATCAGTCCATGTTTTATCAGTCCATGTTTTATCAGTCCAGTCCAGTACAGTCCAGTCCATGTTTTACAACATGCCAACATTTTCCTGAGTGGAAACCAGCCATAAAGCATCGAAGCAACTTCTTATTTTCTATTGATTACTTTATATATGACATCATCTGTTCTCTAACTGCATATATCGCAGCTCACATTACTTTCATAGCACCTCCTGATTTCATAGCACTTGCTAATGATAGTCGAAACGTTGATTAACTCTTTCCTGTCCGGCTGGAAAACATCCAAAATTGAACTACCTCTTTGTTGATATCTCGGGAAATATCCATAACTGTTGCGAAATCTATACCTTTTCTGAAAGCCCAATAAACCGGCTGTTACCAATGCTTTTGAATTTTCCGAACAAGACACATCATGATAATATAAATTAGCATTAGTTGTCACAAATCAGGTTGAATCATTTGCACAAATCATTTTTCTAGAAAATGCCATCTTGCACGCCCGCGTAACATCATGAAAATTCAAAATGCCACCAATCGCAGAGTTGTTTATGAAATCAAATCAAACTTGGCGTGTGAGTGGATCTCATGTGCCTGGCGCTTGTTGAATTTCAATTTTTAATCTTGCGTTACCGTGTGCCATGTTTTTCGATTGACGACTTTGCGGGTCCTCTGACGACCCATTTTGACTGTGCCGGACAGGAAAGAGTTAAAGATGTTCACCATATTCGGAGATTCCATGATTTTTGTAATGTCACTTCGAAACTTTATCTGAGCATAAAGATTTAGCTAATGATGAAATAATATACTCACTTGAATAAGAGGATAGTGATTATCGTTAGAACGAGGCCAAACAAGGACACAGCACATCCTATATAACTTACGATACTCAATGCTTTGTCGTGAACGTCATCGTTCTGATCGCCAACATAAACATCCTAAAAGGGCATAAGTATAACAAGCGGCATTTTATAAAGTGTTCCTGATAGAAATGTCGAGCTGATAATTTAATTGTTATGAGGTGATTATTACTATACAAGAAATACATGCACATAATAATAATAATAATAATAAAGACGTATTAGGAGCATTATACAATAGTCTCAATGCTCTTAGAACAATATATTCTTAAATTTACTTATAAAACTTATTATAGTTTCATTATAAGATAAAGCCTACTACATATATTACCACTATGAACAAAAAAAAATATTTATTTTAAAAAAGAAAAACTTAAATTACCCAACATATCAAAGCTTCTAATTTCCTGTGGTAATGAATTCCACAGTTTTGGTGCCGAAACCGAGAACGCTCTGTCTCCATGAGTCACCGTTTTGGATTTTGGCTCAAGTAGCAGATTACGGTCTGATGGTCTCAAAGCACGAGTAGGTTTATATTTATTTAGCAAATCAGTAATATAAACAGGCGCCTGGCCATGCAAAGCCTTGAAAGTAATTATTAGTATCTTAAATACAATCCTTGATCTCACCGGCAACCAGTGAAGATTACGAAGCACTGGGGAGATATGCTCCGATTTTTTAACCCCTGTTACAAGTCTTGCAGCTGTATTTTGAATTCGCTGTAACTTGCTCAATTCAGATTCTGGTAAGCCATATAGGATGCTATTACAGCTGTCAGGTTTTGATGTTATGAATGCATGCATCAACTTCTCAAAACCTCTCGCTCAATGGATGGTAATACCACCATGCATGCTATCTGGCGCGTCCTAACTAACCTCGGCACGAGAGGGGTAGAAATGAATAAATGAATTTTAGTCATAAATATAATAGAAATTTATTTATTAGCATTTGTTCAGTAATTAGAAGGACAGGAAAGTTGAAAGAAAGAAAGAAAGAAAAATATATAATTGGATGTTGTTGCTGTTTTGTTTCAGTTTTCCCTTCTTGCTCAGCTGTGTTAGCGCGTAAATTTTCTTTCATACAACAACATTCGTGCACTCATAGGCGTACGAGAGAGGCCCCGACAGGAGGGCTAACAGGTAGTGGTGATTCTTCTACATTTCCTGCATTCTGGGGGCAGTTTTAACAAAAAATAAAAATAAAATACAGTGAAAATCATGATTTTATAGTCAGTATTTCCTTACTGTATACGAAACTAACTCTAACAATAATATTCACGCAAAAACTAGATGACAATGAGCGCAGAAACACTGCACAGAGGTGATTTGTGGCAGAGATGAAAGTTGATTACCTTTGACGTTGTTTAGCGAAACGTTTGTTAATGTTTTAAAAACTTTTACGATTCTAAGAAAACAAAAGACGAACTTTTTTCTTTTTTTCTTCTTATTTTCTTCCAGCTCGTTCCCCGACGAATTGTTAATTTTTCCCCGACAGGGGGGCTAAGGTTCCCCAACGAGGGGCTGTAGCCCCCCTGCCCCCCTCTAGCGCCACCCCTGGGCTGCAGCCCCCCCCCCCCCCCAGTTGTCCGAAAAATTAGCTCTATTCGGGCAAAAATGGTCTTGTCATTCGGGAAAAAAGGTGCTGTGTTAAATTATTCGAATTTTGAATGCAACTGAATGACATTACAACGGATTCTCATTGAGGGAAATCTGGGATTTCATTTTGTTCATCCGTTTTGCAATGGTTAATAGTGGCATATAGCCAGGCGTTGGTCCGGGCGTTGTCTAAACGTAATCTCGTATATTCAACTTGAATATACCTAATACATTTGGTTAATTAATTGTGGCTAATTGCTTTTCTTTCCTTCTCTTCTGCTGTCGTGCAACGCATTGCCTATGCGCGTTGCGGGAGAGATATCCACGCGGTCTAAATTTGGAAAATCTGTACATGTTACTTTAACGGTAATTAAATACTTCGGATCCCGGACACTGCCGCGACTGCAAAAACGAGAAAAGTGCCTTCAAATTGCAGGAAATACACTTTCATGGAATCAAAAATTCAAACATTTTCTCGGGGGAGCACGCCCCCGGACCCCCGTAATGTACACATTTCAATGCATGTTCACATATATTAATGAAAAAGCTAAACGATGCCAATTCGTGTTCGTTCTTCAGTAATATTAACGTCATCATTTATTCGGGCAAGTTATAATCAGCCCATCCCCCCCCCCCCTACAAAACTTTGCCCGTACGCCTATGCGTGCACTCGTATTTGAGTGTAGTCTACAGAATATCCAACAGTTTCTATGCAATTAGCATGAGCTTATGTAAATAATACAATAAACGAAGAGCATGGAACAACGAAATTGAACTGAGAAACTTACAACACGTCGACAAGAGGTCACTTCAAACTATAAACTGCATATAAAGAAAACTGTATATATAACTAAATATAAACATTTCCCGTTTCTCGAGGCCTTACACTAAATATGTTGTTCACAATAAAATCGCGCTCAAATCCTATTATCTGACACTATAACGTCACCGGGCTATGCAGCGTAACCTTCAGAATGTACAGATAATTGGGAAACGAAAAACTAGGAAAAAACCTGGTTTCATGATGAAGTTTTAATCAAAATGAGTAATATAAACGCGAGTTTAAATATATATATATGCGAGCATCTTTAGACAATGATAAAGCCCGATGACGAGGTTTGTAAATGACTTCTAAAATTCACCTTTTGTCTTGTTAGTGATTGGGAGAATGGGGGTTGAATATTATTACCTATTGGATTCCTCTGAGCCCAATATTACAAAATATTTAAGTCGAGAATTCAATATTGGGCGAGACCGAGATATATTGCAAGTCGAGACTTAAATATTTTGTAATATTGGGCGAAGATGAATCCAATAGGTGTTTTATTATATCGAACAAAATATCTTAACACAAAGATGTTTAATTCTTCGCACGTAAACAGACAGTCAAGACTGCTCTTATGTTCTTCACAGACTTCACTTATGTTCAAAACTGCTCCGTTTTTGTTTTTGTTTTTTTATTTTTAACCATTGTATTAATTATTTTGCATTTTTGCTTGGTTGTAAAGTTAATAAACAATAAATAAACAATCAAAAGACTCAAAAGGTGCTGGTCGTCAAAAAGAATAATAAAAAAAACTCGGAAAAACACATCACGTTCCGCGAGAAGTACTTCAACCATTGAAATTTCGATTTAGATAAAAGGCACGCGAGTGACGTTGCTTTGCACGTGAACAGCCCGCGTAAACAGTCCAAAGTTATTGTCCAATATGTAGCTGCCCTACATCGTAAAATATTGGGCTGCCACGTGATGCTAATAGAGACAATTGATTGGTAGATTCTGTGTGAGTGTATAATAATACAATATATTTAACATAACACAATGTTATTTATACAGGGTGACCCCTTCAGTGAAATACACTGGTATCACCGGGGGCTCGGTGGTAATTTAATGGTTAAGTGACCGTCATGGAACAATGATGTTGACTAATAAAATGGTAATTCTAATGAACGTGCATGCATATAAATTGAATTTGACATCTTCAAATTTAAACATTATTTGTGGACGTGGTGATGGCTCGCTTTAGAGCGGGCGGCAACGATTTTTAATGATTGGCGTGGATTGGATAATTATCTCATGATTTATTAATGAATTTTAGAAATATATATATTTATTTTTTTCCAGTCCGTATCCTACCAAATCCTGCTTTCTGATTGGCTAACGAGCGGTCCGTATGAGCCCATACGGACCGCTCGACATAATTTCAGTTTTAAATGCGTTTTATAAGCCGTAAAATATTCTAAAAACATTTGAAAATGAACTCAAACGAGATTGAACATATTGAAAGACATATAAGTGATATTTTTATCCGGATAGAGACTTAACTCTCAATTTCCTTTGACGAAGAAAAAGCACAGACTTTTCTTTTTTGTCCACTGACTAGAAATACTGATGACGACCAAAAAAACAAGCCAGGATATTAAGGGAAAAATAAATAAATTATTTACCGTTTTGGTCGGTCCGTATTGAGAAATATTTCCCTTGGTCTCAAAAACGTCCCTCGGCCTGCGGCCTCGGGCCGTTTTTGAGACCTCGGGAAATATTTCTCCATACGGACCTCCAAACCGGTAAATAACATATATATATATACGAGTTCAGTCCCATGAGGGTTTGTTCTCAAATGCGTTTTAAGTAAACATGCAATTAAATCCGTGTTCGATTGAAGAAGCCATATAAACAACTCGTTTATCGTGTTTCATCAGGGGATCCAAACACTCGAAAACAATAAATCATGTTTTCTCGTGTTTGGATCCCTGATGAAACACTCAAACTCGTTGTTCATATATTACATAGTGGTGGTAATGCCGGGATAAGATTCTGGGTATATTACAAGTAATATTTGGCATTTCACTCGATTATACTACATGTTCTCAGGATTTATGGTGAAGGAAAATTTCGAGTGTAGGAATATATACATTTTAAGACCAAATATATATATATATATATAAATATATACATAAATATATAAATATATATATATATATATATATATATATATATATATATATATATATATATATATATATATATATATATATATATATATATATATATATATATATATATATATATATATATATATATATATATATATATATGAATATAATTGAAAATACTTCTTCAGGAAAATAAATATAATGTTGGTAGTTCCAGACGTTTCGCCGATTAGAGCTTCTTCAATGGATTAATATATTAAACAATATGATTCTCACTATATATAGATAAAAAGTAAAATTTAAATGTGTAAATACAGTTTGGTTCTTCCTGATGGTTGGTTCTTCATGATGCGTACATGCTCCTTAATGCGTGAGCCAATTGGTATAATTGTTTTATAATATAGCAAAACATTTAACTTTAAGACAATGATGCAAAACTGTTGATACATCACAGTAAATAAATAAATTAATAAAGTAATTGAAGCAACGAACTTCCGCCACATACTTCCGTCATGCATAATGTTGTCACGTAAGAAAGGTTTCTCGATGAGTTTACGATGAATTACTTTGAAGTAATTAATGCATTTATCTGCGTACTATTATGCGTAAACAATTAATGCTTTTAAATATTTGTTCAGTGCAAATGCTTAGGTCGGTAAAGAATTAATTCTTGTTGGGCAATTGAAGTTTCAGCTTACTAATACCACGATCACGTCGGATGCTTCAAACTGATTTATTTTGATATGGGGTTTGTCTTGAGACGAGTATTTGTTTTGTACCAGAGTGAGGAAGACTTGTTTTGACCTACTGGAATTCAAATTTTATAATTATACATTATGCGGGAATTGCGACAATAGTGTTCAGGATATGCACTTAAATTGCTTGGCCGTTTTGATTGGTTACAACCAATAAACACACCCCCAATATTGACACAAATGGCGTGAAGCAGGCTAGAAAAGTCCATTTTCTCTTGTCTAATAGCAAAAACGGGCTTTGAGAAAATCTAGCCAGCGGGTTTAAATTTACTTAGTCGCTGGTCCATGACTGCACGATTTGTGTTAACAACAATACAACTGACATGTCTTTGTTATGGTTTGAGTTTGTCTGTGAATATTAATGATATGCATATTCTTCTTCTACGCGTACAGTCAAGAATTGTTTGTACGTGTCGATGAGGAATATCGTTTAAAATCATCGTGTCAAATTTCATGACGATCGGACTCAAAATGACGGAGCCTTAGGCTTTTTTCGAAGACCGTTGCCGCCTAACAACAACAAGAAGATTAGCAGCGATTGGCGGACCAGCTCCTGATCCAAAAAGTTCCTTTGAAAAGCAAAAATGTGGAAATCACGCTTTTTGTTGTGAAATTCGTTCCGAGCGTCTGATTGGTTGATCAAACAAACCCAACACCACGACTTCTTCTAAAGAAAGAAACAATCAGAACCGACAACTGGAAATGATTATATTTTATTTGCCTGAAGAAGTATTTTCAATTATATTCATATATATATATATATATATATATATATATAAATATATATAAATATATAAATATATATATATATATATATATATATTCCAAGTAGTGAGTATAACGAAAAAGTTATAGCATTGGTATAATATAAAAGAGCGCTCAATACCATTATAGGTAGAGCGAGGTAATATATTTAAAATGAAAAGTTTCGGTTGCTACTCCGAGTTTCACGCGGTTAAGCGATCGTCAGGCAACTGACAGATTAAGTTACTCCTATTATACACTGGCTAATTAAGTGTCGTGTTACGTGTCTACACGTGGAAAACAGTTCTGATCGTTTGTTTAGCATGTCTTTTGTTCGTCATGTCTTTTGTTTTGTTACGCAGTACTGAGAAAACACGCTAACCAACAAAACGCAACGAGAAATGACGCCAACCAACAAAACCCAGCAACAAACAACGATACTCGCAACACATGCAACTGCCGACAAACCGACCTATGCCCACTAAACGGAAACTGTTTGGCAAAGAGTGTGATTTACCAGGCCGAAATCACCCAAGACGACAACGCACAGACAAAATCATATATTGGTATAACGTCAGGTGAATTTAAAACCCGCCACAGAAATCACACCAAATCCTTTCGCCACCAAAGGTATTCACAAGACACGGAGCTGTCAAAATACGTTTGGAGGCTAAAAGAAAACGACAAAAAATACAACATCAAATGGTCCATCATTAAGACAATCCCTGCGTACAAACCCGGAGCTAAAAGATGCAACCTATGTTTGGAGGAAAAGCTTCAAGTGATGAAAAGACGAACAAAAGACATGCTAAACAAACGATCAGAACTGTTTTCCACGTGTAGACACGTAACACGACACTTAATTAGCCAGTGTATAATAGAAGTAACTTAATCCGATCTGTCAGTTGCCTGACGATCGCTTAAACCGCGTGAAACTCGGAGTAGCAACCGAAACATTTCATTTTAAATATATATATATATATATATATATATATATATATATATATATATATATATATATATATATATATATATATATATATATATATATATATATATATATATATATATATATATATATATATATATATATATATATATATATATATTATATATATATATATATATATATATATATATATATATATATTATATATATATATATATATAAATATATATAAATATATATATATATATATATATATATAAATATATATATATATATATATATATATATATATATATATATATATATATATATATATATATATATATATATATATATATATATATATATATATATATATATATATATATATATATATATATATATATATATAATATATATATATATATATATATATATATATATATTCCGTCCTTACTTTTATGGTAACCACGTTATCTTGATAATTACCATCAACATTGCAAAGTTGGTCAAATGGTCGCATTGACACGTAACCAATCCATTGTTTGTTCCTTTGTAATAACAACCATCGTCAGACCATTCCCCTTGTCCTTTTTTACCTTCGAAATCCCAGAAAACACATCCAGTGCTTTCGTATACTCCTTTCGCCAACGGATAATAATTAGTTTCAACAGGTCCTGTCAGATCTTCTACTTCTACACCTTTTACTGACGCTGCAATAACAAAACTGTTCGCCCTTCGCACAGTCTGAACGTTAGAATAAGAGGAATTTCGCCCTAAATATTGGAACAATGATGTTTTTCGATAAACTACAAAAGATAAACGATTCTCTGTCTGATTACTTTTCAACTTTTGGAATAATGCTTTCGGTAGCGTCAACGAAACTTGAGAGGTAAACGATTGAGTATCAGTTACATTATTATCAAACACAACAAAGCTGCTTTTCCCTTCTTCGCTTTTTTCAGATTCCACTCGAACACCTTGAAATGTTTTGTCATCCCAGTCTTTTGCAATAATACCGACATTTCCTTCATCTTGGGATACGTATCTGTCACGTTCAATTGGAACATTTTCCAAGTACTTCTCGATTACAAATACGATTCTGTGAATTGAAAGAAATTATTTTAGGTTCACATTGGTAGATTGATTGGTTGATTTATCACATAGAATACATTTCATCTAAGATAAACAAGAACTTAGGTCTCTTACGCAGAATTAAGCATCTGTTGCCACACCAAGCTCGCCTGCTTTTTTACAATAGTTTAGTCTTACTTATCTTTGATTATGTTGATTTGGTCTGGGGGGACAAGGACAGTGTCGTCTTGATGGGTGAACTTCAAGTACTGCAGAACAAGGCTGCCAAGATAATATTAGATAGACCTTTGTATTCCTCTGCAACTGACGCGTTCAGCCCTGAAGTGGCTCGACTTAAAACATCGTAGGACTTACCATCGCTGCATTTATATATACAAATGCGTTAATGGTCTTACTGAACATTCTTTAGATATTGTTAGATGTAGTCAGATTCATAATTATAACACCCGAAATAAGGATACACTAAGGTTACCTAAGGTCAAACGCAACTGGGGAAAACAACGTACGAATTATCAAGCTATTCAAGACTGGAATAACCTAGACAGTGAAATAAAGAATGCTCCTACATTAGTGACTTTTAAGAGAAATATATTCTCAAAACTTTTAACTTAGACCTATTTTTACTTATTTCTTAGTTACATATATCTGTATGATTATTGTATGTATAGTGGTCTCTATGTGTAGGACCTTTGCGAAAATCACTTTGGTGACAAAGTTTCCTCATTAAAGATTATAATAATAATAATAATAATTGATTGCTTGGTTGGTTGGTTGATTGGTTTTATGATTTGGTGGGTTATTGGATTGTTGGGATGTTTGTGTGCGGATGCATTACCAGAAATTAAAGAAATGGTCGTTGCTTGAAGGATAATTTACACATTGTCCTTTCTGCTTATCGAGTAGATCACATACCGTTTTTCGACTTCTTAAGGTAGCAAGATCCCTCTGAATACATTTTTAATACCATACAATATAACAATTAATCCTTTCAACCATTTGATAGAACATATGACAAATAATATTTCCACACAAAAAGTTTGCATAAATTATGCTAATTAGCTGACGAAATGGCCGCCGATTGGTCAAAATTGGGATATACTTCAAACAAATTTGCCATTTTCCAAACACTATTTCTCCCTCATTTTCCCATATATTTCAATAAAATTTTCACCACAGCCTCCTAACAGGAATATCTAGGGAATGGTGGTAGGAATTTTGAATCTGATTCATACTTGTTGAATTATCTGACATAATTAATATAATTTAGGTGGTGGAAATTGAAAAAAAAAGAAAAAAGCATCTCAGAAAATAGCTGAAAGTTTATATTGAAAATGCTACCACCAGAATATGCCTTAGTATATAAGCTATAAACTCAGAAACTTTCAGGACCTTATCTCTAAAACTGCCTGAGAAATCTTGTTTGAAGTATATCCCGATTTTGACCAATCGGCGGCCATTTCATCAGCTAATTAGCATAATTTATGCAAACTTTTTGTGTGGAAATATTATTTGTCATATGTTCTATCAAATGGTTGTAAGGGTTAATTGTTATATTGTATGGTATTAAAAATGTATTCAGAGGGATCTTGCTACCTTAATATGCGACAACGATTTTCAAATTATTCAGTTACCGGTTTGATTAGATCAGTCAACTCTACGATCCGCCAAATTATGTTAAAACAACCGAGAAATAAAATAGGAAAATCGATAGAAGAACCTATATATTGGGAAATTCCGCATAAGTGTGTTACCAACATTTTAATAATCACAAAATTTGTAATCGCAACAGGCCAATGAGAATTTTAATATGGAACTGTCTTCAAGAAATTATTTACCTCAACTTTGTGAAAATTCAGTGGACAATGGAAATTATTTGTGTGCCATGGATAACCATAATATTTGGTATGCAGTAAATGCAATATTACAAGTTCTTTGGGAAAATAAAATACAGTGGTTGCAGTGGACCGTGGGTGTATTCCCGAACAACAATTACTGATACAGTATAATATGTGGAGTCGTGGACATGTGCAATGAACTAATACATCACAAAGATCTCCTTGAAAGTATTGCATTCTCAACAATAAAAGTTAGACGATATAAATAATTGTGCAACAATATCGTAAACATCTGTTACATTACAGTACCATTTCTGGTATTTATTTAGTCAGAACATATCAGACACTTGCGATTCCACAGACAGCTTTGCCACAGTAAGAAGCATGATTTGTAGTGGCAGTGATTTATCAGAAAATTGTTTACCAATCACCAACTACATACTGTAGTCATAATGTTTACTGTCTATTCGTTAGTTAGTCAAAAGTTAGACATTCAAAAGTCTTGCCAATTATATTCAAATTGATAGTCATTTGTAATTTAAGTCTGCTGTATTTAAATATAATTAAAATAATTGATAGAAATGTGTACATACTACAGTGGGTTCATTTTGGAAATTTTATCAAAAATTAGGCTTCCCATGACTTTCGAGGCAGCACTTCCCCTTGCGATAGTAAATTCTAGTATAGTCATTAATAGAGGCACAAGTATTGACGAAAGTTATCTCTGGAAATTGTCACACATGGATAACAGATTTGAATATTTAATCAAATCGATAACTAAATAATTTTAAATATTTTCTCATTTTAAATATTTTCGATCGATGTATCGATGCAGTTTTGACCATATGTAAATTAGCCTTCAAGAGACAGCTAATTTTGTCGTTAATTTCTGGTAATGGTTTACTTTCGGTTTGTGGATAAATAGATGTTGGTGGTCTAGTAGGTCGGTTTAAGAAAGCTTGAATCATTAGATCTGCCAAGTTGGGTGGTGTTCTGGGTGATTGATTTTCTCACCGATCGTCAACAGAGAGTAAAGTTTGGGAAATGATGTTTATTCTAGTTGGTCTTCCGTCCCAGCAGGAGTACCACAGGGTACAAAATTAGGTGCCTGGCTCTATCTCTTAATGATCAATGACCTGGACACAGATGGTAATGATCTTTGGAAATATGTCGACGACCTAACAGCAACCGAAGTGGTTCCCAAAGGATCATCAAGCGAAATGCAGACGACTTTAAACAGCATCGAATATCAATCAATACAGTTAAAATTTACATTGAATGAAAAAAAGTGTAAAGAAATGCGAATCCAATTCTCCAGAGTGGAAAATTTTTGTCATCCCTTGACCATAAATCATAAAGAACTTGAAATTGTAAGTTATGCCAAAGTGTTGGGGGTTATCATCAGCAATGATTTGAAATGGAACAATCACATAGAGTGTGTTATTAAAAGATCTTCCAAACGTTTGTACTTCTTGAGGCAGCTTAAACGTGCCAAAGTACCTCGTGGCGATATGATCTATTTCTATAGTTCGTGTATTCGCAGTATCATCGAATATGCTGCCCCTGTTTTCCATTATGCTCTGCCAAGATATCTAAGCGACGATCTTGAGCGTATTCAAAAACGAGCCCTTTTCATCATCTTAGGACCGGAGATATCGTACAGTGATGGCTTGGAGATTACAAAGCTCTGCCCCTTGTCTGATCGACGTCAAGCTCTCTGTCAGAAATTATTCAGGTCAATTATGAACGATCCAAACCATAAATTGTACAATCTTTTACCAACTTTTAACGTTAATGCTAGATACTCATTAAGACACAAGCGATTTTTTATCGAACCTCGCTATTCTACTAATAGATTTCGAAATTCTTTTATTCCTGCATCTGTGCACCAATTTAATATGTAAATAATGTAATTAGTTCATCCAATGTAATTCAGCTATTGCTGCAATATTGGTTTTTTAATAAAAATTATTATTATTATTTTTGTGTTTGTTAACGCTTATAATAGACTAATAATAACTGACTAGGCTAGCTAATTAATAATAACTGATTAGCCATTAATCGTCAGAAGGAGCGGAAAAATTATGTTGGCGACCACTGAAAAAGATGGCCTCATGTGTTTGTACAACTATATGTGCTAGTTGTACAAACATTTAAAGTCATAAATAATGGAATTATGTACGTTTAAGAGAAAACAGCATAAATAGTAAATACTATTCAGTTTGTGTTGTTCTATACCTAAGATGATAGTGTAATGGTGCGAACGTTTAGTGTGGGTAGAAGGAGCAATTATTACGTAATAGATCAAAACGAGTTTCAGTGTTTCATCAGGGGTTACAAATACGAGAAAACAAATGAAAACCGAGGGTGTAGCCCGAGATTTGTATTGTTTTTGAGTGTTTGGAGTCCCCTGATGAAACACGACAAACGAGTGTTTGATCTATCTTCTCAAACGAGTATTCCCATAGCGATTTGCTCCCATAGCGATTTTATTTTAATATGTAGATCAAGAAATGTGATCTAGTTCACTGGGAAATTTCCTACAGGTTTTCATTGGGTATCAAAACTCATGCATGTGATGCGGTATACGTTCATGGTTGGCTATGATAATTCATGAATTATTAATGAGTTTGAGAACATTTAAAGCAAAAAGCGCGAGATATCTCACGGTATGAAATACTTTGAAAAATGCTTTAGCAAAACTACGTTAGAAACAACTGAAACACAACCACCGGATAGCGATCCGTATAACCTGAAGGTAGTGTTTCTGTCACTGAAATGCAAACAAAATATATCATGACTATTAGTAGTCGTGCAAAGTTTGATTTCTAAATTCGTTGAAGTAACAATTTTAACTTATGTGTAAAGGAGTGCAGGCCATTAAAATGGACGAGTTTTGGAGCAAAGAGTCAAGACTGCGTCATAAGGTCGGCAAGCTTAGCTCTGGTTTGTTACACTTGAGGCGATATCATAACCTGCCTTTTATCCACCTTGCTAAGTTTTGCCATTTTAATGGTGGTGTACAATATTGATATTTAACACACAAAATACAACTTTTTTTCCAACAAATTTTGAGATGAAATTTCACATGATTACTAATTGCGCTAATTTGTATTTGTTTACGTTGCCTAGCAACAGTGAAATCCAAATTTACTTGCACTACATAACCTCTACATAATAAATCGATAAATCATATGATTCGCCTTAAGATCTTCTATTGATTGATAACTGCCTTGGTCCTAACCGCCTAACTTTTGAATTATTGCTAAATTCGTATTGTGTGGTCAAGTTTCAACTCTTAATTAACTAGCTAATGGTGTGAGCAATGCGATATGTCTTCGCATCGCCCCAGCCGATCATTTAACTGTGCTGACTGCATTTTTTCATCGTGTTCCCAAGCTGACCTTTTTTAATCGTAGCAATTGTCTTTCCGAGCGGAAATCGTAGTCGAAGAATAAAGATACCCAGCTTAAAATCTTCAAATGCAAAACCATGACAAAAAAAATCGAATATATTTACTAACGTAAATATATATATATATATATACTAAAACGAATGTGATGTTGTTCACGGAACGTTGAAAGTGCTCAATACCATAAAGGTAGAGCGAATATATAGTGAAAGTGGTCTTACCTCAAAATGATAAAAGCCGCAACTGTCAGTTTCATGCAAGGCGATCTTGCGTGATCGCCTTGCGTGAAACTGACAGTTGCGGCTTTTATCATTTTGAGGTAAGACCACTTTCACTATATATATATATATATATATATATATATATATATATATATATATATATATATATATATATATATATATATATATATATATATATATATATATATATATATATATATATATATATATATATATATATATATATATATATATATATATATATATATATGACTCGAGTCATATTTAAAATAGCACTAGTGGAATAGTGTTAGCCTTCGGGTTTCATTCGAAAATATATTAGGCATTACGACGACGATATGTTTTGAATTGCTGTTATTTTAAACTTCCTGCTATATATGTAGCAAATCAAAGCTTGATTAATAGACTCGGACATACATACCATATATTTTTCTAACTGAAATCTAACATATTCACAATAGTAATAATAATAATAATAATAGACTGATAATATACTGAATGAAAGGTGAACGATACCAGTTTAGCGTAGCTAATCTTACACTGGGCCTTCTAACCGAACTCTAAATAACTAAATTACAAGGTGGTAGGAACAAATTAGATACAATTATACTAAGAATATAAATCTGAAATGTACAGTATCTGTAAAGTATCTAAAGAATATCTAAACATTATCTAAAAAGTACCGATAGGCCTTTGTTTTAAAAAGAATAGCAGATGTTGACTGTTTAATCTCAAGTGGTAAACTGTTATATAAGATAGCACCACTATATGGTAAAGTTTTCCTACTAATGTTTATAGTGAAAAGGAGTTGATAGTGAAAAGAGTTAATAGTGAAAAGGAGTTGGCCTTCACACTTATCGTAAATTTACATGTCGCAAAACGTTCCCGTTTATTAACTATACGTTTGATTTTATGAATATTTTAACACAAATATTCATTAAGCATGTTTAATTGGCATTATATTGTGGTCTGGTCAATTATAAATTAAACTAATTGAATCAATCAGTTTTTGTTGCAGCGTGAGTTAAACACGCTCGTGTCGAGATTATCACCCTGGAACGGCGCTCGCACCACCTCGTGCAAAGAGGATTGAATGCATAGCTACAATATTGGACAAAACCTGTTTAGACAAACTACGCCGTCACGATTTTTCTACTTTACCGCAATAATTTATTCAAACGAAAAGCTCTCACCCGCTCCCCCTTGACAATGTTGGATATATTTGAGCTCACATTGGACAGTGGGCCTAAAACAACATTGGAAAGTGGGGGAGAGGGGGAGGGGTACCCAAATATAGGCGTGGTTGTCAAATTTTACTAATCGAGAACAATTGTCTCAACAGTTTTGTCCAAGATTGTAGCTCGATCCAGCCAGGCAAATTACTAAATTACTTGTTGAATCTATATTGGCACAAAAAGACATTAAAACGACTACAGAAATTACGACTTTCGAACAGTAATTTTGAAGGCCGCAAACAAGGCTTTCCGAATACGTGCAGACGTGAAATAATAATGGCAAAATTCATATTTTGTCGCGTGATATATCTATAGCCTGACCATTATCCTTCTATTAAGCTTTGTTTGTTGTACCTTTTTGACGATTTGTTGTTTCTGTCACTCTCACCAATAACATTATCTTGAACATTTAAAATATTGTTCACCGTCTTTACGATACTGGGACCAGTCTGAAAATAAAATTGTCGCAGATTTTGTCGTTTTCCACATTTTTTTATTCTAGCGAAGTCTTTCACATCTTGCCGATATTCTTGGTTAGCATATTGCTTATTTTTGCCGCTATACTTCGAAAGCTTTTGAAAGGAAACCGTTGTGAAGAAATTTTCATCGAGAAATGGAGCAAGCGCATCCACCAATCAGAAGCGTTATATGAATTAATACCAAACAATGCTATTGAAAGACTTCAGTATGTACAGAACTCTGCAGCACGTTTGCTCACCTACTCTAAAAAGCATGAACAAATCACGCCTATTCTTAAAGTGTCTATGAAGTGAAAAAATCGCTAGCAGTTTTTTTGCTTTAACGGCGAAGTACCACGGCAAGAGCGTACACTGAAAATTTCAAGTGAATCTGCTGCATAGTCTTCGAGCTATCAACTCTCAAAGTTTGGCATGGCTAAATGTTTTTGGTGAAATCTGAAACGCGCGGTTCATTGTCTTGTGAAGTATGCAGGTGTACTATGCATATAAGAACAATTGATTTGAACATTAATGATCTACCTGCATACGTCATATGCCACATATATTCAATCCCAGTCCTTCCCTATTTTGTAACGTTAAACTATGCCAATGGACAAACTTTGAGAGGTGATAGCTCGAAGAATGTGCGGCAGATTCACTTGAAATTTTCAGTGAACGCTCCTGCCGTGCTACTTTGTTCGTTAGAGCAAAAAAACTGCTAACGATTTTTTCACTTCATAGACACTTTAAAGAACTTCGTTGGTTACAAATCCGTTTTAGAATTCCATTTTAATTTTAGTATTGACATTTAAGTCTCTTAATGCTTCTGCTCCATCATATTTCTCTGAGCTTCTAGTACCTTATCATCCTAATCACGTGCACTACGTTGTTCTAGTCAGTGTTTACTTAAAGTTCCGAAATATAGCCTTAAGTCGTATATGGTTTTCGTGCCTTTTCAGTCTGTGTACCTACGCTATGGAACTCTTTACATTTAGAAATTAGGTCTATTACTTCCTTGAATTTTTTTAAATCTAGTGTTAAAACGTACCTTTTCAAGGAGGCTTTTAAGGTTGTAACATTTCTTTTAGTGATTTTACCTTATTTATTATGTGACTATTTTAAATAACATTACGATTGTATTTTAGTTAGTTTATTATTCTATTGTAAAGCGCTATTGGACTTTAGGAAATAGCGCTACATAAGCTGTACATTATTATTATTATTATTATTATTATTATTATTATTATTATTATTATTATTATTATTATTATTATTATTATTATTATTATTATTATTATTATTTATCAGAAACACTACTACATGTTGTTGCTGGTTGTCAATGGTATCTTGAACGTTTTACGTGGAGGCACAATTCAATTCTTAACTTTCTTGCAAATACCTTACAACTGTTAACGGTTCAAAACTCTTTGTCGATCTACCTGGATTCAAAAGCCCATCTATCCTAACTGGTGACACGTATCGTCCAGATTTGCTATTACAATCTTCAAACGACTGTCTTTATGTTCTCGAACTTACTGTTGCTTTTGAATCAAACCTTCAAAACAACGTCAAACGAAAAGAAGAAAAATATAGTGAACTAGTAAAACAGCAAAGTGAACATTTTAATGATGTTAAATTTATCAATCTCTCCATGAGCTCCCTAGGTGTTTTTGCGAATGAGTGTTCTACTTTTTTAGATATGCTAGACAAGGTTGGTCTTGATAACAAGCACCAAATGTACTGCGTAAGGAAAATGATGACTATAGCTATCAGAACTACATATTACATTTTCTGCTGCCGAAATAAGTAATGGGGAAATCCCGAATTATTAGCGTTTTGAAATATTTGTATATAAATTTGCATGTTTTATTATAATATAGTCATTAGTTGTTATTATATATTATTAGTTGTGATTCAAGTAGCCAATTGTAAATTACCTTAATAAGCGAGATTTATAATTGTATATGTAGAAAAGAAAAACATTTAATAAAGTTTCCATTATTATTACGCTTCTGATTGGCGCATGTGCTTGCTCCATTTAACAATTAGACAACGAGTCCGAGTTGTCTATGAGCGAATAGTCAACGAAGGCGAAGTATACAATGAGGACGAGTTGTCTAATTGTTTTAGTAAACAAATTAGTGGACTATTACAAATCATGCATTCTCCAAAAAATTATGCAAAAACTCATCTGAAACCTCCCCAAAACGAGAGTTTTCTGCCATTGTTTTGAGCGTGTTTCGCCATCGTGGTCTATCACGAATGGACAATCAGAATGCAGCATTTGTAATGGGCCATGGTCAGTTTCTACTAATTCTCGATGGCACGCGGACATTTTTCCTGAACGCCTTCACAACGGTTGTCTTTCAAGGAGCTTTCAAAGCATAACGGCAAAAATAACCAACACACCAACAAAGAATATCAACAAGTTCTAATTAAGCTACATGAGTCCAATAAATCAAAGGGGAACAGAATACTTGAAACTTGTCGGTATCTTTATAATAAATAAACTTCAAAATAGAACCAGCTACAAGCAGAACAAACCCATGCAAAAATATCAAAGAAGTTAGAACATTATATAGGATATTTGTAAAAAGATATCAACTAGCTTGTCTATATATAGGTGCATGTTTATGATGACAATACAATCATGTAATAAACATTTTTTGATAAGTTCCGTCTTGATTTTGGGTGGCAAGTAGGGATACCTTGCCGGGATATTACTCCAAATATATACAAAAATCCAAAGCGAAAAATTCTTGCCTCGGAACATTGTCCACCAGTGTCATATTAAGGATACAAGAGCATTTTCACTAGAAAAATGCCATATTTTGCCTAGTGAACAAATTGTTACTATATTTCGTAATGAATTTTTAGCTCTACGAGTCTTATATGACTTAAAATATGTTAACAAAAAATAACCTTATCCTCCATCTCATGAGTTCTTGTGGCTCAATGTTTTGAGTGTCTGGCTAGCATTGAGAAGGTTGCGAGTTCGAGCTGCAGAGTTTTGGGCATTGACAAGTTACCACAACTTGCACAGCAAAACATTTATAACTTTATTAACGCTTTGCTGTTTCTTCCTCGGCTTGTTTCTTAATAAATATTCACAACAATAGGACAAGCTATACCTCTTTTGAAAGCGTATTAAATAAGCTTTTTTTAAAAAAGCGTATTAAATAAGTTCATGGTTTGGTGTACTTCATCCCGTTATATATGAATGCAAGTGGAGAGTTCTTTCGGATCGTGCTTTCTTCGTTTTCTTTAACTATCCGCGTGCATCCATAACTCGATGAAGCACGATTTGTTAAATATTAATTACAATACATGCACTTACCTCTTTCAACATTGTTGTATTGTTGACAATATATTCCAAGGTTAACGTTGTTAAAGCAACGTCTTCTGGTAGAAATCCAGATGAATTAGAGGTTAACTGAAGTAGTTCTGCGATGGCAGCAACAACTGTCGTTTTACCGTCTAACAACGACTATAGAAACAAATAAGATATATATTTCATCTTTTTTCTGCTTTTGAGGCAATGAAAATCAGCCATTTAGGTTGTAATATTGTTCCCAAACTATCTATATAACCGTGATAATTAAAGTGCCCGTAACCTCAAAAATTTTTATTGTCTTATTTGGAAGAACTTTTAAAATGATAAAGTAACTTCTTTTGAAGATTTTCACTTCTTCGCTTTCTTTGTGAGATATATCAGTTTGTTTGATATGTAAATATCCGGAATTTACGTCACACATGCATAATCATGAGTTATCAGAGAATGTTATATATCTTTGTGTTCTTGAAGTAAAAACACTAAAGTGTTAATAGCACCTGTGCGTGTTTCTCCCACAACACCAAACTTCTTGATTTTAAAGGATTTCGTTCGAGAATTAAAGAGATATACACATTTCTCCAATATAATTCATCATGCATGTGTGACGAAATTCCAGACATTTGCATATCAAACAAACTGATATATCTCAAAAAGAAAGCGAAGAAACTAAAATCTTCGAAAGAAGTTACTTTATCATTTTAAAAGTTCTTCCAAACAAGACAATAAAACATTTTGAGGTTATGGGCACTTAATTTTAAGGACATTCTCCATGTATATTAGGAAGCTCGTGATAGACTGCATGCAGTTTTCGCTTGCACAACGCTAACGAACCAATTAGTAACCATCGCGATATATTTACTATATATACTCAGTGTAATGTCACTTTGTTAGTGCTGTATTAAAGAACATTTGGAAATGTTATAGGGATATCACGTACCTGATAGAGTGCTTTCAATTTCTGTTGTCTGGATAGCGGACCTTTAATTATTATCAAGATGCAGAAATTATAGATTAATTCATATTATTATTAGTCTTTTATCCTAATCAACAAGGAAACCACCAACAAACGTAATAGTTTTACATAATATGAAAAAGAATATACAAATATGTAAGCACACGTACCACAATACTACATTAAACAACGTTGAAAAGACATCTATTTATAAATGTTCGTTTAATCATCAATTCTTACTTTGGGGAGTATGTAATCATGTACTCGTTCTCTAAGCATGCGAGTACTCTTTAGTATGCGAGTATACTCATGCGAGGTTAGTACACTCTAAAAAAGGTGTGTTAGAAAACACACCAAGGTGTGTTAATTAACACACCTTTTGACAATTATTTAAAAAAACACACCTTAGTGTGTTAATAAACACAGCTAGGTGTGTTAATTAACACACCTAAGTGTGATATCCTCTATTTGTGTTAAATATTGGTTCATAATATGAGATCATTACAATATTCTATAAGGAAGTTCAAGTTTGTATTACTGTTTATAAGCATGAAAATATGTCTATCTAAAATATTATTTAACAAGAGGTGACAAGCAATCTCTATGTTTTACATTGTATCATTATTATTATAACTATAGACATTAAACACTGATTTATATTATTATATTTCTTTTGTTTTAAAATTTATTACCCAATATTTATAAACAACAGAAATCTTATCCAACCTTTTACCGCAAAAAATTTGGCTTACCCAACCCATTTCTCGTCGGTACCAACCCTAGCTATAAATAATGAACGCACCCTAATGATGCACAAAAGGTTGATAACATTATGCAACATCATTTGCATTAAAAATTGTCTTTATAATTTGTACCGTTAAAATTTGAAGTTGGTGAACCTAAAGTAGACATACTTGAAGTAAGCGTATTTGAAGCATGTGTATACTTGAAGTAAGTGTACTTGAAGCAGGCGTTATCCTTGATGCGGTTGTGGAAAATTTTGAGTATCAAATATATATATATATATATATAGGCTATATATATATATATATATATATATATATATGTATATAATATATATATTGGGGCAGTCAAATTTTCATATACATATATTTGAGCATTAATAAATCCTCTCTTCATCTAAAGAAATTGTTCTAAAGCCTCCTGTATACAAGAGCCGGTGATACGCTCGCTACTTGAGGAAGTCCTGCGAGAGGCTTCGCTCTACTTCGTCGAAGATGAGATGTCTTCCTGTAGAGATTCGAGAGTTGGGGAAATATGTATATAATGTTTGACCGTGTCTCAATTGCTCAGTGGTTAGAGCGCCGATGCGTTGATTCGGAGACCTCGGGTTCGATTCCGGGTTGGGGCAGTCAAATTTTCATATACATATATTTGAGCAACATATATATATATATTAGACACAGCCCAATTACGAAAATGCAACGAAGGCGTTCCAACTGGGAATTGAACCTTCGAAGCATGCGTACTGGAAATAGGTGTATTTAAAAACTCACAGATGTCCTTGGTTCTCGCTTGAGCAGCCTTTGCATCTATAAACATTAATAAATATGGTTATATTATTCATATATACATTTTTAACAAAACAAGCGAAACTGTTGACTTGTTCGCAGGTCTTATTTTGAATATTTCGTCATGTCTTTTATACAACAGTTTTGACCTTTGTTGTACAGTGCAATCTTGTTCATCGACTTCGCAAATGATGGTTGATCAGCCTGATGGCAAAGGGCCTTCACTCGAAACGTTTGATTAGGCCTCCTACACATTAATTCGGTAGTGCCCCAACCTCTAAGATTTTTCGATTGGCATTTCTTTTATACCGCCTACGCCAGAACAACATTTTTTTAGTACTCTTAAAGTGGCACTACGATGAAAATTCACCCCCGTCTTTTAGATTTTCTTTAGCATAGGATAGTATTTCAGGGTCGAAAGTTATCATCGATGTAGAACAAAACTAAAAAATGGTAAAAAAAACAAATGGTAAAAAAGTAAAAAAAATGAGAATTTTGTTCTCCCTAAGCCAAAGACAAATAATCTAAAACGAACATTTAGATATTCATCAGCACAAATTTGGAATTTACTTCCATTTGATGTTAAAAACGCAAATTCTCTTGCAGCATTTAAAAGAGCTACATTAATATTAATTAATTAGTCGTATTTACTGCTTTTCCCACTCATAATAATTTAAATTTTCATTGTTGTATTATTCTTAATAATTTATTGTAATTAATTCATATTATATTTAATTATAAATTACTGATGTATTTAGTTAGGTCAATCAGGGCCTCCAGGGAGAACAGTCATTTTGACTGATGGAATTATCCTGAGTAAATAAAGCTTATTATTATTATTATTATTATTATTATTATTATTAAGTATTTTTAGCTCTGAGGTCACTGATATTTAGGCCACCATTACTAAGAACGTGTTCCAAGTGAGCCCGCAATTTCAAAAGGTAATATTGTTTGTGACGTCAGATTCTCAATGCTATACGCCTGAATTTCAGTCGAGGTTACTTGTTTTCTTCGAGAAGTAGATGAAATGTCCAGCCTTTCAGACGAAGAATTTGAAAAAATGACCTTGATCACCATGGATTTACTTGAAGAATTAGCCATGTGGAGTCTTCGCGTTGAGAATCTGACGTCACTTCGTTACGCTGGTCAGGAACATGAACGATTAATGGCGGACATAACAACTTGATCCAGATTCGGAGTCAGAAAAATAATACTTGCCATCGTCGAATCGCAAAACGGTTTCGACCGAGTAATATTTAGAAGCTCTGCTTTATAAATACGTAAAAATATCGATAGGTAAAAATTTGATCGTGGTTAGTTAATGTTGTCAATCGAATAAAGAAACATATTAAAACATTTAATGAAGTTAGAAATCCATGTAGTTCATTTTTATTATTTTTTTAATTTTATTTAATCAAATTTCAAATTTACATTATTATATTGAGTACATTGTATAATGAAAATTTGTAGACAGTTTAAAACAGAATTCAAGATTCCATAGCATAAACCGCCAGTAGAATTAACTAACATTATTTACAAAATGAAGAATGACTAATAATTATTATAAAGTGTTTAACATAATTGTAGTCAATTTATAGTTTGTTACGAAAAGTAGATAAAAGCTGGTATTCTCTAATACATAACGGAAAATAATTGATAATAATACATAATTTGATGCAATAATGTATTAAGATAATTTTGCAAAAGCTCTGCTGATAATATATTGTATATACTGTATATAAAATATTTTAACACAATTATCCTGGAAAACGGATTACAATGTAAACAGAGCTGATATGTAGGATTATTCCCCTCGCCGGCCGAAGGCCTGAGGACGAGGGTGCTAATATCGACCGGCGTTTAGTACCTTATCACGGGCATGCTTGGGTCTGGGTGGGCAAATTATAATCGGATTTATTTGTATATTTATATGCATCAACGTCCGTCTTTTGTTGCCTTGGTAACAAAGGGAAATTACGGTGAATGAAGATTTATGTTCAAAAAGTTCATAAAATGCAGTGTTCAAAAGATACAGTATCGTCGGCGGAAGATGACAAGTTCGTAAATTTTAAATGGCGTCAAAAAGTAAACCCTTTTTCCCTTTTTTGATGCTGTTAGTAATCAATTACAAAGATAGTTTTGCAAATATGTCCGAGTATGTTATTCAGGCTTTCATTTGATGTATAGCATAACATGAGTTGCTAGAATAGTAGTTCAAAAGATATCGTCGTAGGAATATTTAATATATTTATCGGAGTTTGTGAATCCAATCCGAGCGTAGTTTTCGCTTTTTAAAGCTGTTCGGCAATCAGTTACAAAAATATTTTTGCAGGTATGTCAGAAGACGACGTCGACGATTTTCACAAACATGTTAACGAACAGAACTGTGACATACAATTTACAAAAGAAATTGAGGAGAATGGAACTCTTCCTTTTCTAGACTGTTTGGTAACACGTGACAAGAACAAACTAAAGACAAGTGTTTACAGAAAACCAAAACACACTGATAGACTATACTGGACGAATCATCTTACAACCCAACGGTACACAAAGCAACAACCATCAAGACTTTGACAATTAAGACGAGCACAACTTATTTGCGATTCACCCGAAACTCTGCGCAACGAAAACGACTATCTTCGGCGCGCGTTTCGCAAAAACAACTACATTACAATACTAACTTTATTGAACGGAACAACTACAATATCAACGAGACCAACAACCGTAACAACAGCAACAACCGTAACAACAGCAACAATACCATACATTAAAGGTACACCAGAGACTATTGCACGTATTTTACGACCTTACAACATACGTGTAGCCCACAAACCTATGACTGTACTTTGCGACATATACTGACAAACGTGAAAGACAAAGAACAACCTCACGAAAGACAGGGTGCAGTTTATAAGATCAAATGCGCCGACTGCCAGGACACTTATATTGGTGAAACCGGCAGAAACCTAAAAATCAGACCACTAGAAACGGGGACAGGACTAATCACATTGCTGAACACCACATACAGACAAAACACGATATTGACTGTGACTCGGCTGAATGTATCGCATTTAACACAAACTACAAACAGCGACTTACATTAGAAAGTTGGTATACTGCCAACTTGGAACCAAACCACTTAATAGATCACAACAATAATAATAATAATAATAATAAATTATTAAGCATATTACAAAGTTTCAATGCTTTACAGGTTATTTTAGGAATATAAAATGAATTACAAAATTAAAGAAAACTACAATATTGAATAATATTTAAACACATGCTACAGTAAAACTAGTTGAAACAAGAAATTACAAATCAAAGAAATTATGGAATAAGTGGGTCTTAAGATAGGATTTAAATGAGTTTAAAGATTCCGCATTTTTTATTAGAAGGGGAAGCTCGTTCCATAGACGTGGTGCAGCAACTGCGAAAGATCGTTCACCGTAAAACTGTGTATTACACTTAGGGACGACAAGAAGATTCTTATTGGCTGAACGAAGAGAACGCGACGGTCTGTAGGGAGTGATAAGTTCAGTTATGTAGGAAGGAGCCTGGTTATGAAGAGCTTTATAAACAGTTACAAGTATCTTGAATGTTATCCTCAATCGAACTGGGAGCCAATGGAGCTGTCTGAGTATGGGCATAATGTGGTCAAACTTTTTTGTTCTTGTGACAAGTCTTGCCGCGGTGTTTTGCACGCGCTGAAGTTTGGCAATTTCCGTGTTAGGGAGTCCAATCAACAAGCTGTTGCAGGAGTCTACCTTAGACACCATAAAAAAAGACGTCGACCTTATCGACACCATACAAAAGACGTCGACTTCTTCGCACACACCAACGAACAATAGACCTACCGTCAAACATTATACCCACGCTTAACGCATGACAAACAATATTGACCCACGCTTACAAACAATATTGGCCCACGCTTACAAACAATATTGGCCCACGCTTAACGCATGACGCGACACCCCCTCACACTAATTATGACACAAACAAACGATGACGTAATGAACCAGACGTATATATAGGCAATCCCTGACAAACACGCTTTACTTGACTCTGAAGATGAGCGCAGCTCAGGCCGTCGAAACGTCAGTCACCAACAACAGTCTTTCTCAAGACTACAACAACCTGGACGATCAACTTCACACATATATATCATATATACTTACTTTCTAGGAGTGAACTTACTTGTATATAATCGTTTTTTTATTGGTAGTTCATATTTATAGCTTGGCAAACGAACGCCAATTCGTAAATGATCTGAACCACCGCCCTCTTTCATTAGAGCCGTAAGCTTGTAAACTTTGTCTTTCTCTAGGAGCTGAGGGCTCGTATTTGATCTGCATGAAGAAAAAGGTGGGAGAAATATATGAATTTTCTTTAGCTAATTCTGAGACGCAAAGTTAGATCTGGGAAGGTACTGAAAGTATATGTGCATCGAGAGTGTGATAACATACCCATTCCATTCATCGAACAGCGTATATACTAGTACATTGCCATCTCGCGGTAAAAAGCGATTTGTAGACTCGGTATCTGCTGCAAACCTTTTATCAATAGAATGCAGTTACTATCTCCACTCATATAGAATGTGTATATTCCATCCTCTGGGGCCTGAAAAACAAATATATATCATTTATATACTAGATATAATACTACAAGGCCAACGCAAATGCTTCAATCTTATTGGCTACGCTACTCGCCAAGTATAATTGTCGATAGACATCGAGCAGCGGCAAGTGACGTGATAAAAACGAGACATAAGCATCGGTTTATGTATTGCGGTTTTTCGAAATAATTTTGAAGGAATAGCGAACATAAGTTTGTTTTTACTAAAAAATAGATTATTCGCCCTCAATTTCTATCACAGAAATTTCGAGTTCAAATATATATATATATTATTATTATATTATTATACACGATAATATGTATAATAAACTTAAGTTCTGAAAAGAACTGTTTCAAAACGTCACTACATTTGTCATAGGAGAACTATGCGTCATAGGAACCTGGTTTTTCCTGTGAATCATAGAAACCTAATGATGCATGAACCTTGTGATTTGGAAAACTTACAATTTACATGACTGACATAAACAACCTAATTATAGACATGCTTTCCTTAGCAACGCTTTCCTCAACAACATTTTCTTTTTTGTTGTTGTAAAAATCCATAGCGTTTACAAGTATGTATATGCATGCATGTAATTCTTAATCAAATTTTTATCTGCACCTTTTTACATTTCTTTGTCAACTTTACACACTTGTAAATACCCAACAGGTAATAGTATCAAACGTCATATTGTAGACTCTATATTCTGGTAATGCCGAATACATTTTGTTGTCCCATGATGTCATTAATATATACCATTGCTTTGCCTTATGCATGTTTGTTTAACTTTATTTTGTTTTGTAGTAATGTGCTTACATATAGAGGGCACATAATCCATGTAGATTGTGGCTTGTTTTATTACTGGTAGTATTGCTGATAAAAACTTGAATTATATAAATGTTATGTTTATAATGCTTTTTACAATATTTTTGCTTTTTTGGCATAATTTGCTTTTGAAAATATCATTTTGAAAAAGTTCACTCGTGCATTTTACATATGGAATCACGTGTGAACATTTCTACCTTTTACGTTTTCACATCTGAATTAATTTTTTCACATGTGAATGTAATTTTTCACATGTGAATGTATTTGGCATGCTACTATTCATGTGTGATCACATGTGAAATATTTTCATATTTTCACATGTTAGGGTTTCACATGTGATCACATGTGAAATCTTTTCACATGTTAGGTTTCACGTGTGATCACATGTGAAATCGTTTCACATGTTAGATTTCACATGTGATCACATGTGAAATCTTTTCACATGTTAGGTTTCACATGTGATCATGTGAAATCTTTTCACATGTTAGGTTTAACATGTGATCACATGTGAAATCTTTTCATATGTTAGGTTTCACATGTGATCACTTGTGAAATCGTTTCACATGTGAAAAGATTTCACATGTGATCACATGTGAAATCTTTTCACATGTTAGGTTTCACATGTGATCACATGTGAAATCGTTTCACATGTGAGGGTTTCACATGTGATCACATGTGATTCACATGTGATCACATGTGATCACATGTGATCACATGTAATCATGTGGAATTTTCGTAAGGGCAAAACGGAAAGTACTGAAAAAGCTCCTAATACTATTTAACCTGCATTACCATTCCATAGCTGTAACAAGTTTTAAACTTTTAATGGATCACATTTAGGAACAAATACGATTCACTATTTCACTCACGTTGTAGTAGGCTATCATCATTATTCCATAGTAATCAGCAATGTCTCTTGGCGATTGGAAGGTCGAAAGAACTCCTTTGCTATCTGGTTTGTTTAATTTAAAAGGATCGTGATCGTACAATGATTGAAGATTGCCATAGTTAGGACCATACTTGATATTAAACCACGCTTCGTAGATAACGCCTTCGTTCAACTCCGCTAAAAATAGAAATATTAAACAATCAAGCTAAGTGAAAATATATTTTGTCGTTTTCAACTCTTGATACTCAATATTACGTATTTTTTGTATCCATTTTTAACCCAATGTTTTAAGGAAATTCTATAACATTAACGTCAAAAAATTCCTACACAATATCTTCTTGTTTACACACTATATCTATATATGTTGAACACGATTGGTTGCTTAGTCAGAGGAAGAACCATTAGAGGAAGAACCATTTATCTTGCACTCCGTCACTTACAAAGAGGACATCAACAGGACCCGATCAAATACCAATTAAGTATATTAAACCTATCGCAGAATTAATTGCAGGACCATTGACTGATATAATAAATTCATTTATTGCCCAATCACTTTTCCCTGACGCATGGAAAGTGGCTAGAATAACTCCAATTCCAAAGACGAACGACTCTTTCAGTGTTCCAAATATGCGGCCAATATCGTTCTTCCAGTTCTTTCGAAAGTGTATGAAAGACTTGTCCATCATCAGGTTATTGACTTTATTGAATCTCGTACCCTATTCAAAGATAACATCTCTGGGTTTCAGGAAAGGTCACTCGACTACAACGTATTATTGGGTATAAGGGATGATATAATCCGTGCCCATGAAACGCGGCGAAGTAACCCTCATGGTTTTAGCTGACTTTTCCAAGGCATTTGACACTTTAAAATACAAAACTGTCCCTGAAAAAACTTGGTCTCCTTGGATTTCCAAAGACTATCTTATAATGGACAATACAATATCTCACTGGTAGGAAACACTTTGTTCAGATTGATGACAAGAAATCAGAGCTCTGCACAGTCAATTTTTGGGTGTGCCTCAAGGATCAATAATGGGGCCTCTGATCTTTAATCTTTATGTGACACACCTTCAATCATGCATGGACAACGTTAAATGCCACCAATATGCTGACGACACAACATTTTTACAAACATTGCAAAACCAATAGATTTACAATCTACTGTGATTGAACTTTCTACAGGCGTTGGACAAATTGGAAGCATGGTCGCGGGAATCAAACTTAGTTTATCAATCCAAAGAAGACAAAGATGATGTTACTGTCCACTTCGCAGTTATCGAAGGTTCATCACTTGGATATTGCAAATATTGACATTGCTGTTAATGATACACCATTAAAACGAGTCGCTACCACTAAGCTCTTAGGAATTTCACATTCATGAACATCTAAACTGGGAAGAGAATGTTAAACACGTTGCAGCATCTTGTTATGCTACTTTAACATCAATAAAGAAGTGAAGAAAAATACTACCTTTCCACATCAAGAAGAATCTTGCACAAGCACTTGTTCTAAGTAAACTATACTAATAATGATATTGTGTACTACTCCCTCCCAGACTATTTGTCAAAACGTCTCCAGAGAGTTCAAAAGAAGGCTGCAGCTTGGTTTTGTACTCGGCAGATACGCCTCCACTGAAGATATAGTATTAAAACTCAAGTGGCTTCCTGTGAAAGAACAACGTGAATGGAACTTACTTAAAGCAACTCATAAAGCTATTTACAATATTAACTGGCCAAATTACTTAAAATTAAATGTATTTCAGCACAACAGATGTCTAAGATCTAGCAATAGCTTACAATTAGAGAGGCCATTGATAAGCAATACACTACAAGATCAAGCTTCGCATGTATTCAATTTATTGCCTGATGATGTGAGAAAACTTTTCCGATTTTACTACTTTCTGTAAAGAGACTAGAAACATATTTATACTAGGACATTAGAACGTTTCTAATTACTATCTATCTTGACTGTATAAATGTTTTATATCTACATCGTAATTTTTTATATCTATATTGTAATAATTTATCATAATTTTTTTTCTTGTTGTATTGTATGTAAAATGAACAAGTGAAGCGCCACTTTGTGGATATATTGTTCAATAAATCATTATTATTATTATTATTATTATTATTCGTGTGACTGGACGTATATACCAAAGCTAATTAACTTGTCTTCCAAATGCCATTATTTCTTCAGGACGTTGTGAATATTTTCACATTTTTAAAACTTTACAACTAAATTAAGCAGTTACTTTGTAGTGGAATGCGGAAAAAGAGTCTCAAAACATCCTGCATATTGATATGCATAAAAATGGAAACATTGTCGAAATCATCAATCGTTTTATTCTGTTTATCTAATATTCGTCATGCTTCCTTATCCATATAAGGAAACAAAACAGTTTCGTTTGTGTCAGTCTATTCGATGCCCTTACAAAAATTTTACATGACTTTACACATCTGATCACATGTGTAATCCAAACATGTGAAATCTTTTTACATGTGATCATGCAGGTGTGATCACACGTGAATAGAATTGAACCATGTCAAATGCAGTCACGTGTTATCACATGTGAAAACGTAACAGTGATGTCATGACATACTGTAAAATGCGGAATGACTCAAAAGGACCTAATGATTAATACGTAATAAATATTTTTACAAGGACCAACATAAGATCTTTTTAATAGGTTGGTAATGACGTCATGGTTTGGTGTAAGAGCGAACCATCTGATTGGCTGACCAGAATTAACCTGAACGCTAATCCTAATCCTAACCCCCCCGCCTAGAGTTTTATAATAATCCTAAGACCCTGATGGTTAGGATTAGGTTTAGGATTACGGTTAGCATTAGGTTAACATTAGGGTATTAACCCTAATTATAGATTAGGATTAGGGTTAGGATGACGGATGACGGATAACTAACAATTATTCACCAAAGTGAGGGTTAATAGTAAAAATAGACAGTGTTTTGGATATATAGCAAAGTGAAAAGGTCGTGAACTGCCAAGATTTTTAGCGACGAAATACTGACGTTTCGAGCGGAGCCTTTCATCAGAGTAAGACGAGATGAAATAAAATAACTAAGGCTTATATATATGCCAAAAGGCTGTCACAAGTAGAAAGTAGCCAATCAAATGCATGGGCCGGGAGATAAACAAACTAATAATTAATGAGATGCGAAAAGTTAAATCATTTGCTATTTTTACAGTCGATCAGCAAACAGACTGAGGGGAGGGAGAAATGACAGGTCCAATATTCAAAGGATTAGGCGATAGCAAAGCGGTGTATGAGATAATAATAAAAAAGTTCCAAGCAAACTAAAAAAACAAAAAAACTTGCAGGAAATTAAATAAAAGAAAAACGTTCGTTAAGACCAAGAGGATGTGTGGTGCCAAGTTTAAAAATGACACGCCTGAGATGGGAAGGATGGCACAGACTTTCATGTTTGAAACCATATGGTTAGAGTTGTTGAAATGGCGGGCTACAGGCTCGTCAACATTATTGTTCCTCATGGAACGAAGCTGTTCAGCAAACCTGTCTGAAAGGCGTCGCCCATTTGCCGAGGTATTTTGTTTAAGGGCATTATGTACTAAAGAATCAGGAATGTTTTTATTACGGCGAAAAGATACCAAAGGGTTATCGGTGAAAATGGCTGAATCTCAGGATCATTTTGTAAAATGTAATATTGTAATCTTGTAATATTTTTGAGTAAGGGTTAATAGTGGTGGATATTTCCCGAGACGCGAAGCGTCGAATTAGCTAGGGTTATAATAGGGTTGTATATTGACAGGACAGGTTAGGATAAATAGTTAGGAAAACTAATGATGATAAAAACTGTAAACATAAATAGCTAAGGTTGATTGATTTGGGTACTGGGTACTTTCATTAAAATAAAAGTTTTTCAACCTGATTGTAAGATTTGGATCCCGAGAAGGAGGGCTTTATATAGCATAAAGCCCGACATTCGAGGGATCTATCTGATTTAGTTCATGATTGAGGAGGTTTTCCAACAAAGTTTTGTCCATTTTATCCACCTTGGACTAAGATTTCCCTAGTTTTTTCCTTCATTTCTTATCTAATTAGTATTCATGGTCTTTATGCTAGATAAAGCCCGCGGTACATCAAAGAAAACCGACTCAATCGTGAACTAAGTGTCTTTAGGTGTGTGAAGTTGATCGTCCAGGTTGTTAGTAGTCTTGTTGTTGTTGGTGACTGACGTTTCAAGTAAAGCGTCTTTAAAACAACAGTCTTTCACAAGACTACAAAAACCTTGGACGATCAACTTCACACACCCAATGATACTACTAGGTTCAAACCATTTACTTTATAATGTGTCTTGTTCGAAAAATTTAAAAGCATTGGTAACAGCCGATTTATTGGGATTTCAAAGTTATTTTCAAAGATATCAATAGAATAAAGAGGTGGTTCAATTTTGGATGTTTTTCAGCCGGACAGGAAAGAGTTAAGCTGCAGTGGCAGATTGAAGCTGCGCGAGAAAAGGAGAACAATATGGGACAGTTTCGGGTTACAACAAAGATCAAAGGACAAAGCAACACCAGAGGTTTGCCAAGAGTAGGGAGAAATAAAAAATGACAGCGATACTATCAGGTCAAAAGACCGTGAACAAAGGCAAAGAAAACAGTGAAAACAACGCAAAGTTCGGCTTGCTATAGTATGCTAAGCAGGCTCTGATTGTTTGGATCAAGCAATCCAAGCACGAAAATTTCGTGCCAAAAATGTCCTTAGGTTTTCCTGCTCGTTCTCTTGTATTATTTTATTTTATAAAATAAATACATATAATGGGCTTTCCGTATTTGGAAACTGTGATCCAAACACTTGGGAAGTTAAAACTTTTCTCCAATCAACTTTCCGCGTGTTTGGTTCACAATCCAAACACGAAAACCATTAGGTATTTCTTTACAATATACGCAATTGCAAATATAAATATAAATATAAAGAAATGCTTTGCAGAAAATCGCTGACCTGTTTCATCGAAAACCTGCACTTCACACAGTGATAAATGTTCATGGTTATCACTCAGTATTTCAATTTTCACGAAACGTCCAAAAATGTGTGGAGCACAAACAATCCACCGTATTTCTTCTCCTTCTAAAATATGTTTAACTCCACAAGTTGTACTCTGTTGATTCAGACGTTTGAACACTGATATACGAATAACCAAGGGATGTTTCTGAGAATTTTTCACCTAAAATGAAATTAAATGAAATCCAAATTTTACTTTTTTTATCTGCAGACGCGTTATTCAACATAGCAGATTGAGTTTATCAATCGCGAGCGTGATATGCAATTATATATATATATATATTGGTCTTACTCTGATGAAGGGCTCCGCTCGAAACGTCAGTATCTCGTCACTAAATTCTTGGCAGTTTACCACCTTTTCACTTTGCTATATATATATATATATATATATATATATATATATATATATATATATATATATATATATATATATATATATATATATATATATATATATAATCACAGGGAGCCGTAACGTCTATTAGTGAAGCGAGTTTAACAGTAAATCGGGTTTATTTGGTATTTTTACACAATTAACCGACCGGAAAGGCAACGAGTCAGTGTTTACATCAATACAGAAGGCCGTTGACTGTGGTTGTCCCGCCCCCTTCGTTAGCGTCTCGCGCGCTTGTCACATTTAGATTCAGAAGGCCGTTAGACCGCCCCTTCGTGGGCGTCTCGCGATTTTCGGTATATAACGAAGGGGGCGGGGCAACCACAGTCAACGGCCTTCCGAATTGATGTAAACGCTGACTCGTTGCCTTTCAATTCTGGTCTGGTTGCCTGTAATTTGTCCTGATTGTCGACAAAATTAACAAGTAAGAACATTTTAATAGCGATGTAATACAATTACTGTGTAAAAATACCAAATAAACCCGATTTACTATTAAACTCGCTTCACTAATAGACGTTATGGCTCCCTGTGATATAATCAAGAGGTAGCCTTTCACCATGATATAAGCAATAATTTATATAATTTAGTCAACAACTACATTATTTGACGTTTCGATTTTCGTCTTTTATCACAATATAAACCCAAATAACAAAACAGACAAGATTTTATACCTTCAGCCATAGCTACTTTACATAACCGAATATTAACCTAGTTTAAAGCACTTTATCGAGATGACGTCAGTACCAATAATTTTTGTCCCCATTTTCCCATAATTATTGCGGCCATAACAAAAGAAAATAGCTCATTTGCAATCATTTGTGAGTCAAATTTGGTTTGTTTGTTCGCATTTTGAGCTATTGAGCCCCCGTACACACGGAAACGTTTTCCTGCGTTTTTCTATTGTTTACTGTTCTTAAGGGAATCGAGAACAACCAGCTCATTACTTGAAACAATACAAAAACGCAGGAAAATGTTTCCGTGTGTACCGGCCTAATAGACCTCTTTCATAATGGCGGCCAGTCTAAATATTCTTTTATGTGCATGAAAATTAGCCTTTCTGGCCTCGTTACAATGCAAAGATTCCTTGGAATTACAGACACACGAACGAGATCAGAAAGGCTAATTTAAATGAATATAAAAGAATGTTTAATTTGGGTGCCATTATGAAAGGAGGTCTATAGCAATTAACCGCTTAAAGAGCTATTAAAATAACAAATGCCATAGAAATAGGCAATACTAAACATCATCGGTACGTTCTATTAAGTCCCAAGCGTTTTTAACTGGCGTATCCAAAAGAGTTCCCTCCTAGTGGGATCATTAGCGTTGTTCTTGTCAATAAAAGTAATATAACAATCGCTTAATAATCCATTATGACCTTCGCCTTGGAAACGAAGATGTAGTTCTTTCTGTGGCGGATCGCCAACCTCGAGGGCTTTCTTGTTGCATGACCTGTAATCATTCCAACGCAATCTAATCTTGTTAACGGTTTGCCCAACATATTGTATACCACATAGTTTGCAGGTCAGCAAATAGACAGTACACAGCTGACTATCACAACAAAGGTCATGATTACTCTTGTATTTCTTTTTATCAACAAAACCCTCATGCAAAGGTACTTGTTTCACAGACATTAAGGCCCCGTTTACACTATACCGGACGAATTTGGATCCGGATTTTGTACCTCAAAAAATAATGTACCGGTATAGTATAAACACTGTAACCGGTACGATTTTCGTACGTTTTCCACAGTTTACGATTATAGAAGGATTGGGAACTAGTTTTCAACATGTAAAATGGCGACCAAAATGGTGATACAGTAGTGAAGTTTTTGTTTGGTGTATTTTTATGTAAAGTACTAAATTCTTTTAATCTTGGCAATGATCCTTTCCTTTGTAAACACACTCGTCAATGTGTTACTATTTGGATAAGCTTCGGTCTTGACTTTCGGATAACTCTCGATAAATTTGTCCAAAATATTGTCATATTTTGCTATTACAGTTTTGTAATCCATAATAACATGCAACAGAAGAGATAACTCATCGTCTATCCAAGTAAAGTTGCTGGTTTGTTGTTCTTTAGATCTCCCCTTCTTCGCCGCCATTTTTAACTTGCGCTCGTGGTTGTTTTGCGCATGAGCAAAAGGCCAAATTGTCTCGCCTGGGCATATTTATCCGGTACAGTGTAAACGCACGCGAAAGAGGATAATAAAGTAAACGGTACAGTGTAAACAGACCTGTACCGGTACAACATTGTACCGCACAAAAATTCGTCCGGTATAGTGTAAAATGTTTATGCAACAGACTATACTTAAACTATTGTGATGGGGATGAAAAGTAACAACCCAGGGGCGGATCCAGACTGATGCAACTGGTGCTCAAACGTCAGTCAGATTTTGAGCTTCGACTAAAAAATCCACACTATAAATAAAATATTTCTACTCACGATTTTCTTCATTGCAATGTCAAATGCATGTTTTACTCTTTTCATTTTTGTAATCCGAGTTTCAGCATGCATTTGACATTCTATACCGAGTTATTTTATCCTCGCGATTGTTTCTGTTCAAACAACTCTTGAACTTCAAGTAATAATTATATTATGATTGAACCAGAATGTTTTCATGCCCAGTCTCTCGGCTAGTGAACCCTTTCGATTGGATTAGTTGAAGCATTGTTATAATTACCGCTGCTAATTCCGAGGGCGCCTTTCTCGAGAACCTGTGCGCAGGCTAGCTTCAGTTGGAAAGCTCAGTTGTCATTGGCTTGCTTCAGTCAGTGTCGGTTGGGAAGGTCTGCCATTGGCTTGCTTCAGTCAGTTCAAATCTGACTGAAGCAAGCCAATGAGACTGACGCTGACTGAAGCTATGACTGAAGCAAGGCGATGCTTTGAAAAGCGACCTTGACCTTGTGCAGTTGCATGCACAGCGGTCTAACAAATAGCTCTTTTTTCCTGTATATATTAAATTCACTTAACCCTCTTTATTTAAAATTTACCCATGAATTTGATGACAACAAATTAGCTTTCTTGGAAGTTTTATTCACAATGATAATTGTTTTCTGGCAAGCATTTATCGAAAATCTACATTACAGGCCTTTACATACACACGTTTATTTCATTGGTCAGATGTTTAATGGACAGAACACACAAGTTGTCTTCGGATAAGTTTTTGGAACAAGATCTCAGCGAATTAAAAACCATTTTCTTAGCAAATGGATACCCATGCAGATTGCTTGATAAAATATTAATGTCTCGTCATAATCTAGGACGTGTTTGTATGGACCTAACAAATGCCCAGGCAGTCTACTTAAAATTACCGTGGATTGGTAAAATTTCCGAACAATTTGAGGAAGAACTGAATGTAGCCAATTAAGATGCATTTTCTCAACTAGGACAATTTTCCCGCCTACTCCCAAAGAAGTACTAAGTTTCATCAAGCTCTGTAATCTAATAATTTAAATGCGAGTGTGGTTCTCGCTACGTGGCGACAGAATGAAACGACACGTTCCTCCAAAATTACGCCAACCATAGATTTTGCTAAATGTGTTCATATATATATATATATATATATATATATTATCGTGTATAATAATTATATTGGTAGTGTTTATTTTCAGCGATCACATCACATCGATCACAGCTATAACCAGCTCTCTCTCTCCCTCTCCCTCTCTCTCTCTCTCTCTCTCTCTCTCTCTCTCTCTCTCTCTCTCTCTCTCTCTCTCTCTCTCTCTCTATATATATATATATATATATATATATATATACGAAAGTATACAATGTGCCCTACCGGCTATCACCATATGGCTTTATGGTAACTGTGGACTTGGGACCCACTATGTACTAATATATATATATATATATATATATATATATATATATATATATATATATATATATATATATATATATATATATATATATATATAAGTATAATTAGTGAAATATTTTGGGAAAGTACCTGGATTATAGATACGTTAATTTCTTTTCCAAGATCAACTTGCCACCATGGATTCATTGTGATAGATGTGTTTGAGCAAGTCTTGTTGTCTCCATCTACTGCGTTACTGGAGCTGCCTCCACTGAACGTTGAACTCTGCTTGGTTGGTTTGTGAAATGACATGGAATTATCTGTAAATATACCGTTGGAAAAATATTCCTCAAGGTGTATATTGCTAAGGGTATTCGAAAGCGAAGTTATCACGGAATCGCAATTCCTTGAGTACTAACAAAATATTGCAAACTATTGTAGAAATGTTTTGATGTTATCTGCACGCAAACTGTTTTGATGTTCGATAGAGAAATAATTTGCTGATACAATGCCACGCTGCATCAGCCATTTGCAATAAATTTAGATTCAAACTTGTTTATTTAACACAAAATCTGCAGGGTTACATTAAGGCAAAATAAGGGCAGCGGTGCTCTGCAATATCATTAATCAATGTTTACAAGTTAGCACTTCAACGATATCTAAAACTCATTAATAATTAATGAGCCGAAAACAAGAAGCTCTGGCACCCAGGGTAACAGTCCTTCATCAGACCCAAATCACATATTATTCTGATTTCATTCCAATAATTCAATATTTGGTAATTTGTTGTGTACATTTATATTTTTAAGTTTCAATGCGCACTAATAGTAGCGATGCAATACAATTAGGTATTCTGCGATCTGTATCTGTATCTGTAGATCTGTATTTGGATCTTTGATCCCGTGAGCTTTCCGATCAGTCCTGGAAATTTGGAAGCCGTTTCAGTAATTTATGAGCGTGCATTCCGAGTACACTACATGTATAACTCTAACTCTAGTTCATGTATACGCGGTTTGTTTCCAATACAACATTGAACTGTTAGTTATGCCTAACATTGTTAACATTCTTCTTGATTAAATTATATAATTATGCCCTCAAACGAGAACTTTATATTTGAGTGTAGGTAGGAATCACTGAAGCAGCGAATTGAAAATTCGCAAAATGATATTCGCAAGCTTAAGAGTAACCGTAAATGGGGCCAATTTAGCATGGTCTCAAGAGCAGCTGATGACTGGAATAAGCTCAACGAAAGCATTAGGAATATTACGAATTTGAAACTCTTTGTGAAAGCTCTTCTTATGGAGTTTCAATGACTTGATCTTTATAGGGAATCATTTTTTGTTTAATATATAAGTACCAAAATAGCTTTTAACATATTTTATAATTACTAGGAATTTATATTTTGTATCTATCGTAGATTAGGACCCTAGTGAAAACCACTTTGTGATCTAGGCTTCCTGGTTAAAGATTAATTTACTTACTAACTGAACAAATGATCGGCGTGTATAGTGGAAGATTGGTTTCAGCTAGTAAACTACTCATTCTCTTTGTTGTGATTGAGACAGTAACATTGACAAAAAAGTATCTGTATGTTATAATGCTCGGTTCTTTTCTCGATATTCTTCTTAATGTTGAATATGTTTCTGTAGAAATATAATATTTTAAAATTCATATACATAAATCATAATACATGCAATTGTTCTGAAAATGTACCATCTACCTCCGTGCATGTATTTTCATTGTTTGATATCAAACAGTGCAGAGCATGCATGCAAACGTAGAACGTGTTTGAATTTTCTCTTTAGTTTAGGTATATAGTAACCTGGTGCGCGGCATATTTTCGCAACGGCTTAATGCTAATCATGACGAGGCACCCAACAGGACGTTTCGATTTAAGAATCATATTCGTGCTATTGGCCGGTACATGTAAAGTACAATTTCCGTATTGTTGCACTCAGTTACGGGACTTCGGCCAGGTGAATTGCCATCTTAGTTCATCTTAGTTCTTATCTTTGCTGTACCGTGGTTATTATATAGGTTAGTGACCTTGAATAATAAATCAGCTGCTAAATTTCACTGAAACTACCTTAAATATCACGGAATTATCCACTTCATTTTTGTTAAATCACCTAGCATAACAAAATGAGCTAAGTACCTCTGTTTCGATAACTAACCTATACATACTGTAATTAAGCCACTGATCTACTAATCAATAAAACAAACTAAATTGCAAACATAATTGTACCGCAAAAACATACGAAAATAGTGCTCACGTTTAACACAGTTTTGATCCAGCTGCCGTAGCTCTATCGGCGTTATGAACACGATGATAAGATAGAGTGTGAAGAACATTCTACGTAAAAGGCGTATGGAGCATACAATGCCAGCAGGTGACTCGTCCTTAGCCAAATCCGCGACTGATAGGTGTTTGCAAATGTAGACCTCACTTGGTTATAATTAAAATCGAACGCCGATAGTGAATTAGAATAAGAATAAGGAATAACAATATGTCTTGGACACCCTGCTTTCTGTTATTGTAAGCGTTTTAATCATTAACTGAGAATTACCATAGGGCTATTAAACAAACGGTGGCAAAACATTTTAACATTCAAGGTTTTGAATGTAACTATGTTGGATAATCGGACATATATGTATCGGATGCTACCAAATGAATGCATGCAGAGTTTCTATATGCCAGTGGTGACCAGGATGAAGCCGTCATTAGTCAAGCGAAGCATATAGCAACTGACCTAATAAGCATTGACAGCTTTAACGGCAACAGACGGCAGCAGTGTTGTGTGATTGACTACAGCCTGCAAGTTAAGTTAAGTGAAAGTTAAGCACACTTGTTTGATTTGAAAAAAAGAATTGATAGAGTGGCGCTAATCTTTATTTCATATATTACCATTGTCAATGAGATATAATCTGTTTGATATGCAAAGATAGATAACCTGCATGTACAGATTCGGCGCGATTCAACACAGTATTTTAACTTATCTGAAAATCATTAATATCTTCGAGATAATTTTACGAAATTACTCGATGCTTTGGATGCTTTTATATCTAAAATAAACATTAAAATAAAATATTACTGCTATTGTGATATAATGTATGGAGGAAGCACTAGAGCAAGCAGAGAACTGAAAGGCAAATGCTAATCACAATGAGGATGTTTCGTTTTCAGAATCATATTCGTACTAATTGGTGTAAATATAAATGATCCATGTTAATTGTTACAAAATCAGCTGAATTTAAACTAGTGATATCATCATCAAGTCACTGATCTACAATGAATAAAGTAAACTAAACTCGGCATAAGCATGAATTGTACCGCAAAAACATAAGGAAATAGTGGTCGCGTTCCGGCACAGTTTTGATTAAGCTGCCATAACCCTACTGTCTCATGTCATTGTACATGGCTTTCAATCATTAACTGAGAATTACAATAGGGCGCTAATTAAACAAGCGATATTAAAAACATTATAACGTTTACCGTTTTCAATAGAATTAAGTTGGATAATCGCAATTGTGTATATGATATTACCAATTCATGAATGCCAGCAGATTTTCTATAAAACACAGCGGTGACTGGGATGAAGCTGTCACGCAAAGCTTAGACACAAGCATTGGCAGTTTTAACGGCAACAAACGGCTGCAGTATGATGTGATATTTGGGAACTTTACTCTGAAGTTTTGCCCTCTGAAATTTCGTTTTGTGTAGGTGAGGTACATTCTAATCTACAGTTCTCATATAAAAACGGGAATAATATCGCAAAGAGATTATTCCGCTTTAAATGTATAGTGCAGCTTATAGGAAATGCGGCATAATATTATTGAAATAGAGCTTCCGCTCGTCTAATATTGTCTTGTGGATTCAATATGATTTTAAGATAAGTTAAAATGGAAATCACTTTAATTTGGAAATTAACTGGAACTACAATGATTTATTTCGATCTTCCAAACATTATATTTATTAAAAAATAATAAAAATTTAAAACATAAAAATTATAAACATAATGTATTATAATTTAAAACATTATAAAAATTATAAACATAATGTATTATAATTTTAAAACATCATAAAAATTTAAAAAATTACTATTAGACTATTATAATTATGCTCTATTATCCTGTTATAATGTTGACGATCCTCGAACTTGGAAAACTGTCTGCCTAAAGTGCAACACATCGCGAAGCCTCACTGAACCCATAACTTGCTGTTATTAGTTATTATTTTATTTTTGTAAGGGCCCAATGTAATTAGTGTTTAACTGTTGTGGTGACCCTGCTTCTTCTATGTATTTTTTAGAGGCGAAGCTAAATAAATAAATAAATAAATATTAATTTCCCCAAACAACAGAACATTAGGGAAGTAAAGATTTGATCGTACAAATAATTAATAAATTATAAGTGCCGCTTATAAATCCAAAATTTAGCATAATCAGTGATAATATAATAGGAATGTACAGTCAGCCATCTTAAGATGAAAATATAATAAATGAATGAAAATAAAAGTTATATATATATATATATATATATATATATATATATATATATATATATATATATATATATATATATATATATATATATATATATATATATATATATATATATATATATATATATATATATATATATATTAATTGCTCTCGCCCGTGGTTCTATAACTTGCTGTCTATTGTACTTATCTAAATTGTTCTAGATCTTGCACTACACCTGGTTTTCATTTGCAAGTGTTGTCTCTGACATTCGGGCATGCAGTAATGGACTATCGTTGTATTTCGCCTTTATAGATTATGGATGAAATATGTTGTTTGTTGACATATAACGTCATACTTATAAATAAAAACCTAAAAAAAATAAATATATATATATATTTAAAATGTAAAAATAAATATAAACCTACTCGTGCTTTGAGATCATCAGACCGTAATCTGCTACTTGAGCCAAAATCCAAAACGGTGACTCATGGAGACAGAGCGTTCTCGGTTTCGGCGCCAAAACTGTGGAATTCATTACCACAGGAAATTAGAAGCTTTGATATGTTGGGTAATTTTAAGTCTGCAGTTAAGACTTTTCTTTTTTAAAATTAATAGTTTGTATTTATTGTTAATAGTGGAAATATATGTAGTAGGCTTTATCTTATAATGAAACTGTAATAAGTTTTATAAGTAAATTTAAGAATATATTGTTGTAAGAGCATTGAGACTATTGTATAATGCTCCTAATACGTCTATTATTATTATTATTATTATTATACTTGCATCGATTTCGTTTATTTTATATGCCAATAATTAAGAGTAATTTAGTTTATTAAAATTCATATAAAAAGTGGAGTAAACAAAAATTAATCTGCCAAGCCTCGTTGCGAATGTTAAGAATTTCTGCGACCTGGATCTGTAGACCTTGACAGGGGCGGATCTTCGTTCTAGCCGACTGAACTACAAAGGACGTTTCCGCTAGCTTGTCCATAAGCACTCTAAACGTGGTTTATTTTGGCAGACATGCACCACTTTATTTGTTTAGAATATTAATGTATTAGCTTGCACTCCGAGTACACTATAAATTCTTATAGTGTACTCGGAATGCAAGCTAATCAATTAATATTCTAAATTCATGTATACATAGTTTGCTACAATACAACATTGCAATGCTAGTTATATACCTATAACATTGTGACAGTTCTTAGTTATGTTCTCTATATGTACATGCCCTTGATCCGTTGATCATTGATCTCTATTTATTTACCTTTTATAGAAACCCTTATATTGATCTATATATTTTAATTGTTTCTTCCAAAAAAGGCCATTGCCATGAGCTTGACCATAAGCACTCTAAATGTGATTTATTTTGTGTTTGAATTTTCTCTTTAGTTTAGGTATATATAGTAACCTGGTGCGCGGCATATTTTCTCAACGGCTTAATGCTAATCATGACGAGGCACCCACCAGGACGTTTGTAAAGTTCAATTTCCGTATTGTTGCACTCAGTTATGGGACTTCGGTCAGGTGAATTGCCATCTTAGTTCATCTTAGTTCTTATCTTTGATGTACCGTGGTTATTATATAGGTTATAGTAACCTTGAATAATAAATCAGCTACTAAATTTCACTTAAACTACCTTAAATATCACGGAATTATCCACTTCATTTTTGTTAAATCACCTAGCATAACAAAATGAACTAAGTACCGCTGTTTCGATAACTAACCTATACATAATTAAGTCACTGATCTACTAATCAATAAAACAAACTAAATTGCATAATTGTACCGCAAAAACATAAGAAAATAGTGCTCACGTTTAACACAGTTTTGATCCAGCTGCCGTGGCTCTATCGGCGTTATGAACACGATGATAAGATAGAGTGTGAAGAACATTCTACGTAAAAGCCAAAAGGCGTATGGAGCATATACAATGCCTGTAGCAGGTGACTCGTCCTTAGCCAATTCCGCGACTGATAGGTGTTTCCAAATGCAGACCTCACTAGGTTATAATTAAAATCGAACGCCGATAGTGAATTATAATACGAATAAGGAATAACAATATGTCTGGGACATCCTACTTTCTGTTTGATTGTAAGCGTTTGAGAATTACAATAGGGCAATTAAACAAGCGGTGGCAAAACATTTTAACATTCAAAACATTTTAACATTCAAGGTCTTGAATGTACAAGTATACTATGTTGGATAATCGGATTCGGACATATATGTATCGGATGCTACCAAATAAATGCGTGCAGAGTTTCTATATGCCAGTGGTGACCAGGATGAAGTCATCATTCGTCAAGCGAAGCATAGCAACTGACCTAATAAGCATTGACAGCTTTAACGGCAACAGACGGCAGCAGTATGATGTGATGTTACTACAGCCTGCAAGCTTAAATTGCATATCAGAAGTGAAAGTTAAGCGCACTTGTTTGATTTGAAAAAAAATTAATTGATAGAGTGGCGCTAATCTTTATTTCATATCTTACCATTGTTAATGAGATATAATCTGTTTGATATACAAAGTGAGGTTTCCCGTGAGGTTTCCCATCAGTACTGGAAATTTGGAAGCCGTTTCAGTAATTTATGATCGTGCATTCCGAGTACACTAAATGTATAACTCTAACTCTAGTTCATGTATACGCGGTTTGTTTGCAATACAACATTGAACTGTTAGTTATGCCTAACATTGTTAAGCATTCTTCTTGCTTAAATTGTATATAATTATGCCCTCAATCGTTAACTTTATATTTGAGTATAGGTAGGAATCACTGAAGCAGCGAATTGAAAATTAGCAAAATGATATTCGCAAGCTTAAGAGCAACCGTAAATGGGGCCAATTTAGCATGGTCTCAATAGCAGCTGATGAATAAGCTCAACGAAAGCATTAGGAATATTACGAATTTGAAACTCTTTGTGAAAGCTCTTCTTATGGAGTTTCAATGACTTGATCTTTATAGGGAATCATTTTTTGTTTAATAAGTACCAAAATAGCTTTTAACATATTTTATAATTACTAGGAATTTATATTTTGTATCTATCGTAGCTTAGGACCCTAGTGAAAACCACTTTGTGATCTAGGCTTCCTGGTTAAAGATTAATTTACTTACTAACTGAACAAATGATCGGCGCGTATAGTGGAAGATTGGTTTCAGCTATAGTAAACCAATCATTCTCTTTGTTGTGATTGAGACAGTAACATTGACAAAAAAGTATCTGTATGTTAAATCTAATGCTCGGTTCTTTTCTCGATATTCTTCTTCAGATGTTGAATATGTTTCTGTAGAAATATAATATTTTAAAATTCGTATACATACATCATAATACATGGAATTGTACTGAAAATGTACCATCTACCTCCCTTTGTATTTCCATTATTTGATATCAAACAGTGCAGAGCATGCATGCAAACGTAGAACGTGTTTGAATTTTCTCTTTAGTTTAGGTATATAGTAACCTGGTGCGCGGCATATTTTCGCAACGGCTTAATGCTAATCATGACGAGGCTCCCTGCACCTGCAGGACATTTGTAAAGTTCAATTTCCGTATTGTTGCACTCAGTTACGGGACTTCGGCCAGGTTAATTGCCGGCATCTTAGTTCATCTTAGTTCTTATCTTTGATGTACCGTGGTTATTATATAGGTTATAGTAACCTTAAATAATAAATCAGCTACTAAATTTCACTTAAACTACCTTAAATATCACGGAATTATCCACTTCATTTTTGTTAATCACCTATGTTAAATCAGGCGTTGCTAAAATCATAAATGCCAAAAAGTCAAAATCAATATTAATCATTGGAATGAGGTTAGCCAAGAAGTTGGTGACAAAGACACTGTTATTACAGTCTGATAACGAAGACATTGAGCAAGTAAATTCCCAGAAACTTTTAGGAGTCGTTATTGATGAAGAATTGTCCTTTGATAAACATGTGGATGAGCTCTCTAAGAAATTGAGCCAACGACTGGGTGTTCTACGAAAAATTAAACGGTTTCTTCCTTTAGACCAACGTAAACTGTATTATAACACCATGTTTAAGCAAGTTATGCTGTATGGTGCTACTTTGGGCTAACTGTTCCATGGAAAATCTAAAAAAAAATTTCCGATTACAAAAACGTGCTGCACGTATTATTTTGGATGCCGGTACAAGGGCAAACAGCGTAGCATTGTTTAAGCAGCTAAATTGGCTTGCTTTTCACGATGAAGTAAAGTTGAACAAGTGTGTCTTGGCATGGTAACTGCCCACCATATATCAAGGATATATTAACTTGTAATGCAGACATTCAAACCCGTTCGTCAGGCCGCTAGTCAAAGAAACCTGGTGTGTCCACGCTTTAGCCGTGTCACGGAGGTAGGGAGGTCTTTCCAGGTCTCCACGAGCAAACTCTGGAATTCTTTACCTCCTTATATAAAAACTTCCGAACAATCTGTGAAAACTTTCAAGAACGAACTTTTTAATTATTTTTTTTAATACGTATATAATGACATTGACTCTTTTAGCATATCGTGACTTTTAACTTAACTTATAGTGTAATTATAATCATGGCCACTTGTTAATCAGTTGATATACTGTTCAGTGTTTACCCTCGTGAAATAAAGTTGATTTGATTTGATTTAGCAAACTAACCTATACATAATTAAGCCACTGATCTACTAATCAATAAAACAAACTAAATTGCATAATTGTACCGCAAAAACATAAGAAAATAGTGCTCACGTTTAACACAGTTTTGATCCAGCTGCCGTAGCTCTATCGGCGTTATGAACACGATGATAAGATAGAGTGTGAAGAACATTCTACGTATAAAAGGCGTATGGAGCATACAATGCCAGCAGGTGACTCGTCCTTAGCCAAATCCGCGACTGATAAGTGTTTCCAAATGCATGCCTCACTTGGTTATAATTAAAATCGAACGCCGATAGTGAATTAGAATACGAATAAGGAATAACAATATGTCTTGGACACCCTGCTTTCTGTTATTGTAAGCGTTTTAATCATTAACTGAGAATTACAATAGGGCAATTAAACCAGCGGTGGCAAAACATTTTAACATTCAAGTTCTTGAATGTATACTATGTTGGATAATCGGACATATGTATCGGATGCTACCAAATGAATGCATCCAGAGTTTCTATATGCCAGTGGCTGAATTTAAACTAGTGATATCATCATCAAGTCACTGATCTACAATGAATAAAGTAAACTAAACTCGGCATAAGCATGAATTGTACCGCAAAAACATAAGGAAATAGTGGTCGCGTTCCGGCACAGTTTTGATTAAGCTGCCATAACCCTACTGTCTCATGTCATTGTACATGGCTTTCAATCATTAACTGAGAATTACAATAGGGCACTACTAAACAAGCGATATTAAAAATATTATAACGTTTACCGTTTTCAATAGAATTAAGTTGGATAATCGCAATTGTGTATATGATATTACCAATTCATGAATGCAAGCAGAGTTTCTATAAAACACAGCGGTGACTGGGATGAAACTGTCACGCAAAGCTTAGACATAGGCATTGGCAGTTTTAACGGCAACAAACGGCTGCAGTATTATGTGATATTTGGGAACTTTACTCTGAAGTTTTCCCCTCTGAAATTTTGAAAAAAATGGTCAATTTTGAAAAAAATGGTCAGCTTACGGTCATTGTTTCGTTTTGTGTAGGTCAGGTACATTCTAATCTACAGTTCTCATATAAAAACGGGAATAATATCGCAAAGAGATCATTCCGCTTTAAATGTAGAGTGCAGCTTATAGGAAATGCGGCATGCTATTATTGAAATAGAGCTTCCGCTCGTCTAATATTGTCTTGTGGATTCAATATGATTTTAAGATAAGTTAAAATGGAAATCACTTTAATTTGGAAATTAACTGGAACTACAATGATTTTTTTCGATCTTCCAAACATTATATTTATTAAAAAATTATAAAAATTTAAAACATAAAAATTATAAACATAATGTATTATAATTTAAAACATTATAAAAATTATAAACATAATGTATTATAATTTTAAAACATTATAAAAATTTAAAAAATTACTATTAGACTATTATAATTATGCTCTATTATCCTGTTATAATGTTGACGATCCTCGAACTTGGAAAACTGTCTGCCTAAAGTGCAACACATCGCGAAGCCTCACTGAACCCATAACTTGCTGTTATTAGTTATTATTTTATTTTTCTAAGCGCCCACTGTAATTAGTGTTTAACTGTTGTGGTGACCCTGCTTCTTCTATGTATTTTTTTAGAGGCGAAGCTCAATAAATAAATATTAATTTCCCCAAACAACAGAACATTAGGGAAGTAAAGATTTGATCGTACAAATAATTAATAAATTATAAGTGCTGTTATAAATCCAAAATTTAGCATAATCAGTGATAATATAATAGGAATGTACAGTCAGCCATCTTAAGATAAAAATATAATAAATGAATGAAAATAAAAGTTATATATATATATAGCTGTAAGTATATGGGATCGAACAGACTTATAATATCGTTCATTGCTCTCGCCCGTGGTTCTAATTAACTTGCTGTCTATTATCTCCAGCGGCTGCAGAAGTTACGCCCCATCACATAATTCACATACTTTGCATGATTTTGTCTAACTAGAGTATTAATGACGTGCATGACGGTACTTATCTAAATTGTTCTAGATCTTGTACTACACCTGGTTTTCATTTGCAAGTGCTGTCTTTGACATTCGGGCATGCAGTAATGGACTATCGTTGTATTTCGCCTTTGTACATTATGGCATGTTGTAAAACATGGACTGATAAAACATGGACTGATAAAACATGCACTGATAAAACATGGACTGATAAAACATGGACTGATAAAACATGGACTGGTAAAACATGGACTGATAAAACATGAACTGATAAAACATGGACTGATAAAACATGGACTGATAAAACATGGACTGGTAAAACATGGAGGGTTAGGATCTTTGTTGTTTTGGGTTAGCGATTATTTGTTAATGTATAAACATCATATATTAGATGTCTACATTAACAAATAATCGCTAACCCCAAAACAACAAAGATCCTAACCCTCCATGTTTTACCAGTCCATGTTTTATCAGTCCATGTTTTATCAGTCCATGTTTTATCAGTCCATGTTTTGCCAGTCCATGTTTTATCAGACGTCCATGTTTTATCAGTCCATGTTTTATCAGTCCAGTTCAGTCCATGTTTTATCAGTCCATGTTTTATCAGTCCATGTTTTATCAGTCCATGTTTTATCAGTCCATGTTTTATCAGTCCAGTCTAGTCCATATTTTATCAGTCCATGTTTTATCAGTCCATGTTTTATCAGTCCATGTTTTATCAGTCCAGTCCAGTCCATGTTTTATCAGTCCATGTTTTACAACATGCCGTACATTATGGATGCAATGTTGTTTGCTGACATATAACGTCATACCTGCATCGATTTCGTTTATTTTATATGCCAATAATTAAGAGTAATTAATTTATTAAAATTCATATAAAAAGTGGAGTAAACAAAATTAATCTACCAAGCCTCGTTGCGAATGTTAAGGAATCTGCGATCCAGGATCTGTAGACCTTGACAGGGCGGATCTTCGTTCTAGCCGACTGAACTACAAAGGACGTTTCCGTTAGCTTGTCCATAAGCACTCTAAACGTAGTTTATTTGGGCAGACATGCACCACTTTATTTGTTTAGAAGATTAATTTATTAACTTGCACTCCGAGTACACTATAAATTCTTATAGTGTACTCGGAGTGCAAGCTAATAAATTAATCTTCTAAATTCATGTATACATAGTTTGCTACAATACAACATTGCAATGCTAGTTATACCTATAACATTGTGACAGTTCTTAGTTATGTTCTCTATATGTACCTGCCCTTGATCCGTTGATCATTGATCTCTATTTATTTACCTTTTATAGAAACCCTTATATTGATCTATATATTTTAATTGTTTCTTCCAAAAAAGGCCATTGCCATGAGCTTGACCATAAGCACTCTAAATGTGATTTATTTTGTGTTTGAATTTTCTCTTTAGTTTAGGTATATATAGTAACCTGGTGCGCGGCATATTTTCGCAACGGCTTAATGCTAATCATGACGAGGCACCCACCAGGACGTTTGTAAAGTTCAATTTCCGTATTGTTGCACTAAGTTATAGGACTTCGGCCAGGTTAATTGCCATCTTAGTTCATCTTAGTTCTTATCTTTGATGTACCGAGGTTATTATATAGGTTATAGTTACCTTGAATAATAAATCAGCTACTAAATTTCACTTAAACTACCTTAAATATCACGGAATTATCCACTTCATTTTTGTTAAATCACCTAGCATAACAAAATGATCTAAGTACCTCTTTTTCGATAACTAACCTTTTCATACTGTAATTAAGTTACTGATCTACTGATCAATAAAACAAACTAAATTGCATAATTGTACCGCAAAAACATAAGAAAATAGTGCTCACGTTTAACACAGTTTTGATCCAGCTGCCGTAACTCTATCGGCGTTATGAACACGACGATAAGATAGAGTGTGAAGAACATTCTACGCAAAAGGCGTACATGGAGCATACAATGCCAGCAGGTACGACTCGTCCTTAGCCAAATCCGCGACTGATAGGTGTTTCCAAATGCAGACCTCACTTGGTTATAATTAAAATCGAACGCCGATAGTGAATTAGAATACGAATAAAGAATAACAATGTCTGGGACATTCTACTTTCTGTTATTGTAAGCGTTTTAATCATCAACTGAGAATTACAATAGGGCAATTAAACCAGCGGTGGCAAAACATTTTAACATTCAAGTTCTTGAATGTATACTATGTTGGATAATCGGACATATGTATCGGATGCTACCAAATGAATGCATGCAGAATTTCTATATACCAGTGGTGACTAGGATTAAGTCGTCATTCGTCAAGCGAAGCATAGCAACTGACCTAATAAGCATTGACAGCTTTAACGGCAACAGACGGCAGCAATGTGATGTGATGTTACTAGCTGCAAGCTTATAAATTGTATATCAGAAGTGAAAGTTAAGCACACTTGTTTGATTTGAAAAAATGAATTGATAGAGTGGCGCTAATCTTTATTTCATATATTACCATTGTAATGAGATCTAATCTGTTTGTTATGCAAAGTGCGGTTTCCAGTGAGGTTTCCCATCAGTACTGGAAATTTTGAAGCCGTTTAATTTATGAGCGTGCATTCCGAGTACATTACATGTATAACTCTAACTCTAGTTCATGTATACGCGGTTTGTTTGCAATACAACATTGAACTGTTAGTTAACTTATGCCTAACATTGTTAAGCATTCTTCTTGATTAAATTGTATAATTATGCCCTCAATCGTTAACTTTATATTTGAGTGTAGGTAGGAATCACTGAAGCAGCGAATTGAAAATTCGCAAAATGATATTCGTAAGCTTAAGAGCAACCGTAAATGGGGCCAATTTAACATGGTCTCAAGAGCAGCTGATGACTGGAATAAGCTCAACGAAAGCATTAGGAATATTACGAATTTGAAACTCTTTGTGAAAGCTCTTCTTATGGAGTTTCAATGACTTGATCTTTATAGCGAATCATTTTTTGTTTAATAAGTACCAAAATAGCTTTTAACATATTTTATAATTACCAGGAATTTATATTTTGTATCTATCGTAGATTAGGACCCTAGTGAAAACCACTTTGTGATCTAGGCTTCCTGGTTATAGATTAATTTACTTACTAACTGAACAAATGATCGGCGCGTATAGTGGAAGATTGGTTTCAGCTATAGTAAACCACTCATTCTCTTTGTTGTGATTGAGACAGTAACATTGACAAAAAGTATCTGTATATGTTAAATCTAATGCTCGGTTCTTTTCTCGATATTCTTCTTAATGTTGACTATGTTTCTGTAGAAATATAATATTTTAAAATTCGTATACATAAATCATAATACATGCAATTGTACTGAAAATGTACCATCTACCTCCGTGCATGTATTTTCATTATTTGATATCAAACAGTGCTGAGCATGCACGCAAACGTAGAACGTGTTTGAATTTTCTCTTTAGTTTAGGTATATATAGTAACCTGGTGCGCGGCATATTTTCGCAACGGCTTAATGCTAATCATGACGAGGCACCCAACAGGACGTTTTGATTTAAGAATCATATTCCTGCTATTGGTGCATGCATGTAAAGTTAAATTTCCGTATTGTTTCACTCATGAGTTACGGGACTTCGGCCAGGTGAATTGCCATCTTAGTTCATCTTAGTTCTTATCTTTGATGTACCGTGGTTACTGGTTATTATATAGGTTAGTGACCTTGAGTAATAAATCAGCTGCTAAATTTCACTGAAACTACCTTAAATATCACGGAATTATCCACTTCATTTTTGTTAAATCACCTAGCATAACAAAATGAGCTACGTACCTCTGTTTCGATAACTAACCTATACATACTGTAATTAAGCCACTGATCTACTAATCAATAAAACAAACTAAATTGCAAACATAATTGTACCGCAAAAACATACGAAAATAGTGCTCACGTTTAACACAGTTTTGATCCAGCTGCCGTAGCTCTATCGGCGTTATGAACACGACGATAAGATAGAGTGTGAAGAACATTCTACGTAAAAGGCGTATGGAGCATACAATGCCAGCAGGTGACTCGTCCTTAGGCAAATCCGCGACTGATATGTGTTTGCAAATGCAGACCTCACTTTGTTATAATTAAAATCGAACGCCGATAGTGAATTAGAATACGAATAAGGAATAACAATATGTCTGGGACATCCTACTTTCTGTTATTGTAAGCGTTTTAATCATTAACTGAGAATTACAATAGGGCAATTAAACCAGCGGTGGCAAAACATTTTAACATTCAAGGTCTTGAATGTATACTATGTTGGATAATCGGACATATGTATCGGATGCTACCAAATGAATGCATGCAGAGTTTCTATATGCCAGTGGTGACCAGGATGAAGCCGTCATTAGTCAAGCGAAGCATATAGCAACTGACCTAATAAGCATTGACAGCTTTAACGGCAACAGACGGCAGCAGTGTTGTGTGATTGACTACAGCCTGGAAGTTAAGTTAAGTGAAAGTTAAGCACACTTGTTTGATTTGAAAAAAAGAATTGATAGAGTGGCGCTAATCTTTATTTCATATCTTACCATTGTCAATGAGATATAATCTGTTTGATATGCAAAGTTAGATAACCTGCATGTACAGATTCGGCGCGATTCAACACAGTATTTTAACTTATCTGAAAATCATTAATATCTTCGAGATAATTTTACGAAATTACTCAATGCTTTGGATGCTTTTATATCTAAAATAAACATTAAAATAAAATATTACTGCTATTGTGATATATACTAATCCCTAAGTGATATATCAAGTTTCTATGTATGGAGTAGGAAGCACTAGAGCAAGCAGAGAACTGAAAGGCAAATGCTAATCACAATGAGGATGTTTCGTTTTCAGAATCATATTCGTACTAATTGGTGTAAATATAAATGATCCATGTTAATTGTTACAAAATCAGCTGAATTTAAACTAGTGATATCATCATCAAGTCACTGATCTACAATGAATAAAGTAAACTAAACTCGGCATAAGCATGAATTGTACCGCAAAAACATAAGGAAATAGTGGTCGCGTTCCGGCACAGTTTTGATTAAGCTGCCATAACCCTACTGTCTCATGTCATTGTACATGGCTTTCAATCATTAACTGAGAATTACAATAGGGCGCTACTAAACAAGCGATATTAAAAATATTATAACGTTTACCGTTTTCAATAGAATTAAGTTGGATAATCGCAATTGTGTATATGATATTACCAATTCATGAATGCAAGCAGAGTTTCTATAAAACACAGCGGTGACTGCATGGGATGAAGCTGTCACGCAAAGCTTAGACACAAGTATTGGCAGTTTTAACGGCAACAAACGGCTGCAGTATGATGTGATATTTGGGAACTTTACTCTGAAGTTTTCACCTCTGAAATTTTGAAAAAAATGGTCAGCTTACGGTCATTGTTTCGTTTTGTGTAGGTCAGGTACATTCTAATCTACAGTTCTCATATAAAAACGGGAATAATATCGCAAAGAGATCATTCCGCTTTAAATGTAGAGTGCAGCTTATAGGAAATGCGGCATGCTATTATTGAAATAGAGCTTCCGCTCGTCTAATATTGTCTTGTGGATTCAATGTGATTTTAAGATAAGTTAAAATGGAAATCACTTTAATTTGGAAATTAACTAGAACTACAATGATTTTTTTCGATCTTCCAAACATTATATTTATTAAAAAATTATAAAAATTTAGAACATAAAAATTATAAACATAATGTATTATAATTTAAAACATTATAAAAATTATAAACATAATGTATTATAATTTTAAAACATTATAAAAATTTAAGAAATTACTATTAGACTATTATAATTATGCTCTATTATCCTGTTATAATGTTGACGATCCTCGAACTTGGAAAACTGTCTGCCTAAAGTGCAACACATCGCGAAGCCTCACTGAACCCATAACTTGCTGTTATTAGTTATTATTTTATTTTTCTAAGCGCCCACTGTAATTGGTGTTTAACTGTTGTGGTGACCCTGCTTCTTCTATGTATTTTTTTAGAGGCGAAGCTAAATAAATAAATATTAATTTCTCCAAACAACAGAACATTAGGGAAGTAAAGATTTGATCATACAAATAATTAATAAATTATAAGTGCCGCTTATAAATCCAAAATTTAGCATAATCAGTGATAATATAATAGGAATGTACAGTCAGCCATCTTAAGATAAAAATATAATAAATGAATGAAAATAAAAGTTATATATGTATAGCTGTAAGTATATGGGATCGAACAGACTTATAATATCGTTAATTGCTCTCGCCCTTGGTTCTAATTAACTTGCTGTCTATTATCTCCAGCGGCTGCAGAAGTTACGCCCCATCACATAATTCACATACTTTGCATGATTTTGTCTAACTAGAGTATTAATGACGTGCATGACGGTACTTATCTAAATTGTTCTAGATCTTGTACTACACCTGGTTTTCATTTGCAAGTGCTGTCTTTGACATTCGGGCATGCAGTAATGGACTATCGTTGTATTTCGCCTTTGTACATTATGGCATGTTGTAAAACATGGACTGATAAAACATGGACTGATAAAACATGGACTGATAAAACATGGACTGATAAAACATGGACTGATAAAACATGGACTGGTAAAACATGGACTGATAAAACATGAACTGATAAAACATGGACTGATAAAACATGGACTGATAAAACATGGACTGGTAAAACATGGAGGGTTAGGATCTTTGTTGTTTTGGGTTAGCGATTATTTGTTAATGTATAAACGTCATATATTAGATGTCTACATTAACAAATAATCGCTAACCCCAAAACAACAAAGATCCTAACCCTCCATGTTTTACCAGTCCATGTTTTATCAGTCCATGTTTTATCAGTCCATGTTTTATCAGTCCATGTTTTGCCAGTCCATGTTTTATCAGACGTCCATGTTTTATCAGTCCATGTTTTATCAGTCCAGTTCAGTCCATGTTTTATCAGTCCATGTTTTATCAGTCCATGTTTTATCAGTCCATGTTTTATCAGTCCATGTTTTATCAGTCCAGTCTAGTCCATGTTTTATCAGTCCATGTTTTATCAGTCCATGTTTTATCAGTCCATGTTTTATCAGTCCAGTCCAGTCCATGTTTTATCAGTCCATGTTTTACAACATGCCGTACATTATGGATGCAATGTTGTTTGCTGACATATAACGTCATACCTGCATCGATTTCGTTTATTTTATATGGCAATAATTAAGAGTAATTTAGTTTATTAAAATTCATATAAAAAGTGGAGTAAACAAAAATTAATCTACCAAGCCTCGTTGCGAATGTTAAGGAATCTGCGATCCAGGATCTGTAGACCTTGACAGGGCGGATCTTCGTTCTAGCCGACTGAACTACAAAGGACGTTTCCGTTAGCTTGTCCATAAGCACTCTAAACGTAGTTTATTTGGGCAGACATGCACCACTTTATTTGTTTAGAAGATTAATTTATTAACTTGCACTCCGGAGCACACTATAAATTCTTATAGTGTACTCGGAGTGCAAGCTAATAAATTAATCTTCTAAATTCATGTATACATAGTTTGCTACAATACAACATTGCAATGCTAGTTATACCTATAACATTGTGACAGTTCTTAGTTATGTTCTCTATATATGTACCAGGGCCGTACATATAGCGGGGCCCCCAGAAAAAAACATCTAAAAACAAGATATGTTTTTTTAGAAGGTTGATTATCAATTTATTATAGGTATTCAGACAATTATTTAATTTGAGTGCTGAAATGCGACGTAAACATAAATAATTCGTCTTGAAAATTTCAAATTTAAATGCATATTTTGGTTTCAACTTATGCTTAATATGCTGACCATGCAGCCATTTTGATTCCGTCAAGAGCGAACCGGCGACCGTGCGGTATAAATAACCGCGTCTGCATGGTTGTTTTGATATTAAACTTACAAGACGTACTCTTTACTAGATAAGTAATAGGAGTAGAAAACATACCAGACACATGGCGTTCTGTCTATTTCGTTAACAATGGGCTTGCTTATCTTTAAAAGTCTAAATATTACCAGACCTTACAGATAATTTTTTTCAGAATGTTCCTCGCAAAAATAGCCGGAAATGCTCGTCTGGAGCTTTCAAAATTAAAATTTTTCTGGGGGGCATGCCCCCAGAACCCCCTAGAGAGGTCCCCGGCGAACACAAACTTCGCAGAATTTGTCTTACTGCCCCCCTGCCAAAAAAATCCTTTACCTTTTATAGAAACCCTTTCATTGATCTATATATTTTAATTGTTTCTTCCAAAAAAGGCCATTGCCATGAGCTTGACCATGCATAAGCACTCTAAATGTGATTTTTGCAGACACTATCTTTCTATAATATATCAGCTCTATAATTTAGAAGATTTAAAGGTGCAGTCCAGTCCGTTCTGCGCATGTATGATATTTCGAACGTTGGGGACCCTACATGTCAACAAACTTTAATGGAATAGATTTGCGACAGTTCGAAAGCGAGTATTCGTTAAATGTGGTGAAGGCACGAGTGGTAGTTTGATATATTATCTACATTTAGGAACCAAACAGCTTCTTATAACACGCTTTTTAGGTGGAAAAGCTCAAGCGTCATGTGAACAAAATCCGCAATACTTCATGTTCAATGCTTATATGACGCAATGTAAACAAACGATGTAAACAGAAACGTGGACATGCGCAGAACGGACTGGACGGCATCTTTAATTCAGTGCACACTATATAACTAATTTGATTATTGTATAATTTGTTGGAATGAAAATATTGAACACTGCTAATATACCTATAACATTGTTATCTTTTATTAAGTTCTCTATATTATGCCCTCAATCGAGAAACGGATATGAAGCACTAAAGCAGCGTAGCACAGAACTGCTATTGGTGTAAAGATCAATTCCCGTTACAAAATTACTGGACGTCGACCAGGTAAATTATACAAATTGCGCCGTCGTCATCAAATAACTAATATATACTCTACAAATTAATAAAACAAACTAAACTGCGTAACTGTACTGCGAAAACATAAAGAAAATAGTGCTCACGTTTAATACAATTTTGATCCAGCTGCCGTAACTCTATCGGCGTAACGAACACAATGATAAGATAGAATGTGAAGGACATTCCGCGGAAAAGGCGCTTTCCGTTCATCCCTTCGTGTTTGACCAGCAGTTACCCGTGTTTATCCAAATGCTGTGAATTCGACCAGCGACTAAGAGGTAAATGTTTCCAAATTTCGACCTCGTTTGGCAATGATTAAATTCGAACGGCGAACGTGAATTAGAATACGAATAAGGAATAACAATAACAATTTCGACACCCTGTCTGCTATTGCACACGTGTTTCAAAAAAAAAAAGGTAGGGCGCTATTAAACAGATGATTTCAAAAACATTCTAGCGTTGACCGTTTGCAACAGATTTAAGCTAGATAACCTCAATTGTGTATGTTCTATTTACAACATAACTGCCATTGTGTACCATTGTGTATCGGATATACAAGCTATTTACAAATAATAAGGCGAGAGATCGTATATCCGATATAATACAGTCGCGAATGTTGTAAATAGCTTAGGTAGTGTACAACTAAAAGTCCATGTTTGTCGCCAATATTGAAGACTCAAGTAATTTTAGCCGAGTAAATCGAAGTAAAAGTTTATGAAAATTAGCAAAATTTGGTATCAGATATACAACCACCGTTCTACTTAAAACATATATTGTAAATAACTACATGTTGAAAGGATTTATGGTGAAGAAAAATTTCGAGTGTTGCAATACATACATTTTAAGACCAAAACGGGCCAGTTGCGAAAAATGCAACTTCAAGGCCTTCCGGCTGGAATTGAATCCGCGACCCTGCGATGCTAGTGCAGTGCTCTGACCATGCACTGAGCTACGGAAGCCGTTGCCGAGAGCCTAGTCACGAGTTCTGTATATAGTGGTGGTAATGCCGGGATAAGATTCTGGGTATATTATTGGTAATATTTGGCATTTCACTCGATCAAACTATTTGATGTTCCAGCCGGAAGGCCTTGAAGTTGCATTATTCGCAACTGGTCCCGGTTTGGTCTTAAAATGTATGTATTCCAAAACTCGAAATTTTCCTTCACCATAAATCCTTTCAACACGTAGTTTGATCGAGTGAAATGCCAAATATTACCTATTGTAAATAACTGCCTGATTTTGATGATCGAAAGCGAACAGACCCCTCAGTGTGAAATTATGTGATTCTATGGCCAATATTTAAATATCATTATTTGGTTGTGATTCGCGGAGAAGACTACAACTCTATACTGTAAGATTGTTTAATTTGAATGGAATTTAACACGTATAACTTTTAAAGTTAGGCGCAAAAAACTTAGCTGGGATGTTACATAATTTATATGACCTATAACATTCCGTTGACCAGTGAGATGCTCAAATGCTCTGACCATTGAGCTATCTAAACTGAGAGGGTAGAGCGAATATTACACATGCAGTCTGAAATGAAGAGAAATTCAAGGGTTTAATGTATTGCTAGTTCCACGAGTTTTGATATATTATGGTTCGTATTTTGTAAGCATGCATTAACGACAACATACACCGTATGCAAAATGTTAAAATCAGTAAGGATACGATTGTTTAACTCAACACGTAAAGCAAGCTTTTATTTACATCCAGCTTAGTCTCATTGCATCTTTTCTATCTCTCATTCGTAGCTATTAATAGGTAGGCTGGTTTGACATGCAATTAGATTATTCTAGATCATAAATAAAGATCGTATTATTCCAATTTAATTTGGGGGAAAACAACAATTGACATGCAATTAGATTATTCTAGATCATAAATAAAGATCATATTATTCCAATTTAATTTGGGGGAAAACAACAATTGACATGCAATTAGATTATTCTAGATCATAAATAAAGATCATATTATTCCAATTTAATTTGGGGAAAACAACAACATAAGTTTATGCTGTAAGTACTAAAGAGAAGGTACTGAACGTAATGAAGCACCGCTCTACTATTTTGTGATTCGCTGTTAAATGTTGCAAAACGACCACTTCAGTGTTGTGAATTATCACGTGTATATAATCATGACATTTCTAACATATCGATATTTCCTATATTTATATTCCTGAAGGGTTTATTTATTATTATTTATATTATTATTTATATTATTATTAAAAATCTTTTACGAGGAAAACTTCCGTCACAAGTAGTGATTTTCAGGAAGGTCCTCGAAAACTAATTATAAAACTAAAATACAATACAAATCTCACTATGCAAATAAATAAAAGTACAGTCAAGGTATCTCATATTGAAGTTAAAAGATTAAAAGTTAAAATATTCGCTGTCATTTATAAAAACTCTTAAAAATTTACTCTTAAAAGTTTACTCTTAAAAATGGTTTGAGGCATAAGTTTCTTTAAATCATCAGGTAGTATGGTCCAATCCTTAACAGCTTGATAATAGGTTGTCCTCTTTCCCCATTCAGTCCGTGGCTTGGGTAAACGAGGTAAGTAACCATTTCTTGTATTGTACCGTGAGATTGACGTAGGTTAGATCTAAAACACTCGAAATGTTCCGATATACTACCTTTGAATGCATTTTGGACCGATATACACCGATAACCGAAACGTCGTGCATCCAGGGGCAACCAATTTAAGGATTTAAGTGCATCGCTCGATGACTGTTTACCTCGCGATTTTGGAAGGATTGCAGTTGTTCCAATTCACTTTCGTCTTGTTCGAACAACGCGGTAGTAAGGTTCTGTAGTACTTCACTATACCTCTGTATGTCTATGAATCTATCATATTTGTTATCCTAATATCACTAACCGGACTCTTATCACTGTTACCAGACACTTCCGTGTTAGTTAGAAAAATACTTTGTTCAAGCATATTTACATTAGATTCGCCGATTCGGAAGTCCAATGTTACCGTTACGAATAACATGAGTCGATTTTAATTTCGTATTTTTTTTCGTATTTTAATATTATACAATGGCCGATATTTTTTCGCATCGATCAATTTTATATTTTCGCCTGATTTTTTTATCATCGTTGTAAGTCGGCTAAAGAACACACATATAAAGTTTTAAGCCAATTTGGTGAATTATTTCCTACATTTCTAAACACGGTGATTTTTTACCTTTTTGACCCACATGCATAGAAAGTATTGTGTTTGTGGTGTATAAATAGCTTGCGTATATATTGAAAAGTATGAGCTCCCGTGCGGGTGGACCGGTGCGGGTGGGATCTATGTAGAGACTCTGTTCAAGGTAACCCTTATACCGTAACCTCTCGTCGAGGGGGGTAGGGGGGAGCAGAAAAGGAGGTTCATTTTTTTGCTCACTGACCATTTTTACTTTGTTAAACTGTTATTACATTGATTATTTTCATTTCAACATTTAATAAACTGTTTTTCCTTTGACGCATTTTCTTCGATTATTTTCAGTTTATCTGTTATTACTGCTTAAATGAATGTGCTTTGTCGCCTTATTAGTTTTCTTCTAAACTTTTTAGTATTTTGGTAAATTTTACCCACAATCAGAACAAAAATGGCGGCCTTCAATTTACCATAAATATGATAAACAAAGCCAAATTTCTCTAAAACAAAAACGATTTGACGAATACTAATACCCATTCACATGTGAGGCGACAAAGAACTTTCATTTAAACAACACTTGTTTTGGGGGTGGAGTGTATTTAAATATTCCTTCCATCCTTCCACCCTTCAGTCGTCCAATTTTAATGATTCTCTTTTTAGATAGCAAAGGTTACATGACCAGTCAAGGTAGACCAGACTGTCCTCGAGCTGCTAGATATGTCTTGAAGGATTATGTTAATTTAAGTAACAGAGAGACTAGAAATATTTACAGAATTCCATCGTCATTACGGGAAAAATATCAGACCTCTGTCTTTTATGTGCGAACATCGCCCTACGGGCTCGGTCAGTGCTGTCAAGACCTCGGTCTGATATTTTCCCGTAATGACCGCGTTCTCGGTTAATAAGAAGTTAATATTATAACATAATATCTTTCTTAATCACTGATTCTTTTTTAAATTTAGGGTAAGCTACTATATTGCCATCCTCTACCATTCCACAACCCAACAGCATTTCAAGTTTCATTTTCTGTGGATCTGAAGTCAGTAAGGAAAGCAGCTGCACCGATAAATAAAAAATCGATGAATGTAAGTTTATCACTAGACCCATAAGAGATGGTCCTTGCTAGACCTCTAGGAAGAACAGTTTAGTTGTAATTGATAGGGTTATCCAGGTACTCTGGTTTCCTAAAACCTTTCAGAGTAGAGGAACTAAGTTATGTAATGTAATGTAATGTAATGTAATGTAATGTATAATGTGTTATGTGTAATGTGTAATGTGTAATGTGTAATGTGTAATGTGTAATGTGTAATGTAATATGTAATGTAATATGTAATATGTAATGTAATGTAATATGTAATGTAATGTAATATGTAATGTAATGTAATATGTAATGTAATGTAATGGAATGGAATATGTAATGTAATGTAATGTAATGTAATGTAATGTAATGTAATGTAATGTAATGTAATGTAATGTAATGTAATGTAATGTAATGTAATGTGATATGTAATGTAATGTATGTAATATGTAATATGTAATGTAATGTAATATGTAATGTAATGTAATATGTAATGTAATGTAATATGTAATGTAATGTAATGTAATGGAATATGTAATGTAATGTAATGTAATGTAATGTAATGTAATGTAATGTAATGTAATGTAATGTAATGTAATGTAATGTAATGTAATGTAATGTAATGTAATGTAATGTAATGTAATGTAATGTAATGTGATATGTAATGTAATGTATGTAATATGTAATGTAATGTATGTAATATGTAATATGTAATATGTAATATGTAATATGTAATATGTAATATGTAATATGTAATATGTAATATGTGATATGTAATATGTAATATGTAATATGTAATATGTAATGTAATGTAATGTAATGTAATGTAATGTAATGCAATGTAATGCAATGTAATGCAATGCAATGTAATATGTGATGTGATGTGATGTAATGTAATCTTGTGAAGTAGTACAGGACCCCACTGAAAAACACTTCGGTGGCGTGGGTATCCTGAATAAACATCATTATTAAGTCGGTTAAAAACAATACCGCCGTTATAGTAAAATGAACTTTTGGCTGTTTTTGTCCTTACTCTTGCTAAATATAATAGAGTACTTTGTCTGGTTAATCATGGAACAATATCCTTATTAAAAGTAAAATAATTTCTTAAAAATTGAGGGCACTGACCACTCAAAGACTTGTTTACAAGATTAAAAACGTGACGTTCACTCTCACCTCCACAGAGACTTCCAATGCCGTAGAGGGGGTAATGGGTTGAGATAATGAATACGTAGAGGGTATGGGTTCCGAATTTCAGCGGTTTTCCTCATCCCATACCGTCTACCGCGTTCCTTATCTCAACCCATACCCCCCCCCCCCGCCCCCCCCCCCCCCCCCCCCCCCCCCCCTACCGCATTGGAAGCCTCTGTGGAGGTGAGAGTGACAATTCCACTTTAAATTCGATAAAGCAAATATCACTACTGTCACATTTTGTTACTATCCTCGCGGCATGCCTTTGTAATTTCACCATTTGTTCAGCATTTCATTTATATTTTTTCTTTCTTTAAGAAATTGCGTGTTTTGGACGAAAGCTTTTTTGAAGAGGTTAGTGTTTGATTGTATTAGTTAATTTAGGGCGTGTGGTAAATAAACGCGAAAAAACAATGTCTCCACAATAACTTATTATTATTAGGCGATATTATAACTAATTATTATAACTGATCATCTTTGACTGTGCGCGTCATCTTTGACTATGCACGTCATCTTTGACTGTGCGCGTCATCTTTGACTGTGCGCATCATCTTTGACTGTGCGCGTCATCTTTGGCTGTGCGCGTCATCTTTGGCTGTGCGCGTCATCTTTGACTGTGCGCGTCATCTTTGACTGTGCGCGTCATCTTTGACTGTGCGCGTCATCTTTGACTGTGCGCGTCATCTTTGGCTGTGCGCGTCATCTTTGACTGTGCGCGTCATCTTTGGCTGTGCGCGTCAACATTTTTTTCGTAAGTACTTCATCTTGCAGGGATATAGCGAACCCACACCACTAAACATACCACTAAACAAGAGATTAAGGTTAGAAAACTCATTAGGCGGGGGTTAGGGTCTGTTTTGGGGTTAGCGGTTATTTTAAGTGACAAAATTCTCCTTAATCTCTTGTTTAGTGACATACCGCTGTATCAAAACCGCTGATCAGTTGCGTGTTTGTGGGAACGGACACCCTCGCAGACAACACGCCATTTATCCCGGTCAGCCGCAAGCAATTGTCTTCTGGACGATCTTTTTTAGTATCTGCGAGAGATGCCTATATTATGATAATATAATATACATCATAGAACTGCATGCTAACCACAAAAAACTTAGATCCTAACCCTAACACCCCGCCCAATGGGTTTTCTAAACCTAACCCCTGCGGCACAGGAAAGCTAAGTAAAAATCCTATTACTAACCTTAATACTAATAAAAGGATCGTCCAGAAGACGACTGCTTGCCGCTGACCAGGATAAATGGCGTGCTCGCCCTCCCTCTCCGCCCGTGGAGTAACGTTTTCGGTATTAAAGTGTCTTGTGTTTATTTTATTTTTATGCTAATTATTTGGTTAACGCACCGTGAGTGACGCATCCTTAGCCTGTATGTGCGTGACGCACCCTTGGTCTGTATGTGCGTGACGCACCCTTAGTGTGTATGTGCGTGACGCACCCTTGGTCTGTTGTGCGTGGCGCACCCTTAGTGTGTATGTGCGTCACGCAACCTTAGTCTGTATGTGCGTGACGCATCCTTTGTCTGTATGTGCGTGACGCACCCTTAGTCTATATCAGTGCGTGACGCACCCTTAGTCTGCATGTGCGTGACGCACCTTTAGTCTGTATGTACGTGACGCACCCTTGGTCTGTATGTGCGTGACGCATCCTTAGTCTGTATGTGCGTGACGCACCCTTAGTCTGTATGTGCGTGACGCAACCTTAGTCTGTATCAGTGCGTGACGCAACCTTAGTCTGTATCAGTGCGTGACGCACCCTTAGTCTGTATCAGTGCGTCACGCACCCTTAGGCTGTATCAGTGTGTTACGCACCCTTAGTCTGTATCAGTGTGTTACGCACCCTTAGTCTCTATCAGTGAGTGACGCACTTTTTGACGATTTTAGACCATTTTAAACTGGTCGAAGTAAGCTTAAAATATGAAAATTTAACCTAAATAATGCCGTAGATATTAATATGATCAGAAACTAGCGTAAATTTACTCATTTTTTGACATCTAAGAATTTGGCAAAAATGGCCAAATTTCGCCAAAACGTAAAGGGGTTAACCTTAACTTTTTGACGATTTTCGACCATTTTTAACTTGTCAAAATAAGCTTAGAATATGAAAATTTAGCCTAAATAATGCCGTAGATATTAATATGCGCAGAAACTAGCGTAAATTTACTCATTTTTTTGACATGTAAGAATTTGGCAAAAATAGCCAAAAAAGTAGAGGGGTTCACCTTAACTTTTTGACGATTTTCGACCATTTTTAACTTGTCGAAATAAGCTTAAAATATGAAAATTTAGCCTAAATAATGCCGTAGATATTAATATGAGCAGAAACTAGCGTAAATTTATTCATTTTTCGACATCCAAGAATTTGGCAAAAATGGCCAAATTTCACCAAAAAGTAAAGGGGTTAACCTTAACTTTTTGACGATTTTCGACCATTTTTAACTTGTCTAAATAAGCTTAAAATATGAAAATTTAGCCTAACTAATGCCGTAGATATTAATATGAGCAGAAACTAGCATAAATTTACTCACTTTTGACATGTGAGAATTTGGCAAAAATAGCCAAAAAAGTAAAGGGGTTAACCTTAACTTTTTAACGATTTTCGACCATTTTTAACTTGTCGAAATAAGCTTAAGATATGAAAATTTAGCCTAAATAATGCCGTAGATATTAATATGAGCAGAAACTAGCGTAAATTTGCTCATTTTTTGACATTTAAAAATATGGCAAAAATGGTCAAATTTGGCAAAAAGTAAATGGGGTAATACTTTACTTTTTGACGATTTACGATCATTTTAACTTGTCGAAATAAGCTTAAAATATGAAAATTTAGCCTAAATAATGACGTAGATATTAATATGAGCAGAAACTAGCGTAAATTTACTCATTTTTTGACATCTAAAAATATGGCAAAAATGGCCAAATTTCACCAAAAAGAAAGGGGTTAACCTTAACTTTTTGACGATTTTCGACCATTTTTAACTTGTCGAAATAAGCTTAGAATATGAAAATTTAGCCTAAATAATGCCGTAGATATTAATATGAGCAGAAACTAGCGTAAATTTACTCATTTTTTGACATGTAAGAATTTGGGAAAAATAGCCAAAAAAGAAGAGGGGTTAACCTTAACTTTTTGACGATTTTCGACCATTTTTAACTAGTCGAAATAAGCTTAAGATATGAAAATTTAGCCTAAATAATGCCGTAGATATTAATATGAGCAGAAACTACCGTAAATTTACTCATTTTTTGACATCTAAGAATTTGGCAAAAATAGCCAAATTTGGCAAAAAAGTAAAGGGGTTAACCTTAACTTTTTGACGATTTTCGTCCATTTTTAACTTGTCGAAATAAGCTTAGAATATGAAAATTTAGCCTAAATAATGCCGTAGATATTAATATGAGCAGAAACTAGCATAAATTTATTCATTTTTTGACATGTAAGAATTTGGCAAAAATAGCCAAAAAAGTAAAAGGGTTAACCTTAACTTTTTGACGATTTACGATCATTTTAACTTGTCGAAATAAGCTTAAAATATGAAAATTTAGCCTAACTAATGCCGTAGATATTAATATGAGCAGAAACTTGCATAAATTTGCTCATTTTTTGACATTTAAAAATATGGCAAAAATGGTCAAATTTGGCAAAAAGTAAATGGGGTAATCCTTAACTTTTTGACGATTTACGACCATTTTAACTTGTCGAAATAAGCTTAAAATATGAAAATTTAGCTAAAATGATGCCGTAGATATTAATATGAGCAGAAACTACCGTAAATTTACTCATTTTTTGACATCTAAGAATTTGGCAAAAATAGCCAAATTTGGCAAAAAAGTAAAGGGGTTAACCTTAACTTTTTGACGATTTTCGTCCATTTTTAACTTGTCGAAATAAGCTTAGAATATGAAAATTTAGCCTAAATAATGCCGTAGATATTAATATGAGCAGAAACTAGCATAAATTTACTCATTTTTTGACATGTAAGAATTTGGCAAAAATAGCCAAAAAAGTAAAGGGGTTAACCTTAACTTTTTGACGATTTTCGACCATTTTAACTTGTCGAAATAAGTTTAAAATATGAAAATTTCGCCTAAATGATGCCGTAGATATTAATATGAGCAGAACGTAGCGTAAATTTACTCATTTTTTGACATCTAAGAATTTGGCAAAAATGGTCAAATTTGGCAAAAAAGTAGTGGTTAACCTTAACTTTTTGACGATTTTCGACCATTTTTAACTTGTCTGAAATAAGCTTAAAATATGAAAATTTAGCCTAAATAATGCCGTAGATATTAATATGAGCAGAAACTAGCGTAAATTTTATAATTTTTTGACATCTAAGAATATGTCAAAAATGGCCAAATTTGGCTAAAAAGTAAAGGGGTTAACCTTAATTTTTGACGATTTTCGACGATTTTAACTTGTCGAAATCAGCTTAAAATATGAAAATTTAGCCTGGATAATGCCGTAGATACTAATATGAGCCGAAACTAGCGTAAATTGAGTAATATTTTGACATCTAAGAATATGGCAAAATTGTCAAATTTGGCAAAAAAAGTAAAGGGGTTAACCTTAACTTTTTGACGATTTTCGATCATTTTTAACTTGTCGAAATAAGCTTAAAATATGAAAATTTAGCCTAAATAATGCCGTAGATATTAATATGAGCAGAAACTAGCGTAAATTTACTCATTTTTTGACATGTAAGAATTTGGCAAAAATAGGCAAAAAGTAGAGGGGTTCACCTTAACTTTTTGATTTTCGATCATTTTTAACTTGTCGAAATAAGCTTAAAATATGAAAATTTAGCCTAAATAATGCCGTAGATATTAATATGAGCAGAAACTAGCGCAAATTTACGCATTTTTTGACATCTAAGAATTTGGCAAATATAGCCAAATTTCACCAAAAAGTAAAGGGGTTAACCTTAACTTTTTGACGATTTTCGACCATTTTTAACTTGTCGAAATAAGCTTAGAATATGAAAATTTTGCCTAAATAATGCCGTAGATATTAATATGAGCAGAAACTAGCGTAAATTTACTCATTTTTTGACATCTAAGAATTTGGCAAGAATGGCCAAATTTCGCCAAAAAGTAGAGGGGTTAACCTTAACTTTTTGACGATTTTCGACCATTTTTAACTTGTCGAAATAAGCTTAAAATATGAAAATTTAGCCAAACTAATGCCGTAGATATTAATATGAGCAGAAACTAGCGTAAATTTACTCATTTTTTGACATGTAAGAATTTGGCAAAAATAGCCAAAAAAGTAAAGGGGTTAACCTTAACTTTTTAACGATTTTCGACCATTTTTAACTTGTCAAAATAAGCTTAAAATATGAAAATTTAGCCTAAATAATGCCGTAGAAATTAATATGAGCAGAAACTAGCGAAAATTTGCTCATTTTTTGACATTTAAAAATATGGCAAAAATGGTCAAATTTGGCAAAAAGTAAATGGGGTAATCCTTCACTTTTTGACGATTTACGATATGAACATTTAGCAAAAATAATGCCGTAGATATTAATATGAGCAGAAACTAGCGTAAATTGAGTAATTTTTTGACATCTAAGAATATGTCAAAAATGGCTAAATTTGGCAAAAAAGTAAAGGGATTAACCTTAACTTTTTGACGATTTTCGACGATTTTTAACTTGTCCAAATAAGCTTAAATTTAGCCTAACTAATGCCGTAGATATTAATATGAGCAGAAACTAGCGTAAATTTACTCATTTTTTGACATGTTAGAATTTGGAAAAAATAGCCAATAAAGTAAAGGGGTTAACCTTAACTTTTTAACGATTTCGATCCATTTTTAACTTGTCAAAATAAGCTTAAAATATGAAAATTTAGCCTAAATAATGCCGTAGATATTAATATGAGCCGAAACTAGCGTAAATTTGCTCATTTTTGACATTTAAAAATATGGCAAAAATGGTCAAATTTGGCAAAAAGTAAATGGGGTAATCCTTCACTTTTTGACGATTTACGATCATTTTAACTTGTCGAAATAAGCTTAAAATATGAAAATATAGCCTAAATAATGCCGTAGACACTAATATGAGCCGAAACTAGCGTGAATTGAGTAATTTTTTGACATCTAAGAATATGCCGGTTAAATTTGGCAAAAAAGTAAAGGGGTTAACCTTAACTTTTTGACGATTTTCGACCATTTTTAGATTGTCGAAATAAGCTTAAAATATGAAAATTTAGCCTAAATAATACCGTAGATACTAATATGAGCCGAAACTAGCGTAAATTGAGTAATTTTTTGACATCTAACAATATGGCCAAAATGGCCAAATTTGGCAAAAAAGTAAAGGGTTTTTTTCTTGTATATTTTCCAGAGAGATCATAGATCATTCATTTCAGCAACTACTAGCGCAAAACAATTTGAAGATCTGGTGGTTGCACAGGCACATTCTGAAACAAGCAAAGAGTTGGTTGGTAAGCCATGGAAGAAATATGGGAACAGAAACAAAAAAGAGAAAATCAGACGTATGTTCAAAGAGACTACTATAAGTTATTTAAAAACTCTAAAAGGTTTTATTGAATCTTAGTGTAGAACATTCGTAAAGTGTTTACTTTGGAAGTGTACATGTATCCGCGCACATATGTATGCAACTTATATTAAAGTATATTAATATAATTACAAGTATATACGAAAGTGTACAGATGTTACTCGTGTTTGCGCTAATACTTTTACTTATAGAATACGTTAAGTTATAGGTAAAGTACAAGTATATATATATATATATATACTTTATCGGCATTCTTTTACTGGCCGAGTTGGTGATAAAGTGTTGAATCTTACTAAACAAGAAGTGTAAACAAGTGAAATTTCTATGTATTAAAGGGGAAACGTTACACCACGGGCGGAGAGGGAGGGCGAGCACGCCATTTATCCCGGTAAGGGGCAAGCAATCATCTTCTGGACGATCTTTTTTAGTATCTGCGAGAGATGCCTATATTATGATAATATAATATACATCATAGAACTGCATGCTAACCACAAAACAACTTAGATCCTGACCCTAACCCCACGCCCAATGGGTTTTCTAACCCTAACCTAACCCCTGCGGCACAGGAAAGCTAAGTAAAAATCCTATTACTAACCTTAATAGTAATAAAAGGATCGTCCAGAAGACGACTGCTTGGCGCTGACCAGGATAAATGGCGTGCTCACCCTCCCTCTCCGCCCGTGGAGTAACGTTTTCGGTATTAAAGTGTCTTGTGTTTATTTTATTTTTATGCTAATTAATTGGGTTAACGCACCCTTAGTGTGTATGTGCGTGACGCACCCTTAGTTTGTATGTGCGTGATGCACCCTTAGTCTGTATCAGTGCGTGACGCACCCTTAGTCTGTATGTGCGTGACGCACCCTTAGTCTGTATGTGCGTGACGCATCCTTAGTCTGTATGTGCGTGACGCACCTTTAGTCTGTATCAGTGCGCGACGCACCCTTAGTCTGTATCAGTGCGCGACGCACCCTTAGTCTGTATCAGTGCGTGACGCACCCTTGGTCTGTATGTGCGTGACGCACCCTTGGTCTGTATGTGCGTGACGCACCCTTAGTCTGTATGTGCGTGACGCATCCTTAGTCTGTATGTGCGTGACGCATCCTTAGTCTGTATCAGTGCGTGACGCACCCTTAGTCTGTATCAGTGCGCGACGCACCCTTAGTCTGTATCAGTGCGTGACGCACCCTTGGTGTGTATGTTCGTGACGCACCCTTGGTCTGTATGTGCGTGACGCATCCTTAGTCTGTATGTGCGTGACGCACCCTTAGTCTGTATGTGCGTGACGCACCCTTAGTCTGTATCAGTGCGTCACGAACCCTTAGTCTGTATCAGTGCGTGACGCACTTTTTGACCATTTTCGACCATTTTTAACTAGTCGAAATAAGCTTAGAATATGACAATTTAGCCTAAATAATGCCGTAGATATTAATATCAGCAGATACTAGCGCAAATTTATTCATTTTTTGACATCTAAGAATTTGGCAAAAATGGCCAAATTTCGCCAAAAATAAAGGGATTAACCTTAACTTTTTGACGATTTTCGACCATTTTTAACTTGTCGAAATAAGCTTAAAATATGAAAATTTAGCCTAAATAATGCCGTAAATATTAATGAGCAGAAACTAGCGTAAATTTACTCATTTTGTGACATCTAATAATTTGGCAAAATATCCAAATTTGCCAAAAAAGTAAAGGGGCTAACCTTAACTTTTTGACGATTTTCGACCATTTTTAACTTGTCGAAATAAGCTTAAAATATGAAAATTTAGCCTAAATAATGCCGTAGATATTAATATGAGCAGAAACTAGCGTAAATTTGCTCATTTTTTGACATTTAAAAATATGGCAAAAATGGTCAAATTTGGCAAAAGGTAAATGGGGTAATCCTTAACTTTTTGACAATTTACGACCATTTTAACTTGTCGAAATAAGCTTAAAATATGAAAATTTAGCTAAAATAATGCCGTAGATATTAATATGAGCAGAAATTAGCGTAAATTTTATAATTTTTTGACATCTAAGGATTTGGCAAAAATGGCTAAATTTGGCAAAAAAGTAAAGGGGTTAACCTTAACTTTTTGACGATTTTCGATCATTTTTAACTTGTCGAAATAAGCTTAAAATATGAAAATTTAGCCTAAATAATGCCGTAGATATTAATATGAGCAGAAACTAGCGTAAATTTACTCATTTTTTGACATCTAAGAATTTGGCAAAAATGGCCAAATTTCACCAAAAAGTAAAGGGGTTAACCTTAACTTTTTGACGATTTTCGACCATTTTTAACTTGTCGTCGAAATAAGCTTAGAATATGAAAATTTAGCCTAAATAATGCCGTAGATATTAATATGAGCAGAAACTAGCGTAAATTTACTCATTTTTTGACATCTAAGAATTTGGTAAAAATAGCCAAAAAAGTAAAGTGGTTAACCTTAACTTTTTAACGATTTTCGACCATTTTTAACTTGTCAAAATAAGCTTAAAATATGAAAATTTACCCTAAATAATGCCGTAGAAATTAATATGAGCAGAAACTAGCGTAAATTTGCTCATTTTTTGACATTTAAAAATATGGCAAAAATGGTCAAATTTGGCAAAAAGTAAATGGGGTAATCCTTCACTTTTTGACGATTTACGATCATTTTAACTTGTCGAAATAAGCTTAAAATATGAACATTTAGCAAAAATAATGCCGTAGATATTAATATGAGCAGAAACTAGCGTAAATTGAGTAATTTTTTGACATCTAAGAATATGTCAAAAATGGCTAAATTTGGCAAAAAAGTAAAGGGGTTAACCTTAACTTTTTGACGATTTTCGATCATTTTTAACTTGTCGAAATAAGCTTAAAATATGAAAATTTAGCCTAAATAATGCCGTAGATATTAATATGAGCAGAAACTAGCGTAAATTTACTCATTTTTTGACATCTAAGAATTTGGCAAAAATAGCCAAAAAGTAGAGGGGTTCACCTTAACTTTTTGACGATTTTCGACCATTTTTAACTTGTCGAAATAAGCTTAGAATATGAAAATTTAGCCTAAATAATGCCGTAGAAATTAATATGAGCAGAAACTAGCGTAAATTTGCTCATTTTTTGACATTTAAAAATATGGCAAAAATGGTCAAATTTGGCAAAAAGTAAATGGGGTAATCCTTCACTTTTTGACGATTTACGATCATTTTAACTTGTCGAAATAAGCTTAAAATATGAACATTTAGCAAAAATAATGCCGTAGATATTAATATGAGCAGAAACTAGCGTAAATTGAGTAATTTTTTAACATCTAAGAATATGTCAAAAATGGCTAAATTTGGCAAAAAAGTAAAGGGGTTAACCTTAATTTTTGACGATTTTCGACGATTTTAACTTGTCGAAATCAGCTTAAAATATGAAAATTTAGCCTGAATAATGCCGTAGATACTAATATGAGCCGAAACTAGCGTAAATTGAGTAATATATTGATATCTAAGAATATGGCAAAATGGTCAAATTTGGCAAAAAAAGTAAAGGGGTTAACCTTAACTTTTTGACGATTTTCGATCATTTTTAACTTGTCGAAATAAGCTTAAAATATGAAAATTTAGCCTAAATAATGCCGTAGATATTAATATGAGCAGAAACTAGCGTAAATTTACTCATTTTTTGACATGTAAGAATTTGGCAAAAATAGCCAAAAAGTAGAGGGGTTCACCTTAACTTTTTGACGATTTTCGACCATTTTTAACTTGTCGAAATAAGCTTAAAATATGAAAATTTAGCCTAAATAATGCCGTAGATATTAATATAAGCAGAAACTAGCGCAAATTTATTCATTTTTTGACATCTAAGAATTTGGCAAAAATGGTCAAATTTGGCAAAAAGTAAAGGGGTTAACCTTAACTTTTTGACGATTTTCGACCATTTTTAACTTGTCGAAATAAGCTTAAAATATGAAAATTTAGCCTAAATAATGCCGTAGATATTAATATGAGCAGAAACTAGCGAAAATTTACTCATTTTTTGACATCTAAGAATTTGGCAAAAATGGCCAAATTTCACCAAAAAGTAAAGGGGTTAACCTTAACTTTTTGACGATTTTCGACCATTTTTAACTTGTCGAAATAAGCTTAAAATATGAAAATTTAGCCTAAATAATGCCGTAGAAATTAATATGAGCAGAAACTAGCGTAAATTTGCTCATTTTTTGACATTTAAAAATATGGCAAAAATGGTCAAATTTGGCAAAAAGTAAATGGGGTAATCCTTCACTTTTTGACGATTTACGATCATTTTAACTTGTCGAAATAAGCTTAAAATATGAACATTTAGCAAAAATAATGCCGTAGATATTAATATGAGCAGAAACTAGCGTAAATTGAGTAATTTTTTGACATCTAAGAATATGTCAAAAATGGCTAAATTTGGCAAAAAAGTAAAGGGGTTAACCTTAATTTTTGACGATTTTCGACGATTTTAACTTGTCGAAATCCGCTTAAAATATGAAAATTTAGCCTGAATAATGCCGTAGATACTAATATGAGCCGAAACTAGCGTAAATTGAGTAATATATTGATATCTAAGAATATGGCAAAATGGTCAAATTTGGCAAAAAAAGTAAAGGGGTTAACCTTAACTTTTTGACGATTTTCGATCATTTTTAACTTGTCGAAATAAGCTTAAAATATGAAAATTTAGCCTAAATAATGCCGTAGATATTAATATGAGCAGAAACTAGCGTAAATTTGCTCATTTTTTGACATTTAAAAAAATGGTCAAATTTGGCAAAAGGTAAATGGGGTAATCCTTAACTTTTTGACAATTTACGACCATTTTAACTTGTCGAAATCAGCTTAAAATATGAAAATTTAGCCTAAATAATGCCGTAGATATTAATATGAGCAGAAACTAGCGAAAATTTACGCATTTTTTGACATCTAAGAATTTGGCAAAAATGGCCAAATTTCACCAAAAAGTAAAGGGGTTAACCTTAACTTTTTGACGATTTTCGACCATTTTTAACTTGTCGTCGAAATAAGCTTAGAATATGAAAATTTAGCCTAAATAATGCCGTAGATATTAATATGAGCAGAAACTAGCGTAAATTTACTCATTTGTTGACATCTAAGAATTTGGTAAAAATAGCCAAAAAAGTAAAGTGGTTAACCTTAACTTTTTAACGATTTTCGACCATTTTTAACTTGTCAAAATAAGCTTAAAATATGAAAATTTAGCCTAAATAATGCCGTAGAAATTAATATGAGCAGAAACTAGCGTAAATTTGCTCATTTTTTGACATTTAAGAATTTGGCAAAAATAGCCAAAAAGTAGAGGGGTTCAACTTTTTGACGATTTTCGACCATTTTTAACTTGTCGAAATAAGCTTAGAATATGAAAATTTAGCCTAAATAATGCCGTAGAAATTAATATGAGCAGAAACTAGCGTAAATTTGCTCATTTTTTGACATTTAAAAATATGGCAAAAATGGTCAAATTTGGCAAAAAGTAAATGGGGTAATCCTTCAATTTTTGACGATTTACGATCATTTTAACTTGTCGAAATAAGCTTAAAATATGAACATTTAGCAAAAATAATGCCGTAGATATTAATATGAGCAGAAACTAGCGTAAATTGAGTAATTTTTTAACATCTAAGAATATGTCAAAAATGGCTAAATTTGGCAAAAAAGTAAAGGGGTTAACCTTAATTTTTAACGATTTTCGACGATTTTAACTTGTCGAAATCAGCTTAAAATATGAAAATTTAGCCTGAATAATGCCGTAGATACTAATATGAGCCGAAACTAGCGTAAATTGAGTAATATATTGATATCTAAGAATATGGCAAAAATGGTCAAATTTGGCAAAAAAAGTAAAGGGGTTTAACCTTAACTTTTTGACGATTTTCGACCATTTTTAACTTGTCGAAATAAGCTTAAAATATGAAAATTTAGCCTAAATAATGCCGTAGATATTAATATGAGCAGAAACTAGCGTAAATTTACTCATTTTTTTGACATGTAAGAATTTGGCAAAAATAGCCAAAAAGTAGAGGGGTTCACCTTAACTTTTTGACGATTTTCGACCATTTTTAACTTGTCGAAATAAGCTTAAAATATGAAAATTTAGCCTAAATAATGCCGTAGATATTAATATGAGCAGAAACTAGCGAAAAATTTACTCATTTTTTGACATCTAAGAATTTGGCAAAAATGGCCAAATTTCACCAAAAAGTAAAGGGGTTAACCTTAACTTTTTGACGATTTTCGACCATTTTTAACTTGTCGAAATAAGCTTAAAATATGAAAATTTAGCCTAAATAATGCCGTAGAAATTAATATGAGCAGAAACTAGCGTAAATTTGCTCATTTTTTGACATTTAAAAAATATGGCAAAAATGGTCAAATTTGGCAAAAAGTAAATGGGGTAATCCTTCACTTTTTGACGATTTACGATCATTTTAACTTGTCGAAATAAGCTTAAAATATGAACATTTAGCAAAAATAATGCCGTAGATATTAATATGAGCAGAAACTAGCGTAAATTGAGTAATTTTTTGACATCTAAGAATATGTCAAAAATGGCTAAATTTGGCAAAAAAGTAAAGGGGTTAACCTTAATTTTTGACGATTTTCGACGATTTTTAACTTGTCGAAATCAGCTTAAAATATGAAAATTTAGCCTGAATAATGCCGTAGATACTAATATGAGCCGAAACTAGCGTAAATTGAGTAATATATTGATATCTAAGAATATGGCAAAATGGTCAAATTTGGCAAAAAAAGTAAAGGGGTTAACCTTAACTTTTTGACGATTTTCGATCATTTTTAACTTGTCGAAATAAGCTTAAAATATGAAAATTTAGCCTAAATAATGCCGTAGATATTAATATGAGCAGAAACTAGCGTAAATTTACTCATTTTTTGACATGTAAGAATTTGGCAAAAATAGCCAAAAAAGTAAAGGGGTTCACCTTAACTTTTTGACGATTTTCGGACCATTTTTAACTTGTCGAAATAAGCTTAAAATATGAAAATTTAGCCTAAATAATGCCGTAGATATTAATATGAGCCGAAACTAGCGTAAATTTACTCATTTTTTGACATCTAAGAATTTGGCAAAAATGGTCAAATTTGGCAAAAAAGTAAAGGGGTTAACCTTAACTTTTTGACGATTTTCGACCATTTTTAACTTGTCGAAATAAGCTTAAAATATGAAAATTTAGCCTAAATAATGCCGTAGATATTAATATGAGCAGAAACTAGCGAAAATTTACGCATTTTTTGACATCTAAGAATTTGGCAAAAATGGCCAAATTTCACCAAAAAGTAAAGGGGTTAACCTTAACTTTTTGACGATTTTCGACCATTTTTAACTTGTCGAAATAAGCTTAGAATATGAAAAAATATTTTGCCTAAATAATGCCGTAGATATTAATATGAGCAGAAACTAGCGTAAATTTACTCATTTTTTGACATTAAGCTTAAAATATGAAAAATTTACCCTAAATAATGCCGTAGAAATTAATATGAGCAGAAACTAGCGTAAATTTGCTCATTTTTTGACATTTAAAAATATGGCAAAAATGGTCAAATTTGGCAAAAAGTAAATGGGGTAAATTTTCACTTTTTGACGATTTACGATCATTTTAACTTGTCGAAATAAGCTTAAAATATGAACATTTAGCAAAAATAATGCCGTAGATATTAATATGAGCAGAAACTAGCGTAAATTGAGTAATTTTTTGACATCTAAGAATATGTCAAAAATGGCTAAATTTGGCAAAAAAGTAAAGGGGTTAACCTTAATTTTTGACGATATTCGACCATTTTTAACTAGTCGAAATAAGCTTAAAATATGAAAATTTAGCCTAAATAATGCCGTAGATATTAATATGAGCAGAAACTAGCGTAAATTTATTCATTTTTTGACATCTAAGAATTTGGCAAAAATGGTCAAATTTGGCAAAAAGTAAAGGGATTAACCTTAACTTTTTGACGATTTTTGACCATTTTTAACTTGTCGAAATAAGCTTAAAATATGAAAATTTAGCCTAACTAATGCCGTAGATATTAATATGAGCAGAAACTAGCGTAAATTTACTCATTTTTTGACATGTAAGAATTTGGAAAAAATAGCCAAAAAAGTAAAGGGGTTAACCTTAACTTTTTAACGATTTTCGACCATTTTTAACTTGTCAAAATAAGCTTAAAATATGAAAATTTAGCCTAAATAATGCCGTAGATATTAATATGAGCCGAAACTAGCGTAAATTTGCTCATTTTTTGACATTTAAAAATATGGCAAAAATGGTCAAATTTGGCAAAAAGTAAATGGGGTAATCCTTAACTTTTTGACAATTTACGACCATTTTAACTTGTCGAAATAAGCTTAAAAAATGAAAATTTAGCAAAAATAATGCCGTAGATATTAATGAGCAGAAACTAGCGTAAATTGAGTAATTTTTTGACATCTAAGTATATGTCAAAAATGGTCAAATTTGGCAAAAAGTAAAGGGGTTAAGCTTAACTTGTTGACGATTTTCGACCATTTTTAACTTGTCGAAATAAGCTTAAAATATGAAAATTTAGCCTAAATAATGCCGTAGATACTAATATGAGCCGAAACTAGCGTAAATTGAGTAATTTTTTGACATCTAACAATATGGCCAAATTTGGCAAAAAAGTAAAGGGTTTTTTTCTTGTATATTTTCCAGAGAGATCATAGATCATTCATTTCAGCAACTACTAGCACAAAACAATTTGAAGATCTGATGGTTGCACAGGCACATTCTGAATCAAGCAAAGAGTTGGTTGGTAAGCCATGGAAGAAATATGGGAACAGAAACAAAAAAGAGAAAATCAGACGTATGCTCAAAGAGACTACTATAAGTTATTTAAAAACTCTAAAAGGTTTTATGTATTGAATCTTAGTGTAGAACATTCGTAAAGTGTTTACTTTTGGAAGTGTACATGTATCCCGCGCACATATGTATGCAACTTATATTAAAGTATATTAATATAATTACAAGTATATACGAAAGTGTACAGATGTTACTCGTGTTTGCGCTAATACTATTTACTTATAGAATACGTTTAAGTTATAGGTAAAGTACAAGTATATATATATATATATATATATAAATATATATAATATATATAAAATAATAATATATAATATATATATATAAATATATATATATATATATATATATATATATATATAATATATAATTTCCTATTTCATTATATACTTTAACTTATACTTTAAACGTATAATCATGAATACAATAATATTATATATGTACTTTAACTATAAGTTAGCGTATTCTATAAGAATAAATAAAAGTTTTAGTACAAACACGAGTACGATCCGTACACTATAGTATATAGCTATATCTGTATATTAATATATTTTAATATATATATATATATATATATACTTTACGGCATTCTTTTACTGGCCGAGTTGGTGATAAAGTGTTGAATCTTACTAAACAAGAAGTGTAAACAAGTGAAATTTCTATGTATTAAAGTGGAAACGTTACACCACGGGCGGAAAGGAGGGTGAGCACGCCATTTAATCCCTAAGCGCAAGCATTCTTCTGACGATCTTTTTTATTATCGGCGAGAGAATGCCTATATTATGATAATATAATATACATCATAGAACTGCAACCACAAAACAACTTAGATCCTAACCCTAAAGCCCAATGGTTTTCTAACCCTTAACCTGCGACACAGAAAGCTAAGTAAAAATCCTATTACTAACCTTAATAGTAATAAAAGGATCTCCAGAAGACGACTGCTTGCCGCTGACCAGATAAAATGCTCACCCTCCTTCCGCCGTGAGTAACGTTTTCGGTATTAAAGTGTCTTGTGTTTATTTTATTTTTATGCTAATTAATTGGCATAACGCACCCTTAGTGTGTATGTGCGTGACGCACCCTTAGTCTGTATCAGTGCGTGACGCACCCTTATTCTGTCTGTAATCAGTGCGTGACGTGGACCGCACCTTATTCTTAGTCTGTATCAGTGCGTGACGCAACCCTTAGTCTGTATGCGTGGACGCACCCTTAGTCCCTGTATCATAGCGTGACGCACCCCTTAGTCCTGTATCAGTGCGTGAGACGCACTATAGTCTCGGTAATCAGTGCGTGACGCACCTTACCCTTATCCGGTATCAAGTGCGTGACGCACCCTTGGATCTGTATGTGCGGTACGCACCCCTTGGTGTGAATGGTGCGTCGACGCAGCCACCCCTTCGGTCTGTATTGCGTGACGCAATCCTTAGTCTGACGCAATCCAATGACGCATCCTTAGATCTGTATGTGCCGTGACGGCAACCCCTTTAAGTCTGTAAATCAGTGCGCGTGAACGCACCCATTAGTCCGTATGCATGCGCGACGCAAACACCTTAGTCTGTACCATCAGTGCGCGAACGCACCCTTAGTCTGTATCAATTGCGTGAACGCACCCTTGGTCTGATCAGTGCGTGACGCCACCCTTAACGATTTTGACCCTGTGCGATCGATGCACCCTTAGTCTGCGTAACGACCGTAGTGACGTAAAATATTATGTGCGTGACGCACTCCTTAGTCTGTATCAGTGCTGACGCAACACTTTAATTCCTTAGTCTGTATTTTGACGCACCTTTTAGTCTGACGCACAGTTATCTGTATGTCGTGACACCATTAGTCTGTATCAGTGCGCGAACGCACCCTTAGTCTGTAACAGTCGTGACGCAAACAACCTTAGCTCTGATCAGTGCGTGACGACGCACCCTTATTGGTGTCAGTGGCGCGAAAGTAGCGTGACGCACCCTTTACTCAGTTGTGCGTGACGCACGCACCTTATTCTGGTATCAGTGCGTCACGAACCACTTAGTCCTGTACAGTGCGTGACGCCTTAACTTTTTGACGATTTTTCGAGACCATTTTTAACTAGTCGAAATATTCCTTAGAATATGAAAATTTAGTCCCTTAATAATGCCGTCACGATATTAATATCCATCAGATACTAGCGCAAATATATTCATTTTTTGACATCTAAGAATTTGGCAAAAATGGCCAAATTTCGCCAAAAATAAAGGTAATTAACTTGAACTTTTTTGAACGATTTTCGACCATTTTTAACTTGTCGAAAATAAGCTTAAAATAAGCAAAATTTAGCCTAAATAATGTCCGTAGAATATTAATATGAGGCAGATACTAGCGTAAATTTACTCATTTTTTGTGACATCTAAGAATTTGGCAAAAATGGTCCCCAAATTTCGCAACAAAGTAAAGGGGCTAACCTTAACTTTTTGACGATTTTCGACCATTTTTAACTTGTCCCAAATAAGCCTTAAAAATATGAAAATTTAGTCCTAAATAATGTCGTAGATATTAATATGAGGCAGAAACTTAGCGGTAAATTGTACTCATTTTTTGACTATCTAATAATTTGGCAAAAAATGGTCCAAATTTGGCAAAAAAGTAAAGGGGGTTAACCTTTAAAACTTTTAGACGATTTTTCGACCGATTGTTTAATCTTGTCGAAATAAGCTTAAAATATGAAAATTTAGCCTAAATAATGCCCGTAGATATTAATATGAGCAGAAACTACTAGCGTAAATTTGCTAATTGTTTTGACATCTAAGGAAGTATGGCAAAAAATGGTCAAATTTGGCAGAATAAGTAAATGGGGTTAACTTTAACTTTTTGACGATTTTCGGAATCGACCCATTTTTAACTTGTCGAAATAAGATTAAAATTATGAAAATTTAGCCTAAAAATAAATGCCGTAGATATTAAATATGAGCAGAAACTAAGCGTTAAAATTTACTCATGTTTTTGACAATCTAAGAATTTCGCAAAAATGGTCAAATTTGGTCAAAAAAGTAAAGGGGGTTAATTCCTTAAAACTTTTTTTGACGATTTTCGACCATTTTTAACTTGTCGAAATAAGCTTAAAAATATGAAAATTTAGCCTAAATAATTGCCGTAAGATATTAATATGAGCAGAAACTAGCGTAAATTTTACTCATTTTTTGACATCTAAGAGAATTTGGTAAAAAATAGCCAAAAAAGTAAAGTGGTTAAATCCTTAACTTTTTAACGATTTTTCGACCATTTTTAACTTGGGTCAAAATAAGCTTAAAATTAGAAAATTTAGACCTAAATAATGCCGGAAAATTTAATATGACAGAAACTAGCGTAAAGTGCTCATTATTTGACCATTTAAAAAATTTCGCAAAAATGGTCAAAATTTTTTTTTGGCAAAAAGTAAATGGGTTCATCCCTTCAACTTTTTGAACGATTTTCGATCATTTTTAACTTGTCGAAATAAGCTTAAAATATGAAAAATTTTAGCCTAAATAAATGCCGTAAGATATTAATATGAGCAGTAAACTAGCGGTAAATTTACTCAATTTTTGAACAATCTAAGAATTTGGCAAAAATGGCTAAATTTGGCAAAAAAGTAAAGGGGTTAACCTTAACTTTTTGACTGATTTTTTCGTACCATTTTTAAACATTGTCGAAATAATCTTAAAATATGAAAAAATTTTAGCCTGAAATCAATGCCGTAGAAATTACTAATATGAGCAGAAACTAGCGTAAATTTGCTCATATTTTTGACATCTAAGAAATATGGCAAAAATGGTCAAATTTCGCAAAAAAAGTAAAATGAGGTTAATCCTTAACTTTTTTGACGGATTTTTCGATCATTTTTAACTTGTCGAAATAAGCTTAAAATAATGAAAATTTATGGCAAAACTAATGCCGTAGATATTCAATATGAGACAGAAACTAGCGTAAATTTACTCGTATTTTTTGACATCTAAAGAATATTGGCAAAAATAGCCAAAATGGGGGGAAAAAGTAAAGGGGTTAACTTAACTTTATTGACGATTTTCGACCATTCTTAACTTGTCGAAATAAGCTTAAAATATGAAAATTTAGCCTAAATAATGCCGTAGATATTAATATAAGCCAGAAACTAGCGTAGAATTTATTCATATTTTTGACATCTAAGAATTTTGCAAAAATGGTCAAATTTGGCAAAAAAAGTTAAAGGGGTTAACCATTAACTTTTTGACGAATTTTCGACCATTTTTAAAACGTTGTCGAAATAAGCTTAAAATATGAAAATTTAGCCTAAATTAATGCCGTAGATATTAATATGAGCAGAAAACTAAGCGTATATTTACTCATTTTTTTGAACATCTAAGAATTTGGGCAAAAATAGCCAAATTTGCAACGCAAAAAGTAAAGGGGTTTACCTTAAACTTTTTGACGATTTTTCGACCATTTTTTAAACTTGTCGAAATAAGCTTTAAAATATGAAAATTTAGCCTAACTAATGCCGTAGATATTATTATGATGCAGAAACTAGCGTAAATTTACTCATTTTTTGACATCTAATAATTTGGGCAAAATTTCAAATTTGCCAAAAAGTAAACGGGGTTAACCATTAACTTTTTGACGATTTTCGACCATTTTTAACTTGTCCGAAATAAGAGCTTAAAATATGCAAAAGTTTAGCCTAAATAATGCCCGTTAGAATATTAATATGAGCAGAAACTGAGCGTAAATTTGACTCATTTTTTGACATTTAAAAATATTGCAAAAATGGCCAAATTTCACCAAAAAGTAAAAGGGGTTAACCTTCACTTCTTTGACGATTTTCGATCATTTTTAACTTGTCGAAATAAGCTTAAAATATGAAATTTTAGCCTAAATAATTAATGCCGTAAATATTAATATGAAGGCAGAAACTACGTAAAATTTACTCAATTTTTTGACATCTAAAGAATTTGGTAAAAATGCTATAAATTTCTGGCAAAAAAGTAAAGTGGGTTAACCTTAAACTTTTTTTGAAAACGATTTTCAGACCATTTTTAACTTGTCGAAATAAGCTTAAAATATGGAAAATATTAGCCTAAATAATGCCGTAGATACTAATATGAGCCGAAACTGATCGTTAAATTTTGCTCATATTATATTGACATCTAAGAATATGGCAAAAATGGTCAAATTATGGCAAAAAAAGGTAAAAGGGGTTAATTCCTTAACTTTTTGACGATTTTCGATCATTTTTAACTTGTCGAAATAAGCTTTAAAATATGAAAATTTAGCCTAAATAATGCCCCCGTAGATATTAATATGAGCAGAAACTAGCGTAAATTTGAGTCATTTTTTTGACATCATAAGAAGTATGGCAACAATGGCCAAATTTGGCAAAAAAGTAGAGGGGTTAACACGCTTAACATTTTTTGACGATTTTCGACCATTTTTTAACTTTGTCCGAAATAAGCTTAAAATATGAAAATTTATCCTAAATAATTGCCGTAGATATTAATAATGAGCAGAAACTTAGCGTAAATTTATTCATTTTTCTTGACATCTAAGAATTTGGCAAAAATGGTCGAATTTGGCAAAAAAAGTAAAGGGGTTAACCCTTAAACTTTTTTGAAAACCGATTTTCGATCCATTTTATAACTTGTCGAAATAAGCTTAAAATATGAAAAATTTAGCCTAAATAATGCCGTAGATATTAATAATGAGTCAGAAAGAAAACTAGCGTAAATTTTACTCATTTTTTTGACATCTAAGAATTTGGCAAAAATGGCCCAAATTTCGGCGGCCAAAAAGTAGAGGGGTTAACCTTAACTTTTTTGACGATTTTCGACCATTTTTAACATTGTCGAAATAGAGCTATAGAAATATGAAAAATTTTGCCTAAAATAATGCCGTAAGATATTAATAGAGCAGAAGACTAGCGTAATATTTAACTCATTTTTTGAACTATCTAAGAATTTGGACAACAAAATAAATTTGGCACAAAGAAAGGGGTTAACCTTAACTTTTTGACGATTTTCGACCATATTTAACTTGTCGAAATAAAGGTGTTTAAAATATGAACAATTTAAAGTGCCTAAATCACTTGCCGTAGTACATATTTATAGTAATTGAGCAGATTCTATAAGAAGATTTACGCATATTTTTGAACATCGAAGAATTTCATCTTCATTGGCCAAATTTCGCCAAAAGTTCAAGGGGTTAACCCTTATGACATCTGGACGATTTTCGACCATTTTGAAAACTTGTTTGCAATCCTCCTTTGAGCTCAGAACTTTGAAAATTTAAACTGCAAATAATGCCGTATGATGAAATTTATGAGACGATATACTAGCGTAAATCTTACTCATTTTTTGACATCTAAGAATTTGGTAAAATAGCCATAAAAGTAAAGTGTTAACCTTAAAGTGCTATTATCAACTTTTGGATCTTTACATATTTATAGTATTGGAGCATTCTAAGAAGATTTGTAATATATCTTCTCAGTCGAAAATTTTCAATCTTCATGGACTTTTTTGCAGTTAAAGTTTACCGGATATGACATCAAGAGGAGGAATTTTGAATCAAGAAACAAAAAATAGAAAAAAAACTGATTGGCAATTCCTCCTTTGATGTCATATTCCGGTAACTTTAAACTGCAAAAAAGTCCATGAAGATAATTTTTCGCCTGAGAAGATATAGTACAAATCTTCTTAGAATATGTCAAATTACTACCCAATATGAAAAGATCCCACAAGTGATATAAGGCACTTTAACTTTTTTAAAAAAAGATTTTTCGAGCCATTTTTAACATTGTCAAAAATAAGCTTAAAATATGAAAATTTAGGCACTAAATAATGCCCGTAGAATATTAATATGAGCAGAAAACTAGCTTTGTAAATTTGCTCAATTTTTTTGACATTTTAAAATTATGGCAAAAATGGTCAAATTTGGCAAAAAGTAAATTGTGGTCAATCCTTCACACTTTTTTGACGATTTTACGATCAATTTTTAACTTGTCGAAAATAAGCTTAAAATAATGAAACATTTAGCAAAAATAATGCCGTAGATATTAATATGCGAGCAGAAACTAGCGCAAATTTATTCATTTTTTTTGGACATCTAATGAATTTGGCAAAAAATGGTCAAATTTTGCAAAAAAGTAAAGGAGGGGGTTAACCTTAACTTATTTGACGATTTTCGACCATTTTATTTAACTTGTCGAAATAAGCTTAAATAAAATATGAAAATTTAGCCTAAATTAATGCCGTTAGATATTACATATGAGCAGAAACCTATGCGAAAATTTAACGCAGTTTATTTGACATTCTAAGAATTTGGCAAAATGGCCAAATTTCGCCAAAAAGTTAAAGGGGTTAACACTTAACTTTTTTGACGATTTTCGAACCATTTTTTATAAACTTGAAATTAAAGCTTCATAATATGAAAAATTTTGCCTAAATCATGCCGTAGATATTAATATGAGCAGAAACTAGCGTAATTTAACTCCATTTTTTGACATCTAAGAATTTTGGTAAAAATAAGCCAAAAAAGTAAAGTGGTTAACCCCTTAACTTTTTTGTTAAAAATTTTTTTTATTTTTTTTATTTTTTTTTTTTTTTTTTTTTTTTTTTTTATATTTTTAATATTTTTTTTTGTTTTTTTTGATTTTTTATTTATTAAATTATAATATTTTTTTTTTTTTTTTTTATTTATAAATTTTTTTTTAATTTTTTTTTTACTTTTTAAATTGATAAGTCTTAAAATTATTATTTTTTTAAATTTTTTTTTAAAAAAAATAATTTTTTTATTTTTTATATTAAAAATTTAGCGTATATTTGCCTTGTTTTATTTAATTTATTAATAATATTTGTTTTTTTTTTTTTTTTTTTTTTTTTTTTTTTTTTTTTTTTTTTTTTATTTTTTTTTGTAAATAAAAAAAAGTCAAATAATATATATAAAATAAAATTTTTTTTTTTTTTTTTTTTTTTTATTTTTTTTTAAAATATTTTTTTTGTTTTTTTTATAATTTTTTTTTTTTTTATTTTGTTTAAATTTTTTTTTTTTTTTTTTGATATTATCATTTTAAAACGATTTTCGACCATTTTTAACTATGGTCAAAATAAGCTTAAAATTAAAATATGAAAATTTAGCCTAAATAATGCCGTAGATATTAATATGGAGCAGAAAAACTATCGTAAAATTTTGCTCATTTTTTTGTACATCTAATAATATGGGCAAAAAATGGCTAAATTTGGCAAAAAAGTAAATGGGGTTAATCCTTAACTTTTTGACGATTTACGCTCTAATCATTTTTAACCTTGTCGAAATAAGACTTTAAAAATATGAAAAATTTAGCCTAAATAATGCCGTAGATATATTAAATATTGAGCAGAAACTAGGCGTAAATTTATTCAATTTTTGACATCTAAGAATTTGGCAAAAATGTTCAAATTTTGGCAAAACAAGTAAAGGGGTTAACCATAACGATTTGACGATATTCGACCATTTTTAACTAGTCGAAATAAGCTTAAATATATGAAAATTTAGACCTAAATAATGCCGTAGATGATTAATATGAGCAGAAAACTAGCGTAAATTTAACTCATTTTTTTGAACATCTAAGAATTTTGGCTAAAATGGTCAAATTTGGCAAAAAAGTAAAGGATTAAACCTTAAGCTTTTTGAACGAATTCGACCATTTTAACATGTCGAAATAAGCTTAAAATATGAAAATTTAACCTACCTAAATGCCGTAGATATTACTATGAGCAGAAACTAGCGTAAATTTACTCATTTTTTTGACATGTAAGAATTTGGCAAAAAATAGCCAAAAAAGTAAAGGGGTTTAACCTTAACTTTTTAAACAGATTTTCGACCATTTTTTAACCCTTTGTCAAAATAAGCTTAAAAATATGAAAATTTAGCGCTAAATAATGCAGTAGATATTAATATGAGCCGGAACTATGCGTAAATTTGCTCCATTTTTTTGACATTAAAAAATATGGCAAAAATGGTCAAATTTGGCAAAAAGTAAATGGGGTTAATCTTTACACTTTTTTGACGATTTAACGATCATTTTAACGTTGTCGAAATAAACTTAAAATATGAAAATTATAGCAAAAATAATGCCGTAGAGTAATTAAATGAGCAGAAACTAGCGTAAATTGGAGATAATTTTTTTTGACATCTAAGTATATGTTACAAAAATGGTCAAATTTCGGCAAAAAGTAAAGGGGTTAAGCTTAACCTTTTTGACGATTTTCGACCATTTTTAAACTTGTCGAAATAAGCTTAAAATATGAAAAATATAGCCGAAATAAATGCCGTAGATGACTAAATATGAGCCGAAACTAGCGTGAATTGAGTAATTTTTTTGACATCTAAGAATATTTGCCCGTTTAAATTTGGCAAAAAAAGTAAAGGGGTTAAAACCTTTAGACTTTATTGGCGAATTTTCGACTCATTTTTAAGATTGTCGAAATCAGCTTAAAATATGAAAATTTAGCCTAAATAATGACCGTAGATTACCAAATATGAGCCGAAACTAGCGCCATAAAAAAAAAAAAATATTGAGTTGGAAGTAATTTTTTGACATCTAACAATAATGGCCCAAAATGGCCAAATTTGGCAAAAAAGTAAAAGTGGTTTTTTTTCTTGTATATTATTCCAAGAGAGATTCATAGAATCATTCATTTCATCAACTACTACTAGCACAAAACAATTTGAAGGATCTGATGGTTACATGTTACACAGGTCACATTCTCTGAATCAAGCAAAGAAAGAGTGTGGTTGGTAAGCCCTGGAAGAAATTATGGGAACAGAACATGAAACACAAAAAGAGAGAAAATCAACCGTATGCTCAAGAGAGACTACTATAAAGTTTATTTAAAAAACTCTAAAAGTTTTTTAATTGAATCTTAGTGTAGAGACATTCGTAAAGTGTTTACTTTGGAAGTGTGGAAGTGTACTGTATCCGCGTATCCGCGCGACATACGTATGCAACTTATTAATTAATGTAAGTCGATTAATATAATCTAACAAGTATATACGAAAGTGTGTACAGGACAGATGTTACTTCGTGTTTGCGCTAATACTTTTACTTATAGAATACGTTCGTTAAGTTATAGGTAAAGTACAAGTATAATATATATATATATATAATATATATATAAAGTATATAAATATATATATATAAATATATTATATATATATATACTAATAATATAATATATATATAATATATATATATATCAATATATATATATATATATATATATATATATATATATATATATTTATATATTAAATATATATATTATATATTATAAATATATATTAGATATATATATATATATAGTATATATCTATATATATATTATATATTCCTGTATTCATCGATTATACTTTAAACTTATACTTTTAAACCGTATAAATCATGAATACAACTAATATTATATTGTAATTGTACTTTAACTATAAGTTAGCGTATTCTATAAGAAATAAATAGAAAAAGATGTAGTACAAACACGAGTACGATCCGTACTACGATAGTATATAGCTGTAGCTTTTATCTGTATATAATATATTTTAATATAAATATATATTATAATTTAAATAGACTTTATACGGCATTCTTATTACTGGCCGAGGTTGGTGGTGATAAAGTGTTGAATCTTAACTAAACAAGAAGTGTAAACAAGTTAGAACATTTCTAAGTCTTAAAGGGGAAACGTTAAACCACGGGCGGAGAGGGAGGCGAGCACGCCACGCCTTTAAATCCCGGTCATGCGGCGAAGCAATCATCATCTATCTGGACGATCTTTTTTAGTATCGGCGAGAGAGATGGCCATATTATGATAATATAATATACATCATCAGAAACTAGTACTCATGCCTAACCACAAAACAACTTAGATTCCTAACCCTAACCCCACGCCCAAGGGGTTTTCTAAACCCCTACCCCCCCCTTTTTAAACATAACCCCTGTCGACCACAGGAAATCTAAGTAAAAATCCTATTATCTAACCTTAATTAGTAATAAAAGGATCGTCCAGAAGACGACCTGCTTGCCGCTGACTCAGGATAAATGGCGTGCTCATCCTCCCTCTCCCCCGTGGACCTCCCCTCCGCCCGTGAGTAACGTTTTTCGGATAATTAGAAGTGTCTTGTGTTTATTTTAATTTTTATGCTGAATAATTAATTGGGTTTAAACGCTCCCCTTAGTGTGAAAGTGGCGTTGTGCGTGAACGTCACCCCCTTAGTGTTTGTATGTGCGTGATGCACCCTTAGGCTGTAAAATGCGTGACGCAGACGCACCCCGTAGTCTGTATGTGCGTGACGCACCCTTAGATCGCACCCGTTAGTCTGTATGTGCGTGACGCCATCCTTAGATCCTGTATGTGCGGCTTGACGCAACCACCTTAGTAGTCTGTATCAGTGCGTGAAAAAAACCGCACCCTTAACGCACCCCTTTAGTTTGTATCAGTTGCGGCGACGCACCCTACCCTATCCTGGTATCAGTGCGCGCGACGCACCCTTATCCTGTATCAATCCGTGCGGCGACGCACCCTTCAGGTCCTAGATCTGATCATGCGTGACGCACCCTCTGGATCTTCTAGATGTGTCATTACGCACCCTTAGGTCTGTCATGTGCATGACGCACCCTTAGTCTTATTCCGGTATGTGCGTGACGCATCCTTCGTCTGTATCAGTCTAAGTGCGTGAACGCACCCTTAGTCTGTATCAGTGCGAGACGCTCCCTTAACACCTTAAGTCTGTATCCAGTGTGTATACGCCCCCTTCAGTATCTATCAGTGAGTGACGCACGCCTTTGGACGATTTTAGACCATTTTTTAACTTGTCGAATAAGCTTAAAATATGAAAATTTAGCCTAAATAATGCCGTAGATATTAATATGAGCAGAAACTACTAGCGTAAATTTACTCATTTTTTGACATCTAAGAATTTGGCAAAAATGGCACAAATTTCGCCAAAAGTAAAGGGTTAACCTTAATTTTTTGACGATTTTCGACCTCTTTAACGTGTCGAAATAAGCTTAAAATACTGAAAATTACTAAATAATGGTTAGCGTAAATTACTCATTTTTTGTCATCTAAGAATCCGCAAAAATGGCCAACACGATTTCCGCACAAGTAAAGGTGTTAACGTTTCGGGTCGACGATTTTTCGACCATCTTTTAACTTGTCAAAATAAAGCTTAAAATATGAACAACTTTAGCAGCCTCAAATAATGCCGTAGATATTAATATGAGCAGAAACTAGCGTAAATTTACTCATTTTTTGACATCTAAAAATTTGGCAAAAATGGCCAAATTTCGCAAAAAAGTAAAGGGGTTAACCTTAACTTTTTGACGATTTTCGACCATTTTTAACTTGTCTAAATAAGCTTAAAATATGAAAATTTAGCCTAAATAATGCCGTAGATATTAATATGAGCAGAAACTAGCGTAAATTTACCCATTTTTTGACATCTAATAATTTGGCAAAAATGGCCAAATTTCGTCAAAAAGTAAAGGGGTTAACCTTAACTTTTTGACAATCTTCGACGACTTTTAACTAGTCGAAATAAGCTTAAAATATGAAAATTTAGCCTAAATAATGCTGTAGATATTAATATGAGCAGAAACTATCTTACATTTACTCCTTTTTTGACATCTAAGAATTTGGCAAAATGGCCAAATTTCGCTTTAAAGTAAAGGGGTTAACCTTAAGTTTTTGACGATTTTCGACCATCTTTAACTTGTCGAAATAAGCTTAAAATATGAAAATTTAGCCTAAATAATGCCGTAGATATTAATATGAGCAGAAACTAGCGTAAATTTACTCATTTTTTGACATCTAATAATTTGGCAAAAATGGCCAAATTTCGTCAAAAAGTAAAGGGGTTAACCTTAACTTTTTGACGATCTTCGACGACTTTTAACTTGTCGAAATAAGCTTAAAATATGAAAATTTAGCCTAAATAATGCCGTAGATATTAATATGAGCAGAAACTATCTTACATTTACTCCTTTTTTGACATCTAATAATTTGGCAAAAATGGTCAAATTTCGCCAAAAAGTAAAAGGGGTTAACCTTAACGTTTTGACGATTTTCGACCATTTTTAACTTGTTCGAAATAAGCTTAAAAATATGAAAAATTTAGCCTAAATAATGCCGTAGATATTAATATGCGCATGAAACTAGCGCAAATTTACTCATTTTTTGACATCTAAGAATTTGGCAAAAAATGGTCAAATTTCGCCAAAAAGTAAAGGTGTTAACCTTAATTTTTGACGTTTTTCGACCATTTTTAACTTGTCAAAATAAGCTTAAAATATGAAAATTTAGCCTAAATAATGCCGTAGATATTAATATGAGCAGAAACTAGCGTAAATTTACTCATTTTTTGACATCTAAGAATTTGGCAAAAATGGCCAAATTTCGCCAAAAAGTAAAGTGGTTAACCTTAACATTTTGACGATTTTCGACCATTTTTAACTTGTCAAAATATGCTTAAAATATGAAAAATTAGCCTAAATAATGCCGTAGATATTAATATGAGCAGAAACTAGCGTAAATTTACTCATTTTTGACATCTAAGAATTTGGCAAAAATGGTCAAATTTCGCCAAAAAGCAAAGGGGTTAACCTTAACTTTTTGACGATTTTCGACCATTTTTAACTTGTCGAAATAAGCTTAAAATATGAAACATTAGTCTAAATAATCCCGTAGATATTAATATCAGCAGAAACTATCTTACATTTACTCATTTTTTGACATCTAAGAATTTGGCAAAAATGATCAAATTTCGCCAAAAAGCAAAGGGGTTAACCTTAACTTTTTGACGATTTTCGACCATTTTTAACTTGTCGAAATAAGCTTAAAATATGAAAAATTAGCCTAAATAATGCCGTAGATATTAATATGAGCAGAAACTAGCGTAAATTGAGTAATTTTTAGACATCTAAGAATTTGGCAAAAATGGCCAAATTTTGCCAAAAAATAAAGGGATTAACCTTAACTTTTTGACGATTTTCGACCATTTTTAACTTGTCGAAATAAGCTTAAAATATGAAAATTTAGCCTAAATAATGCCGTAGATATTAATATGAGCAGAAGCTAGCGTAAATTTACTCATTTTTTTACATCTAATAATTTGGCAAAAATGGCCAAATTTCGCCAAAAAGTAAACGGGTTAACCTTAACTTTTTGACGATTTTCGACCATTTTTAACTTGTCGATATAAGCTTATAATATGAAAATTTAGCCCAAATAATGCCGTAGATATTAATATGAGCAGAAACTATCTTACATTTACTCATTTTTTTACATCTAATAATTTGGCAAAAATGGCCAAATTTCGCCAAAAAGTAAAGGGGTTAACCTTAACTTTTTGACGATTTTCGACCATTTTTAACTTGTCGAAATAAGCTTAAAATATGAAAATTTAGCCTAAATAATGCCGTAGATATTAATATGAGCAGAAACTAGCGTAAATTTAATCATTTTTTGACATCTAATAATTTGGCAAAAATGGCCAAATTTCGCCAAAAAGTAAAGGGGTTAACCTTAACTTTTTGACGCTTTTCGATCATTTTTAACTTGTCGAAATAAGCTTAAAATATGAAAATTTAGCCTAAATAATGCTGTAGATATTAATATGAGCAGAAACTATCTTACATTTACTCCTTTTTTGACATCTAAAAATTTGGCAAAAATGACCAAATTTCGTCAAAAAGTAAAGGGGTTAACCTTAACTTTTTGACGATTTTCGATCATTTTTAACTTGTCGAAATAAGCTTAAAATATGAAAATTTAGCCTAAATAATGCTGTAGATATTAATATGAGCAGAAACTAGCGTAAATTTACTCATTTTTTGACATCTAAGAATTTGGCAAAAATGGCCAAATTTCGCCAAAAAGTAAAGGGGTTAACCTTAACTTTTTGACGATTTTCGATCATTTTTAACTTGTCGAAATAAGCTTAAAATATGAAAATTTAGCCTAAATAATCCCGTAGATATTAATATGAGCAGAAACTATCTTACATTTACTCCTTTTTTGATATCTAAAAATTTGGCAAAAATGGCCAAATTTCGCCAAAAAGTAAAGGGGTTAACCTTAACTTTTTGACGATTTTCGACCATTTTTAACTTGTCGAAATAAGCTTAAAATATGAAAAATTAGCCTAAATAATGCCGTAGATATTAATATGAGCAGAAACTAGCGTAAATTTACTCATTTTTTGACATCTAAGAATTTGGCAAAAATGGTCAAATTTCGCCAAAAATAAAGGGGTTAACCTTAATTTTTGACGATTTTCGACCCTTTTTAACTTGTCGAAATAAGCTTAAAATATGAAAATTTAGCCTAAATAATGCCGTAGATATTAATGAGCAGAAACTAGCGTAAATTTACTCATTTTTTGACATCTAAGAATTTGGCAAAAATGGCCAAATTTCGTCAAAAAGTAAAGGGGTTAACCTTAACTTTTTGACGATTTTCGACCATTTTTAACTTGTCGAAATAAGCTTAAAATATGAAAATTTAGCCTAAATAATGCTGTAGATATTAATATGAACAGAAACTATCTTACATTTACTCCTTTTTTTACATCTAAGTAATTTGGCAAAAATGGCCAAATTTCGCAAAAAGTAAACGGGTTAACCTTAACTTTTTGACGATTTTCGAGACCATTTTTTAACTTGTCGAAATAAGCTTAAAATATAAAAATTTAGCCTAAATAATGCCGTAGATACTAATATTCGCCGAAACTAGCGTAAATTGAGTAATTTTTTGACATCTAAGAATTTGGCAAAAATGGCCAAATTTTGCCAAAAAGTAAAGGGTAACCTTAACTTTTTGACGATTTTCGACCATTTTTAACTTGTCGAAATAAGCTTAAAATATGAAAATTTAGCCTAAATAATGCCGTAGATATTAATATGAGCAGAAACTAGCGTAAATTTACTCATTTTTTTACATCTAATAATTTGGCAAAAATGGCCAAATTTCGCCAAAAAGTAAAGGGGTTAACCTTAACTTTTTGACGCATTTCGATCATTTTTAACTTGTCGAAATAAGCTTAAAATATGAAAATTTAGCCTAAATAATGCTGTAGATAATAATATGAGCAGAAACTATCTTACATTTACTCCTTTTTTGAGATCTAAAAATTTGGCAAAAATGGCCAAATTTCGTCAAAAAGTAAAGGGGTTAACCTTAACTTTTTGACGATTTTCGACCATTTTTAACTTGTCGAAATAAGCTTAAAATATGAAAATTTAGCCTAAATAATGCTGTAGATATTAATATGAGCATAAACTAGCGTAAATTTACTCATTTTTTACATCTAAGAATTTGGCAAAAATGGTCAAATTTCGCCAAAAAGCAAAGGGGTTAACCTTAACTTTTTGACAATCTTCGACGACTTTTAACTTGTCGAAATAAGCTTAAAATATGAAAATTAAGCCTAAATAATGCTGTAGATATTAATATGAACAGAAACTATCTTACATTTACTCCTTTTTTGACATCTAAGAATTTGGCAAAATGGCCAAATTTCGCTTTAAAGTAAAGGGGTTAACCTTAAGTTTTTGACGATTTTCGACCATCTTTAACTTGTCGAAATAAGCTTAAAATATGAAAATTTAGCCTAAATAATGCCGTAGATATTAATATGAGCAGAAACTAGCGTAAATTTACTCATTTTTTGACATCTAAGAATTTGGCAAAAATGGCCAAATTTCGCAAAAAAGTAAAGGAGTTAACCCTAACTTTTTGACGATTTTCGACCATTTTTAACTTGTCAAAATAAGCATAAAATATGAAAATTTAGCCTAAATAATGCCGTAGATATTAATATGAGCAGAAACTAGCGTAAATTTACTCATTTTTTGACATCTAAGAATTTGGCAAAAATGGCCAAATTTCGCAAAAAAGTAAAGGGGTTAACCTTAAGTTTTTGACGATTTTCGACCATTTTTAACTTGTCGAAATAAGCTTAAAATATGAAAATTTAGCCTAAATAATGCCGTAGATACTAATATTCGCCGAAACTAGCGTAAATTTACTCATTTTTTGACATCTAAGAATTTGGCAAAAATGGCCAAATTTCGCCAAAAAGTAAAGGGGTTAACCTTAACTTTTTGACGATTTTCGACCATTTTTAACTTGTCGAAATAAGCTTAAAATATGAAAATTTAGCCTAAATAATGCTGTAGATATTAATATGAGCAGAAACTAGCTTAAATTTACTCATTTTTTTACATCTAATAATTTGGCAAAAATGGCCAAATTTCGTCAAAAAGTAAACGGGTTAACCTTAACTTTTTGACGATTTTCGACCATTTTTAACTTGTCGAAATATGCTTAAAATATGAAAAATTAGCCTAAATAATGCCGTAGAAATTAATATGAGCAGAAACTAGCGTAAATTTACTCATTTTTTGACATCTAAGAATTTGGCAAAAATGACCAAATTTCGCGTCAAAAAGTAAAGGGGTTAACCTTAACTTTTTGAACGATTTTCGATCATTTTTAACTTGTCGAAATAAGCTTAAAATATGAAAATTTAGCCTAAATAATGCTGTATTAATATGAGCAGAAACTAGCGTAAATTTACTCATTTTTGACATCTAAGAATTTGGCAAAAATGATCAAATTTCGCCAAAAAGTAAAGGGGTTAACCTTAACTTTTTGACGATTTTCGACCATTTTTAACTTGTCGAAATAAGCTTAAAATATGAAAATTTAGCCTAAATAATGCCGTAGATATTAATATGAGCAGAAACTAGCGTAAATTTACTCATTTTTTTGACATCTAAATTTGGCAAAAATGGTGACAATCTTCGACGGACATCTAAGAATTTGGCAAAATGGCCAAATTTCGCTTTAAAGTAAAGGGGTTAACCTTAAGTTTTTGACGATTTTCGACCATCTTTAACTTGTCGAAATAAGCTTAAAATATGAAAATTTAGCCTAAATAATGCCGTAGATATTAATATGAGCAGAAACTAGCGTAAATTTACTCATTTTTTGACATCTAAGAATTTGGCAAAAATGGCCAAATTTCGCAAAAAAGTAAAGGGGTTAACCTTAAGTTTTTGACGATTTTCGACCATTTTTAACTTGTCGAAATAAGCTTAAAATATGAAAATTTAGCCTAAATAATGCCGTAGATACTAATATTCGCCGAAACTAGCGTAAATTGAGTAATTTTTTGACATCTAAGAATTTGGCAAAAATGGCCAAATTTCGCTTTAAAGTAAAGGGGTTAACCTTAACTTTTTGACGATTTTCGACCATTTTTAACTTGTCGAAATAAGCTTAAAATATGAAAATTTAGCCTAAATAATGCCGTAGATACTAATATTCGCCGAAACTAGCGTAAATTGAGTAATTTTTTGACATCTAAGAATTTGGCAAAAATGGCCAAATTTTGCCAAAAAGTAAAGGGTTAACCTTAATTTTTGACGATTTTCGACCATTTTTAACTTGTCGAAATAAGCTTAAAATATGAAAATTTAGCCTAAATAATGCCGTAGATATTAATATGAGCAGAAACTAGCGTAAATTTACTCATTTTTTTACATCTAATAATTTGGCAAAAATGGCCAAATTTCGCCAAAAATAAACGGGTTAACCTTAACTTTTTGACGATTTTCGACCATTTTTAACTTGTCGAAATAAGCTTAAAATATGAAAAATTAGCCTAAATAATGCCGTAGATATTAATATGAGCAGAAACTAGCGTAAATTTACTCATTTTTTTGTCATCTAATAATTTGGCAAAAATGGCCAAATTTCGCCAAAAAGTAAAGGGGTTAACCTTAACTTTTTGACGGTTTTCGATCATTTTTAACTTGTCGAAATAAGCTTAAATTATGAAAATTTAGCTTAAATAATGCCGTAGAAATTAATGAGCATAAACTAGCGTAAATTTACTCATTTTTGACATCTAAGAATTTGGCAAAAATGATCAAATTTCGCCAAAAAGCAAAGGGGTTAACCTTAACTTTTTGACGATTTTCGACCATTTTTAACTTGTCGAAATAAGCTTAAAATATGAAAATTTAGCCTAAATAATGCCGTAGATACTAATATTCGCCGAAACTAGCGTAAATTGAGTAATTTTTTGACATCTAAGAATTTGGCAAAAATGGCCAAATTTTGCCAAAAAGTAAAGGGTTAACCTTAATTTTTGACGATTTTCGACCATTTTTAACTTGTCGAAATAAGCTTAAAATATGAAAATTTAGCCTAAATAATGCCGTAGATATTAATATGAGCAGAAACTAGCGTAAATTTACTCATTTTTTTACATCTAATAATTTGGCAAAAATGGCCAAATTTCGCCAAAATGTAAAGGGGTTAACCTTAACTTTTTGACGATTTTCGACCAATTTTTAACTTGTCGAAATAAGCTTAAAATATGAAAAATTAGCCTAAATAATGCCGTAGATATTAATATGAGCAGAAACTAGCGTAAATTTACTCATTTTTTTGTCATCTAATAATTTGGCAAAAATGGCCAAATTTCGCCAAAAAGTAAAGGGGTTAACCTTAACTTTTTGACGATTTTCGACCATTTTTAACTTGTCGAAATAAGCTTAAAATATGAAAAATTAGCCTAAATAATGCCGTAGATATTAATATGAGCAGAAGCTAGCGTAAATTTACTCATTTTTTTACATCTAATAATTTGGCAAAAATGGCCAAATTTCGCCAAAATGTAAACGGGTTAACCTTAACTTTTTGACGATTTTCGACCATTTTTAACTTGTCGAAATAAGCTTATAATATGAAACATTAGTCTAAATAATCCCGTAGATATTAATATGAGCAGAAACTATCTTACATTTACTCCTTTTTTGACATCTAATAATTTGGCAAAAATGGTCAAATTTCGTCAAAAAGTAAAGGGGTTAACCTTAACTTTTTGACGATTTTCGACCATTTTTAATTTGTCTAAATAAGCTTAAAATATGAAAATTTAGCCTAAATAATGCCGTAGATATTAATATGAGCAGAAACTAGCGTAAATTTACTCATTTTTTGACATCTAATAATTTGGCAAAAATGGTCAAATTTCGTCAAAAGCAAAGGGGTTAACCTTAACTTTTTGACGACGACTTTTAACTTGTCGAAATAAGCTTAAAATATGAAAATTTAGCCTAAATAATGCTGTAGATATTAATATGAGCAGAAACTATCTTACATTTACTCCATTTTTGACGTCTAAGAATTTGGCAAAATGGCCAAATTTCGCTTTAAAGTAAAGGGGTTAACCTTAAGTTTTTGACGATTTTCGACCATCTTTAACTTGTCAAAATAAGCTTAAAATATGAAAATTTAGCCTAAATAATGCCGTAGATATTAATATGAGCAGAAACTAGCGTAAATTTAATCATTTTTTGACATCTAATAATTTGGCAAAAATGGCCAAATTTCGTCAAAAAGTAAAAACTTAACTTTTTGACGATCTTCGACGACTTTTAGCTTGTCGAAATAAGCTTAAAATATGAAAATTTAGCCTAAATAATGCCGTAGATATTAATATAAGCAGAAACTATCTTACATTTACTCCTTTTTTGACATCTAATAATTTGGCAAAAATGGTCAAATTTCGCAAAAAAGTAAAAGGGGTTAACCTTAAGTTTTTGACGATTTTCGACCATCTTTAACTTGTCGAAATAAGCTTAAAATATGAAAATTTAGCCTCAATAATGCTGTAGATATTAATATGAGCAGAAACTACCGTAAATTTACTCATTTTTTGACATGTAAGAATTTGGCAAAAATGGCAAAATTTCGCAAAAAAGTAAGGGGTTAACCTTAACTTTTTGACGCATTTCGATCATTTTTAACTTGTCAAAATAAGCTTAAAATATGAAAATTTAGCCTAAATAATGCCGTAGATATTAATATGGGCAGAAACTATCTTACATTTACTCCTTTTTTGACATCTAATAATTTGGCAAAAATGGCCAAATTTCGCCAAAAATAAACGGGTTAACCTTAACTTTTTGACGATTTTCGACCATTTTTAACTTGTCGAAATAAGCTTAAAATATGAAAAATTAGCCTAAATAATGCCGTAGATATTAATATGAGCAGAAACTAGCGTAAATTTACTCATTTTTTTGTCATCTAATAATTTGGCAAAAATGGCCAAATTTCGCCAAAAAGTAAAGGGGTTAACCTTAACTTTTTGACGGTTTTCGATCATTTTTAACTTGTCGAAATAAGCTTAAATTATGAAAATTTAGCTTAAATAATGCCGTAGAAATTAATGAGCATAAACTAGCGTAAATTTACTCATTTTTGACATCTAAGAATTTGGCAAAAATGATCAAATTTCGCCAAAAAGCAAAGGGGTTAACCTTAACTTTTTGACGATTTTCGACCATTTTTAACTTGTCGAAATAAGCTTAAAATATGAAAAATTAGCCTAAATAATGCCGTAGATATTAATATGAGCAGAAGCTAGCGTAAATTTACTCATTTTTTTGACATCTAATAATTTGGCAAAAATGGCCAAATTTCGCCAAAATGTAAACGGGTTAACCTTAACTTTTTGACGATTTTCGACCATTTTTAACTTGTCGAAATAAGCTTAAAATATGAAAATTTAGTCTAAATAATGCCGAGGATATTAATATGAGCAGAAACTATCTTACATTTACTCCTTTTTTTGACATCTAATAATTTGGCAAAAATGGTCAAATTTCTGTCAAAAAGTAAAGGGTTAACCTTAACTTTTTGACGATTTTCGACCATTTTTAACTTGTCGAAATAAGCTTAAAATATGAAAATTTAGCCTAAATAATGCCGTAGATATTAATATGAGCAGAAACTAGCGTAAATTTACTCATTTTGACATCTAATAATTTGGCAAAAATGGTCAAATTTCGTCAAAGCAAAGGGGTTAACCTTAACTTTTTGACAACGACGACTTTTAACTTGTCGAAATAAGCTTAAAATATGAAAATTTAGCCTAAATAATGCTGTAGATATTAATATGAGCAGAAACTATCTTACATTTACTCCATTTTTGACGTCTAAGAATTTGGCAAAATGGCCAAATTTCGCTTTAAAGTAAAGGGGTTAACCTTAAGTTTTTGACGATTTTCGAACCATCTTTAACTTGTCAAAAATAAGCTTAAAATATGAAAATTTAGCCTAAAATAATGCCGTAGATATTAATATGAGCAGAAAACTAGCGTAAATTTAATCATTTTTTGACATCTAATAATTTGGCAAAAATGGCCAAATTTCGTCAAAAAGTAAAAACTTAACTTTTTGACGATCTTCGACGACTTTTAGCTTGTCGAAATAAGCTTAAAATATGAAAATTTAGCCTAAATAATGCCGTAGATATTAATATAAGCAGAAACTATCTTACATTTACTCCTTTTTTGACATCTAATAATTTGGCAAAAATGGTCAAATTTCGCAAAAAAGTAAAAGGGGTTAACCTTAACTTTTTGACGATTTTCGACCATTTTTAACTTGTCTATATAAGCTTAAAATATGAAAATTTAGCCTCAATAATGCTGTAGATATTAATATGAGCAGAAACTACCGTAAATTTACTCATTTTTTGACATGTAAGAATTTGGCAAAAATGGCAAAATTTCGCAAAAAAGTAAGGGGTTAACCTTAACTTTTTGACGCATTTCGATCATTTTTAACTTGTCAAAATAAGCTTAAAATATGAAAATTTAGCCTAAATAATGCCGTAGATATTAATATGGGCAGAAACTATCTTACATTTACTCCTTTTTTGACATCTAATAATTTGGCAAAAATGGTCAAATTTCGCCAAAAAGTAAAAGGTGTTAACCTTAACTTTTTGACGATTTTCGACCATTTTTAACTTGTCTATATAAGCTTAAAATATGAAAATTTACCTTAAATAATGCCGTATATATTAATACGAGCAGAAACTAGCGTAAATTTACTCATTTTTTGACATCTAAGAATTTGGCAAAAAATGGTCAAATTTCGCCAAAAAGTAAAGGTGTTAACCTTAACTTTTTGACGATTTTCGACCATTTTTAACTTGTCGAAATAAGCTTAAAATATGAAAATTTAGCCTAAATAATGCCGTAGATACTAATATTCGCCGAAACTAGCGTAAATTGAGTAATTTTTTGACATCTAAGAATTTGGCAAAAATGGCCCAATTTCGCCAAAAAGTAAAATGGTTAACCTTAACTTTTTGACGATTTTCGACCATTTTTAACTTGTCGAAATATGCTTAAAATATGAAAATTTAGCCTAAATAGTGACGTAGATATTAATATGAGCAGAAACTAGCGTAAATTTACTCATTTTTTTACATCTAATAATTTGGCAAAAATGGCCAAATTTCGCGAAAAAGTAAACGTGTTAACCTTAACTTTTTGACGATTTTCGACCATTTTTAACTTGTCGAAATAAGCTTAAGATATGAAACATTAGTCTAAATAATCCCGTAGATATTAATATGAGCAGAAACTAGCGTAAATTGAGTAATTTTTTGACATCTAAGAATTTGGCAAAAATGGCCAAATTTTGCCAAAAAATAATGGGATTAACCTTAACTTTTTGACGATTTTCGACCATTTTTAACTTGTCGAAATAAGCTTGAAATATGAAAATTTAGCCTAACTAATCCCGTAGATATTAATATGAGCAGAAACTATCTTACATTTACTCATTTTTTGACATCTAAGAATTTGGCAAAATGGCCAAATTTCGCTTTAAAGTAAAGGGGTTAACCTTAAGTTTTTGACGATTTTCGACCATCTTTAACTTGTCGAAATAAGCTTAAAATATGAAAATTTAGCCTCAATAATGCCGTAGATATTAATATGAGCAGAAGCTACCGTAAATTTACTCATTTTTTGACATGTAAGGATTTGGCAAAAATGGCAAAATTTCGCAAAAAAGTAAAGGGGTTAACCTTAACTTTTTGACGCATTTCGATCATTTTTAACTTGTCGAAATAAGCTTAAAATATGAAAATTTAGCCTAAATAATGCCGTAGATATTAATATGAGCAGAAACTATCTTACATTTACTCCTTTTTTGACATGTAATAATTTGGCAAAAATGGCCAAATTTCGTCAAAAAGTAAAAACTTAACTTTTTGACGATCTTCGACGACTTTTAACTTGTCGAAATAAGCTTAAAATATGAAAATTTAGCCCAAATAATGCCGTAGATATTAATATGAGCAGAAACTAGCGTAAATTTACCCATTTTTTGACATCTAATAATTTGGCAAAAATGGTCAAATTTCGTCAAAAGCAAAGGGGTTAACCTTAACTTTTTGACAATCTTCGACGACTTTTAACTTGTCGAAATAAGCTTAAAATATGAAAATTTAGCTTAAATAATGCTGTAGATATTAATATGAGCAGAAACTATCTTACATTTACTCCATTTTTGACATCTAAGAATTTGGCAAAATGGCCAAATTTCGCTTTAAAGTAAAGGGGTTAACCTTAACTTTTTGACGATTTTCGACCATCTTTAACTTGTCAAAATAAGCTTAAAATATGAAAATTTAGCCTAAATAATGCCGTAGATATTAATATGAGCAGAAACTAGCGTAAATTTAATCATTTTTTGACATCTAATAATTTGGCAAAAATGGCCAAATTTCGTCAAAAAGTAAAAACTTAACTTTTTGACGATCTTCGACGACTTTTAGCTTGTCGAAATAAGCTTAAAATATGAAAATTTAGCCTAAATAATGCCGTAGATATTAATATGAGCAGAAACTATCTTACATTTACTCCTTTTTTGACATCTAATAATTTGGCAAAAATGGTCAAATTTCGCAAAAAAGTAAAAGGGGTTAACCTTAAGTTTTTGACGATTTTCGACCATCTTTAACTTGTCGAAATAAGCTTAAAATATGAAAATTTAGCCTCAATAATACTGTAGATATTAATATGAGCAGAAACTACCGTAAATTTACTCATTTTTTGACATGTAAAAATTTGGCAAAAATGGCAAAATTTCGCAAAAAAGTAAGGGGTTAACCTTAACTTTTTGACGCATTTCGATCATTTTTAACTTGTCGAAATAAGCTTAAAATATGAAAATTTAGCCTAAATAATGCCGTAGATATTAATATGAGCAGAAACTATCTTACATTTACTCCTTTTTTGACATCTAATAATTTGGCAAAAATGGTCAAATTTCGCCAAAAAGTAAAAGGGGTTAACCTTAACTTTTTGACGATTTTCGACCATTTTTAACTTGTCTATATAAGCTTAAAATATGAAATTTTACCTTAAATAATGCCGTATATATTAATACGTGCAGAAACTAGCGTAAATTTACTCATTTTTTGACATCTAAGAATTTGGCAAAAAATGGTCAAATTTCGCCAAAAAGTAAAGGTGTTAACCTTAACTTTTTGACGATTTTCGACCATTTTTAACTTGTCGAAATAAGCTTAAAATATGAAAATTTAGCCTAACTAATCCCGCAGATATTAATATGAGCAGAAACTATCTTACATTTACTCATTTTTTGACATCTAAGAATTTGGCAAAATGGCCAAATTTCGCTTTAAAGTAAAGGGGTTAACCTTAAGTTTTTGACGATTTTCGACCATCTTTAACTTGTCGAAATAAGCTTAAAATATGAAAATTTAGCCTCAATAATGCCGTAGATATTAATATGAGCAGAAGCTACCGTAAATTTACTCATTTTTTGACATGTAAGGATTTGGCAAAAATGGCAAAATTTCGCAAAAAAGTAAAGGGGTTAACCTTAACTTTTTGACGATTTTCGATCATTTTTAACTTGTCGAAATAAGCTTAAAATATGAAAATTTAGCCTAAATAATGCCGTAGATATTAATATGAGCAGAAACTATCTTACATTTACTCCTTTTTTGACATGTAATAATTTGGCAAAAATGGTCAAATTTCGCCAAAAAGTAAAAGGGGTTAACCTTAACTTTTTGACGATTTTCGACCATTTTTAACTTGTCTATATAAGCTTAAAATATGAAAATTTACCTTAAATAATGCCGTATATATTAATACGAGCAGAAACTAGCGTAAATTTACTCATTTTTTGACACCTAAGAATTTGGCAAAAAATGGTCAAATTTCGCCAAAAAGTAAAGGTGTTAACCTTAACTTTTTGACGATTTTCGACCATTTTTAACTTGTCGAAATAAGCATAAAATCTGAAAATTTAGCCTAAATAATGCCGTAGATATTAATATGAGCAGAAACTAGCGTAAATTTACTCATTTTTTGACATCTAATAATTTTGAAAAAATGGCCAAATTTCGCCAAAAAGTAAAGGGGTTAACCTTAACTTTTTGACGATTTTCGATCATTTTTAACTTGTCGAAATAAGCTTAAAATATGAAAATTTAGCTTAAATAATGCCGTAGAAATTAATGAGCATAAACTAGCGTAAATTTACTCATTTTTGACATCTAAGAATTTGGCAAAAATGGTCAAATTTCGCCAAAAAGCAAAGGGGTTAACCTTAACTTTTTGACGATTTTCGACCATTTTTAACTTGTCGAAATAAGCTTAAAATATGAAAAATTAGCCTAAATAATCCCGTAGATATTAATATGAGCAGAAACTAGCGTAAATTTGCTCATTTTTTGACATCTAAGAATTAGGCAAAATGGCCCAATTTCGCCAAAAAGTAAAATGGTTAACCTTAACTTTTTGACGATTTTCGACCATTTTTAACTTGTCGAAATATGCTTAAAATATGAAAATTTAGCTTAAATAATGCCGTATATATTAATACGAGCAGAAACTAGCGTAAATTTACTCATTTTTTGACATCTAAGAATTTGGCAAAAAATGGTCAAATTTCGCCAAAAAGTAAAGGTGTTAACCTTAACTTTTTAAGGATTTTCGACCATTTTTAACTTGTCGAAATAAGCTTAAAATATGAAAATTTAGCCTAAATAATGCCGTAGATACTAATATTCGCCGAAACTAGCGTAAATTGAGTAATTTTTTGACATCTAAGAATTTGGCAAAAATGGCCAAATTTTGCCAAAAAATAAAGGGATTAAAATATGAAAATTTAGCCTAAATAATGCCGTAGAAATTAATATGAGCAGAAACTAGCGTAAATTTACTCATTTTTTGACATCTAATAATTTGACATAAATGGCCAAATTTCGCCAAAAGTAAAGGGGTTAACCTTAACATTTTGACGATTTTCGATCATTTTTAACTTGTCGAAATAAGCTTAAAATATGAAAAATTAGCTTAAATAATGCCGTAGAAATTAATATGAGCATAAACTAGCGTAAATTTACTCATTTTTTACATCTAAGAATTTGGCAAAAATGGTCAAATTTCGCCAAAAAGCAAAGGGGTTAAGCTTAACTTTTTGACAATCTTCGACGACTTTTAACTTGTCGAAATAAGCTTAAAATATGAAAATTTAGCCTAAATAATGCTGTAGATATTAATATGAACAGAAACTATCTTACATTTACTCCTTTTTTGACATCTAAGAATTTGGCAAAATGGCCAAATTTCGCTTTAAAGTAAAGGGGTTAACCTTAAGTTTTTGACGATTTTCGACCATCTTTAACTTGTCGAAATAAGCTTAAAATATGAAAAATTTTAGCCTAAATAATGCCGTAGACATTAATATGAACAGAAACTAGCGTAAATTTACTCATTTTTTGACATGTAATAATTTGGCAAAAATGGCCAAATTTCGTCAAAAAGTAAAAACTTAACTTTTTGACGATCTTCGACGACTTTTAACTTGTCGAAATAAGCTTAAAATATGAGCCCAAATAATGCTGTAGATATTAATATGAGCAGAAACTATCTTACATTTACTCCTTTTTTGACATCTAAGAATTTGGCAAAAATGGCCAAATTTCGCAAAAAAGTAAAGGGGTTAACCTTAAGTTTTTGACGATTTTCGACCATTTTTAACTTGTCGAAATATGCTTAAAATATGAAAATTTAGCTTAAATAATGCCGTATATATTAATACGAGCAGAAACTAGCGTAAATTTACTCATTTTTTGACATCTAAGAATTTGGCAAAAAATGGTCAAATTTCGCGAAAAAGTAAAGGTGTTAACCTTAACTTTTTAAGGATTTTCGACCATTTTTAACTTGTCGAAATAAGCTTAAAATATGAAAATTTAGCCTAAATAATGCCGTAGATACTAATATTCGCCGAAACTAGCGTAAATTGAGTAATTTTTTGACATCTAAGAATTTGGCAAAAATGGCCAAATTTTGCCAAAAAATAAAGGGATTAAAATATGAAAATTTAGCCTAAATAATGCCGTAGAAATTAATATGAGCAGAAACTAGCGTAAATTTACTCATTTTTTGACATCTAATAATTTGACAAAAATGGCCAAATTTCGCCAAAAGTAAAGGGGTTAACCTTAACATTTTGACGATTTTCGATCATTTTTAACTTGTCGAAATAAGCTTAAAATATGAGCCCAAATAATGCTGTAGATATTAATATGAGCAGAAACTATCTTACATTTACTCCTTTTTTGACATCTAAGAATTTGGCAAAAATGGCCAAATTTCGCAAAAAAGTAAAGGGGTTAACCTTAAGTTTTTGACGATTTTCGACCATTTTTAACTTGTCGAAATAAGCTTAAAATATGAAAATTTAGCCTAAATAATGCCGTAGATACTAATATTCGCCGAAACTAGCGTAAATTGAGTAATTTTTTGACATCTAAGAATTTGGCAAAAATGGCCAAATTTTGCCAAAAAGTAAAGGGATTAACCTTAATTTTTGACGATTTTCGACCATTTTTAACTTGTCGAAATAAGCTTAAAATATGAAAATTTAGCCTGAATAATGCCGTAGATATTAATATGAGCAGAAACTAGCGTAAATTTACTCATTTTTTTACATCTAATAATTTGGCAAAAATGGCCAAATTTCGCCAAAAATAAACGGGTTTTTTAACTTGTCGAAATAAGCTTAAAATATGAAAAATTAGCCTAAATAATGCCGTAGATATTAATATGACCAGAAACTAGCGTAAATTTACTCATTTTTTTGTCATCTAATAATTTGGCAAAAATGGCCAAATTTCGCCAAAAAGTAAAGGGGTTAACCTTAACTTTTTGACGGTTTTCGATCATTTTTAACTTGTCGAAATAAGCTTAAAATATGAAAAATTAGCCTAAATAATGCCGTAGATATTAATATGAGCAGAAGCTAGCGTAAATTTACTCATTTTTTTACATCTAAGAATTTGGCAAAAATGGCCAAATTTCGCCAAAAAGTAAACGGGTTAACCTTAACTTTTTGACAATCTTCGACGACTTTTAACTTGTCGAAATAAGCTTAAAATATGAAAATTTAGCCTAAATAATGCTGTAGATATTAATATGAACAGAAACTATCTTACATTTACTCCTTTTTTGAGATCTAAAAATTTGGCAAAAATGGCCAAATTTCGTCAAAAAGTAAAGGGGTTAACCTTAACTTTTTGACGATTTTCGACCATTTTTAACTTGTCGAAATAAGCTTAAAATATGAAAATTTAGCCTAAATAATGCTGTAGATATTAATATGAGCATAAACTTAGCGTAAATTTACTCATTTTTTACATCTAAGAATTTGGCAAAAAATGGTCAAATTTCGCCAAAAAGCAAAGGGGTTAACCTTAACTTTTTGACAATCTTCGACGACTTTTAACTTGTCGAAATAAGCTTAAAATATGAAAATTTAGCCTAAATAATGCTGTAGATATTAATATGAACAGAAAACTATCTTACATTTACTCCTTTTTTGAGATCTAAAAATTTGGCAAAAATGGCCAAATTTCGTCAAAAAAGTAAAGGGGTTAACCTTAACTTTTTGACGATTTTCGACCATTTTTAACTTGTCGAAATAAGCTTAAAATATGAAAATTTAGCCTAATAATGCCGTTAGATTATTAATATGAGCAGAAACTAGCGTAATTTTACTCATTTTTTTACATCTAATAATTTGGCAAAAATGGCCAAATTTCGCCAAAAATAAACGGGTTAACCTTAATTTTTGACGATCTTCGAACGACTTTTAACTTGTCGAAATAAGCTTAAAATATGAAAATTTAGCCCAAATAATGCCGTAGATATTAATATGAGCAGAAACTATCTTACATTTACTCCTTTTTTGACATCTAAGAATTTGGCAAAAATGGCCAAATTTCGTCAAAACGTAAAGGGGTTAACCTTAACTTTTTGACGATTTTCGACCATTTTTAACTTGTCGAAATAAGCTTAAAATATGAAACATTAGTCTAAATAATCCCGTAGATATTAATATGAGCAGAAACTAGCGTAAATTTACTCATTTTTTGACATCTAAGAATTTGGTAAAAATGCACAAATTTCGCAAAAAAGTAAAGGTGTTAACCTTAAGTTTTTGACGATTTTCGACCATCTTTAAATTGTCGAAATAAGCTTAAAATATGAAAATTTAACCTAAATAATCCCGTAGATATTAATATGAGCAGAAACTATCTTACATTTACTCCTTTTTTGACATCTAATAATTTGGCAAAAATGGTCAAATTTCGTCAAAAAGTAAAGGGGTTAACCTTAACTTTTTGACGATTTTCGACCATTTTTAATTTGTCTAAATAAGCTCAAAATATGAAAATTTAGCCTAGATAATGCCGTAGATATTAATATGAGCATAAACTAGCGTAAATTTACTCATTTTTTACATCTAAGAATTTGGCAAAAATGGTCAAATTTCGCCAAAAAGCAAAGGGGTTAACCTTAACTTTTTGACAATCTTCGACGACTTTTAACTTGTCGAAATAAGCTTAAAATATGAAAATTTAGCCTAAATAATGCTGTAGATATTAATATGAACAGAAACTATCTTACATTTACTCCTTTTTTGAGATCTAAAAATTTGGCAAAAATGGCCAAATTTCGTCAAAAAGTAAAGGGGTTAACCTTAACTTTTTGACGATTTTCGACCATTTTTAACTTGTCGAAATAAGCTTAAAATATGAAAATTTAGCCTAAATAATGCTGTAGATATTAATATGAGCATAAACTAGCGTAAATTTACTCATTTTTTACATCTAAGAATTTGGCAAAAATGGTCAAATTTCGCCAAAAAGCAAAGGGGTTAACCTTAACTTTTTGACAATCTTCGACGACTTTTAACTTGTCGAAATAAGCTTAAAATATGAAAATTTAGCCTAAATAATGCTGTAGATATTAATATGAACAGAAACTATCTTACATTTACTCCTTTTTTGAGATCTAAAAATTTGGCAAAAATGGCCAAATTTCGTCAAAAAGTAAAGGGGTTAACCTTAACTTTTTGACGATTTTCGACCATTTTTAACTTGTCGAAATAAGCTTAAAATATGAAAATTTAGCCTAAATAATGCCGTAGATATTAATATGAGCAGAAACTAGCGTAAATTTACTCATTTTTTTACATCTAATAATTTGGCAAAAATGGCCAAATTTCGCCAAAAATAAACGGGTTAACCTTAATTTTTGACGATCTTCGACGACTTTTAACTTGTCGAAATAAGCTTAAAATATGAAAATTTAGCCCAAATAATGCCGTAGATATTAATATGAGCAGAAACTATCTTACATTTACTCCTTTTTTGACATCTAAGAATTTGGCAAAAATGGCCAAATTTCGTCAAAACGTAAAGGGGTTAACCTTAACTTTTTGACGATTTTCGACCATTTTTAACTTGTCGAAATAAGCTTAAAATATGAAACATTAGTCTAAATAATCCCGTAGATATTAATATGAGCAGAAACTAGCGTAAATTTACTCATTTTTTGACATCTAAGAATTTGGTAAAAATGCACAAATTTCGCAAAAAAGTAAAGGTGTTAACCTTAAGTTTTTGACGATTTTCGACCATCTTTAAATTGTCGAAATAAGCTTAAAATATGAAAATTTAACCTAAATAATGCCGCAGATATTAATATGAGCAGAAACTAGCGTAAATTTACTCATTTTTTGTCATCTAAGAATTCCGCAAAAATGGCCAAATTTCGCTTAAAAGTAAAGGTGTTATTAACCTTACGTTTTTGACGATTTTCGACCATCTTTAACTTGTCGAAATAAGCTAAAAATATAAAACTTTAGCAACAATAATGCCGTAGATATTAATATGAGCAGAAACTATCTTACATTTACTCCTTTTTTGACATCTAATAATTTGGCAAAAATGGTCAAATTTCGTCAAAAAGTAAAGGGGTTAACCTTAACTTTTTGACGATTTTCGACCATTTTTAATTTGTCTAAATAAGCTTAAAATATGAAAATTTAGCCTAAATAATGCCGTAGATATTAATATGAGCATAAACTAGCGTAAATTTACTCATTTTTTACATCTAAGAATTTGGCAAAAATGGTCAAATTTCGCCAAAAAGCAAAGGGGTTAACCTTAACTTTTTGACAATCTTCGACGACTTTTAACTTGTCGAAATAAGCTTAAAATATGAAAATTTAGCCTAAATAATGCTGTAGATATTAATATGAACAGAAACTATCTTACATTTACTCCTTTTTTGACATCTAAGAATTTGGCAAAATGGCCAAATTTCGCTTTAAAGTAAAGGGGTTAACCTTAAGTTTTTGACGATTTTCGACCATCTTTAACTTGTCGAAATAAGCTTAAAATATGAAAATTTAGCCTAAAAAATGCCGTAGATATTAATATGAGCAGAAACAAGCGTAAATTTACTCATTTTTTGACATGTAATAATTTGGCAAAAATGGCCAAATTTCGTCAAAAAGTAAAAACTTAACTTTTTGACGATCTTCGACGACTTTTAACTTGTCGAAATAAGCTTAAAACATGAAAATTTAGCCTAAATAATGCCGTAGATATTAATATGAGCAGAAACTATCTTACATTTACTCCTTTTTTGAGATCTAAAAATTTGGCAAAAATGGCCAAATTTCGTCAAAAAGTAAAGGGGTTAACCTTAACTTTTTGACGATTTTCGACCATTTTTAACTTGTCGAAATAAGCTTAAAATATGAAAATTTAGCCTAAATAATGCTGTAGATATTAATATGAGCATAAACTAGCGTAAATTTACTCATTTTTTACATCTAAGAATTTGGCAAAAATGGTCAAATTTCGCCAAAAAGCAAAGGGGTTAACCTTAACTTTTTGACAATCTTCGACGACTTTTAACTTGTCGAAATAAGCTTAAAATATGAAAATTTAGCTTAAATAATGCTGTAGATATTAATATGAACAGAAACTATCTTACATTTACTCCTTTTTTGACATCTAAGAATTTGGCAAAATGGCCAAATTTCGCTTTAAAGTAAAGGGGTTAACCTTAAGTTTTTGACGATTTTCGACCATCTTTAACTTGTCGAAATAAGCTTAAAATATGAAAATTTAGCCTAAATAATGCCGTAGATATTAATATGAGCAGAAACTAGCGTAAATTTACTCATTTTTTGACATGTAATAATTTGGCAAAAATGGCCAAATTTCGTCAAAAAGTAAAAACTTAACTTTTTGACGATCTTCGACGACTTTTAACTTGTCGAAATAAGCTTAAAATATGAAAATTTAGCCCAAATAATGCTGTAGATATTAATATGAGCAGAAACTATCTTACATTTACTCCTTTTTTGACATCTAAGAATTTGGCAAAAATGGCCAAATTTCGCAAAAAAGTAAAGGGGTTAACCTTAAGTTTTTGACGATTTTCGACCATTTTTAACTTGTCGAAATAAGCTTAAAATATGAAAATTTAGCCTAAATAATGCCGTAGATACTAATATTCGCCGAAACTAGCGTAAATTGAGTAATTTTTTGACATCTAAGAATTTGGCAAAAATGGCCAAATTTCGCTTTAAAGTAAAGGGGTTAACCTTAACTTTTTGACGATTTTCGACCATTTTTAACTTGTCGAAATAAGCTTAAAATATGAAAATTTAGCCTAAATAATGCCGTAGATACTAATATTCGCCGAAACTAGCGTAAATTGAGTAATTTTTTGACATCTAAGAATTTGGCAAAAATGGCCAAATTTTGCCAAAAAGTAAAGGGATTAACCTTAATTTTTGACGATTTTCGACCATTTTTAACTTGTCGAAATAAGCTTAAAATATGAAAATTTAGCCTAAATAATGCCGTAGATATTAATATGAGCAGAAACTAGCGTAAATTTACTCATTTTTTTACATCTAATAATTTGGCAAAAATGGCCAAATTTCGCCAAAAATAAACGGGTTAACCTTAACTTTTTGACGATCTTCGACGACTTTTAACTTGTCGAAATAAGCTTAAAATATGAAAATTTAGCCCAAATAATGCCGTAGATATTAATATGAGCAGAAACTATCTTACATTTACTCCTTTTTTGACATCTAAGAATTTGGCAAAAATGGCCAAATTTCGTCAAAAAGTAAAGGGGTTAACCTTAACTTTTTGACGATTTTCGACCATTTTTAACTTGTCGAAATAAGCTTAAAATATGAAACATTAGTCTAAATAATCCCGTAGATATTAATATGAGCAGAAACTAGCGTAAATTTACTCATTTTTTGACATCTAAGAATTTGGTAAAAATGCACAAATTTCGCAAAAAAGTAAAGGTGTTAACCTTAAGTTTTTGACGATTTTCGACCATCTTTAAATTGTCGAAATAAGCTTAAAATATGAAAATTTAACCTAAATAATGCCGCAGATATTAATATGAGCAGAAACTAGCGTAAATTTACTCATTTTTTGTCATCTAAGAATTCGGCAAAAATGGCCAAATTTCGCTTAAAAGTAAAGGTGTTATTAACCTTACGTTTTTGACGATTTTCGACCATCTTTAACTTGTCGAAATAAGCTTAAAATATGAAAATTTAGCCAAAATAATGCTGTAGATATTAATCTGAGCAGAAACTAGCGTAAATTTACTCATTTTTTGACATCTAAGAATTTGGTAAAAATGGCAAAATTTCGCTTAAAAGTGGGGTTAACCTTAACTTTTTGACGATTTTCGACCACTTTTAACTTGTCGAAATAAGCTTAAAATATGAAAATTTAGCCTAAATAATGCCGTAGATATTAATATGAGCAGAAACTAGCGTAAATTTACTCATTTTTTGACATCTAAGAATTTGGTAAAAATGGCCAAATTTCGCTTAAAAGTAAAGGCGTTAACCTTAAATTTTTGACGATTTTCGACCATTTTTAACTTGTCAAAATAAGCTTAACATATGAAAATTTAGCCTAAATAATGCCGTAGATATTAATATGAGCAGAAACTAGCGTAAATTTACTCATTTTTTGACATCTAAGAATTTGGTAAAATGGCCAAATTTCGCTTAAAATTAAAGGGGTTAACCTTAAGTTTTTGACTATTTTCGACCATCTTTGACTTGTCAAAATAAGCTTAAAATATGAACATTTAGCCTCAATAATGCCGTAGATATTAATATGAGCAGAAACTAGCGCAAATTTACTCATTCGACATCTAAGAATTTGGCAAAAATGGCCAAATTTCGCAAAAAAGTAAAGGGGTTAACCTTAACTTTTTGACGATTTTCGATCATTTTTGACTTGTCAAAATAAGCTTAAAATATGAAAATTTAGCCTAAATAATGCCGTAGATATTAATATGAGCAGAAACTAGCGTAAATTTACTCATTTTTTGACATGTTATTTTGCTCAAAAGTGCTCTCAAAATTCAGGAAATGCAGTTTACCCAAAATTTAAATATTTTCCAAGGGCCCCCTAGAAGTGTGTCATCACTTTTGGCTGATATGTTCCCAAACTTCCCTATTTCAGAATCCTGGTCACTAACATTTCTTTTTTTCCTGTTTCTACTGTTGATGGCTTGGCTGTCCATGTCGGAATCACTATTACTTAGTGTTTCTAGGCATATCTGGTGAGTTTTGATATATGCCGATACAGCCAAATTTCTTGTTTCCGTACAATTTATTTGAGAAATAAAAACGTGTCGCGTGTGATTATCGAGTTATAATGGCACGAGAGATGCGTGTAAGACACGAGGCGATAGCCGAATGTTTTACTAGCTTCTCGAGTGCCATTATAACTCGTATAATCACACAAGACAAAGTTTTTTATTTCTTTTATAAAAGAACGGCCATTAAATTAACAATAAAGCCATGAAAAATGTAAATTTACCTGTTATAAATGACGTTGGTATGTGCGTTGCTAGGAAGCCTATGATGAAAACACGTTGGCGATTTTAGCGATGAAAATGCACTCGACGTTGCAGTTAAAACATTCTGTTGTGTTAGTGCCTTGATTAGCTTTGTATCCAGTATTCTTTGACTTTCTTTTGTGATTTAAACTACTTCAGTAAAATCCGTCAAAAACGAGAAAATCTACGCGAGGAACACGTCAGCTTATGATTTATTGAGTTATAATGCACGGTTTTTGAGCTCAGTAAAAAAATCAGATAGCGTGTACTCGCTCATTTACTTCCGGTTATTTTATAATATACTTTACAGCTGCGATTGCTTGCTCCCTCGAAAGGGGGAGGGGGGCGTTTTCTGACCACATGCACCCCGGAAATTTTCCCCGAAAATCTTTTGATGTAGGTAAGGAAAATCCTAGTTCTGCCCCTTTCAAAGCACCAATGGAGTGGTTTTCTAGCTAGGAATTATCCACCGGATAAACTATCCAGGCTTCGTATAATCATGAGCCCCAGATGTTTTATTTATATGTGAACTTTACAAGTTCACTTCAAATGAAATTTGGGGGCATGTTTATGATCATGCTATATTTTGGAAACAACCCATATAAAAATGGTAATATTTGGCATTTCACTCGATTAAACTACATGTTGTAAGGTTTTATGGTGAAGGAAAATGTCGAGTGGTGGAATACATACACCCTTAAGACCAAACCGGGACCAGTTGCGAAAAATGCAACTTCAAGGCCTTCCGGCTGGAATTGAACCCGCGACCCTGCGATGCCGTGAGTGCAGCGCTCCGACCACCGAGCCACGGAAGCCGCCGCCGAGAGCCTAGCCACGAGTTCTGTATATATAGTGGTGGTAATGCCGGGATAAGATTCTGGCTATATTACAGGTAATATTTGGCATTTCACTCGATTAAACTACATGTTGTAAGGATATATGGTGAAGGAAAATTTCGAGTGGTGGAATACATACATGTACACCCTGATAGTACGTGCCATGTTCAAATAAGCAACACATTTATAAAATTATTTATAATAACTATCAATTTATTTGTGTGTCTGTGCTTTTCATGCATTTTCATGCATTGCTTCTTGAGTCTGCATGGTCTCTCCTAGCGGTAGTCACAGGCAAATATATTTGAAATTTTCTGTTCAGACATTGTACAAATTTAGAAATATTTTATTGTTTTGCCTTTGTTCTCAAATAAAACAAGCAGCTGGTTAAATGTTATCTCACAGTTAGCACTAATTGCCATTTAAACAACCAACCCATGTTAGCATTTACACAATTGGCGGTTTACATAAATACACGATGTAACTGTTAAATCTCTCATAAACAAAGATATAACAGTATAAATGAAAATATATTCACCATTAGAAGGCCACATAATAGTACTTCTCACGGTTCAGTCAAAAGTTATCAATTTGTTTTGAGAAATTACAATGCAAGTGCCATCAGCTTACTATCATGGTGAAAGAAACAACATTTATATGATAAACAATTGTGGGTAAATGTAACCAACTTAGCTAGCTGTCTTATCACCAGTTGACCCATGTGACTTTGTAATGATATTTATTCAGGATACCCACATCCCTGGAATGTTTTTCTGTGATGTCCTGCAATTTCATTATATCAGCGCTGCAAATAAACCTTAGCAACGTTTGGTCATGATGAGCAGGAGAAATTAAAATTCGGCAGTGAAGTGCCAAATCCTACTCGTCACACATCACAACAAGGACGCCTCAATTCTGATACGACTAACATAAACAACTGTGTATGAAGAATAGCATATTGTTGTATTTAAACTATTTCATTACATTCACTGTGTCATTCACGTCTTCAAATTAATCTCTAAATTATCTTATCATGTATGCTCAATTGCAGCAAAACACAAATACAGCAAAGCCTTACTATTTTCTACCAGTCCATAAATATTTGACCGGTCAAAATAGATATTGAAAACTAAAAAGCAGCGGTCAAGGTGCTGATATCACCAGTTATTGATCGGCCTTTATTTGCAGCGCTGTTAAATGTTAGCAGATTAATGACAATGTTGTTCTGAAGAACAATTATGACTACAATTAAACTAGTGTTTGTAGTTAGTGCATGGCTTTAGCCAAAATAAAATTATAAATGCCCCCTTGTTCTAATGTGTTAAAAGCAATTGGTAGAAGATCATTATTTTAACTCACTTTGTACTTCTCTAGACAGTCCTGAAGTGGCAAGGTTTGCACCAACTACCAAATTATCACAACTCTCAAATACAGCTATAGAAGTTTGAGAGGATGCAGAAAATAAAATTAGCAATTTCGCACATATATCATACAATACCTTCATTACATACTTAAACTATATTTGCTGTATATACATGTAGTTTTAATCGAAATAGGCTTATCAATGTCCCAAGTTTGCATCAGGCACCGACACTGAGAATCTGTGATCATTTACATGACATGTATGATTTCCAAGTGTTTAGTAGACCATATTCAAAAACTATAGAAACCATAGCAAGAAATATATCCCAAGATAACTTAACACTTCTTATGTCAGGGTTCTAACAGTTATTCAACGTAAGTGTTCATGGTTGTTATATATTATCAAGTGGTAGAAATATAAACAAACCTTTAAATATAAACCCAACTATTTTAATATGGACAAATAGTAAATACGGAAATACCAAACTTTAATTTCCCAATCCCTGATAAATACCAGCTATAAAGGCTTAGTTAATACTGAAAATCGATCGATGCAATACATGTAGATAATACATATAACCATGATATATGTGGCCATGCTTACGAATATGCTGACACCCATACCAACTATCAAGATCAAAGAGTAAGAATTTGTTATTATTTGCTGGTTTACCAATGGCAGCCTGTTCAGCCATGTACTTTCCATGTTTGTCCACAACTTTCAAACTGATTTTTAGCTTTCATGATTACTGTAGCTGTATATGGAGCGGGCAAGCTGCCTCACTAACCAAAATAGTAATTAGTCCTGATATTACACGAGGCAGGCTAGCCCACTTGCCAGACTGACTCTGTACAGCCAGTCGCTAGATACATACCTTGTGAACTGATTTTTGGCATTGACTATACATGGAGGCAAGTTGGCTCACTAACCAAGACCTTGATAATACATGAAGCGAGCTGGCCCACTGGACTAGTCATGAGTATGCCATTATAAAGCTGCTAATAAATCAAATAATAAATGTGCTAAAATTATGAATATGTTTACTGGCTCAAAATGTTGACTTCACAAAGAAAGAAATATTTTGAATATTACACTTCTTTAAGCTGTTTAGCTTATGACAGCTTGCTACTGCCAGATAAATGGTTTGGTTTACTCAGCTATGCCTTATAATACTGCCGGCTTGCTTACCACGCTGACCAGGATGGATCGGTTTGGTGGGCCAGACTTCTCCGAAAGCCAGCTCTGATCAGGGTCGGATTAACCTAGTAGCCGCGGTGATAGGTAAAACAAATATATAGGGTAATTATGGGTAATATGAGACTGCAGGTAATATGAGACGAAATAAGCGTCACCAGAAATTTGGGACATTTGCGCCACCGTTCCCAATCAGCGGTAATTCATCAAATACTAGAATTTCGCAAGATGGCGGCGAGATCTTCATGTCGTTTCGTTAGCGTCTTATCGGCAAGCACCAGCTATAAAGGATTTAAACATATTGGCGATAACAAGCAGTTCAAGTAATTTGATCAGTCATTTGTTTTGATATAAGGTATGAAAAAATATAGTACTTTACAGAATAAGCGTTGTGTTTGTCATTTTTTGATATCCAGTAAAAACAGTGGAGAATCCCTTTAATTGCTCCAATTTATTCTATGCTCTGATTAAATTATATTTTCTTTGTTTCAGATGATAATATGAGTGGACGGAACAGGGATATTGGTCGTCAATATAGTTCCGGAAGTGCGAAGCGAAAAGCAAAAGAAGACAAGGAGAGAAGGGAAGAATTGGTTATAGCGAAAACGCAAAAATTGACACATTTTTTTCCTGCTGCTGCTGGATCCAGTCAAGTTGATGCGGATGTGGTTCCCAGCGCACCTACCGAAAACTGCAAAGAGATGGAAAGTTCCTGTTCCAATGTAACAGTGTTGAGTGAAAATCTTTCCGAAGAACAGCAAACTGTGATTAACTTCTCTACTGACATTTCCAAATGGCCCAAGCATCTTGGAGATGAGGCCAGTGAATATTGGATATCAAAGGGCAGTGCAGAATGTCAACACTCAGACTCTGACTTTGCGGCATCCGGCAGATCGTATGAGAAAGAAAAGAAGCCCCGTTTCTGCCAAATGTCCTTCTTTACCCAAATCCACAAATTAACTAACCAACATCGTGCGAGACACTGGTTATGTTATTCAGAAAGTGCTGGACGACTGTTCTGCTTTCCGTGCAAAGTCATGAATGCCAACACCACTGTCACCACACAGTTCACCACCGAAGGTTTCAATGACTGGAAAAATGGTACCAATTTAATCTGCAGACATGAAGAAAGTTCATCTCATCGTCAAGCAATGATTGTTGTCACGAAAAGACAAAGGAGGAAGAATCGATTCTCAACTTGTGCAACAGACGGAGGAAGAACGAGATTATTGGCATAAAGTTCTTCAACGTATTGTTGAGACTGTGCGGTTTTTAGCTGAGAGAGGACTTGCATTTCGTGGCAGTGACGAAACTGTTGGTTCACCTCACAACGGAAATTACTTAGGAGCTCTTGAGCTAGTGTCCAAGTTTGATCCATTTTTAGCAGAACATATAAACTCTCATGCTAACAAAGGAAAGGGACACACATCATATCTCTCAAAAACAACCTGTGAAGAATTTATCGATTTAATGGGTACTTGCGTCCTAGATCGCATCATCACTGAAGTCAAGGCCCACAAGTTCTATTCAGTATCGGTGGATTCAACACCAGATATTGCACACATAGACCAACTAACATGCATTCTGCGATACGTTTTGCCATCTGGACCTGCAGAGAGATTTGTAAAATTTCTGGACATGCAGGGTCATAGTGCCGAGCAGCTTGCTGAGAGTTTACTCAATTTTCTTGGAGAACATGGCATAGATGTGAAGGACTGCCGTGGTCAGTCATACGACAATGTAAGCAACATGGCTGGAAAGCACAATGGAATGCAAGCACGTATTCGGCAACTGAATGAGCTTGCTGAATATGTTCCATGTGCAGCACACTCTTTGAATTTAGTTGGACAATTTGCTGCTTGATGCTGTCAGGAAGCAGTCATCTTTTTTGACTTTGTGCAAAACATTTACACCTTCTTCTCAGCATCAACATATCGTTGGGGTCTTCTTACATCTGCCTTGTCTGAAGCTGATAGCCGCACACCAGTGGTCATGCAAAAGCATGTCAGATACCAGATGGTCAGCCCGTGCAGATGCAACAAAAGCACTCCTACTGAGCTTCCAGATCATAAAACGTGTCCTGGATGGTATGGCAGATGATGCGGAACAGAAAGCTGATTGCCGTCAGCAAGCGCGTGGATTATCAATTGTTATGGACAAATTGGAAACCGGGATTCTTCTCGTCTTGTGGGATAAAGTGTTGCAGCGGTTCCAAATGACCAGCGCTCTACTTCAATCTGCCGACCAAGACCTCAACACAGCATGCTCTCTCTATATATGAGTCTCTAATCGGTTTCGTCCAGAACCTTCGATCAACATTCACGGATATCGAACAGAAGGCCAAAAATCTCACTGAGTGTAACCAGTACACTGTAAAAACAGACTGGTTAAAACAACCGCTTAAATATGGTTGTCTCAGATTCACCAATTGACCTTTTTTACGGGTTGAAACAACCCAATTTTATTGGTTGAAACAACCAAAATACGGTTATTTTAACCAAAATATTTGGTTATTTCAACCAGTCAGATTGGTATGAATCTGAGACAACCTATAAAATAGGTTGTTTCAACCAGTCTGTTTTTACAGTGTACCAGCAAGAAATCAAAAGAGTTCGATGGCGTAATCAAAGATATGATGATCAAACAGGTTCAACTTCTGTTGAAGACGAATCACAAACACCAAAAGAGAAGTTTAAGACTGGAACTTATATTGTGATCATAGATAGCCTTATAGCTTCTCTATCAATGCGGCTTGGGGCATATCAAGGTGTCGCCAGCAAGTTCGGCTTTTTCCGAAACCTCCAGTCATTGTCAACAGAAGAGATAACGCAAAAATCATCACAACTTGTGAAATCCTACCCATCTGATTTGGAAAATGGTTTGCTGGATGAGATGGTCCACTTCAGCGAGCTGCTCAAAACCAACCTTGGAAAAGGCGAAGATGCTGCAAATGAAGAAGCAGAAGAGCTCCGCATGTATCGACTTGTAATGGATAATAATTTGCTTTCCAAATGTTGAAATTGCATTGCGTATATACTTGTGTCTGATGATAGCCAACTGCACTGGTGAGCGCACCTTTTCAAAGTTGAAGCGCATCAAGAACGTTCAGCGAAATACAATCGGGCAGAAGCGACTGAACAAGCTCTCTTTGATGAGTATTGAGAATGAACTTGTAAGAGACATTGACATGACCAAAATGATCCATCAGTTCGCTTGCTTGAAATCTAGAAGACATGATATGTAAGATTATTTGTTTAGAAAAAATATATAAACTAATGATTGTCTCCATTACATAATATATCTACAAATCTTATATTTGGGGGGGCCTCATAATTCATAATGCTACAGGCCCCGCACCTGCTTAATCCGGCCCTGGCTCTGATACTGAGTCAACTCACATCCACGTAATCAAATCCATTGGCAAACACTCTGCGATGGCTTTGTTCCAGGTTTGCCGTTTTGTGATGTTGAAAATTTCAGTGGAAAATTTAACCATACAACTATAGATTTGTGTATTTATTTATTTATTTATTTAGCTTCGCCCTCTAAAACAATACATAAAGAAGAAGCAGGTTCACCACAACAGTTAAACACCAATTACAGTGGGCCCAATTACAAAAATAAAATAATAATTAATAACAGCAAGTTATAGGTTCAGTGAGGCTTCGCGATGTGTTGCACTTTAGGCAGACAGTTTTCCAAGTTCGAGGATCGTCAATATTATAACAGGATAATAGAGCATAATTATAATAGTCTAATAGTAATTTCTTTAATTTTTTAAAGTTTAAATGATCTAGCCTTTTGGGATTGAAAGTAGTTGTTTTACATTTACGTTGACGGAATGAGATAGCATTGACATTTGCTGAGGATCTAGTAAGTTTTAAGGGAACAAGACGTTCGGGTAAGATATCGCTTGATACAGGTACAATGCCATTGATAGCCTTAAAGAAGAACAGTAAGTCAAGATACTCGTGCCAGTAAGAGAGTGGTTGTAGATTTGTAGAAACGAGTCTGTCTTCGTAGGATTCTTCGCATATATATGGTAGCTTCAAGATAAATGTTGATGCTCGGCGTTGGATGCGCTCTGTTCGTTTGATAAGCTCGATTGACTGCGGGGACCAGACTTGGGTGGCATATAGCCAGAACAGATCGCACAACTGCCAGATACAATGAGCGGCAGATCTTTTCGTTATTGATTTCCGAAGCAGACCTGCGCTGAAAACCAAGCATTTTGTTGGCTGTTGTGCATCGATCGAAGGTGTACTTTGACCATGTTAGCGCACTAGTAACCCATATGCCAAAGTCCTTCTCGTCTGATGTAACTGCGAGGGTCCTACTCTTGATTGTATAGGGCTATTCTGTGGGGTTCATTTTCCGTGTAATTCGCTGGCACTTGCACTTGTCTTGGTTAAAAGTGAGCCCTGATGTAGCAGACCATGAGTTCTCTAGACTATTAAGGTCTCTTTGTATCAAATCAGTATCTGTGGTAGAATCGACGCACTTAAATATTTTTGTGTCGTCCACAAAATAGGCCACTTTTGAATGTTTTATTGCATTAGGTAGGTCATTCACATAAAGAAGAAGAAGTATGGGACCCAATATAGAACCTTGTAGGACTCCTGATATTACATGTATTTCGGAAGAAGTAGCTCCTAGGACAGTGACGCGTTGCCTACGGTTGTATAATATTGCATGATTCAAAACACTGAGTTTGCCACTTTGTCTACAATGTCTTTCAACAAGCCACTAGCCTAAGTAGCCCGAGTTAACGTGTAGCGGGCGTATTGTTTTAATATTAGAACGTTTGTTCGATTTGAAATATGACTGTTGGCGGACTGCCAGATAAGTCGTTCAATTCAGAAATATCACAAATGTGAAGTTCGATTTGGCAAATTAAAAGTGTCGCTTGAATGGGAAATTTATAACTTCGCGAGGCTTGCTCGTTTCGAGTAAATATCGTTCGAATTAGATGTATGGCGTTCAAATGGTCATGTTGAATGTATGTTATTTTAATACTGTATGTTATTTTAATATTATAAGGTATGTATAATGCGCCATATGATCGCCTTGATATACGCGGTTTAGATTGTTATCGAGTGGGACATGGGCAACAAACGACAGCGTCTTAAAGTGTTTCTCTTAAAATGGAAAACATTTCCGCTAATTTGTTTACTTAATCTCAAAGATATAATCGTAATTAGTAATCGTGCAGAGTTTTACTTCAAAATTCGTTCAAAGAAAGGTTATACTTTACGTGCGAAGTTTGTATTTTGGAGCGCTGCCATTAAAGTGGCCGAGTGCGAGAAGAATGAGTCGAGGAGAGCTTATGACGTCATAGCCTCAACAACAACAATGATCTTTTGTTGACAATAACAATGACCCTTTTGTAGTTGTTGAGTTTATGGCGTCATAAGCTCTCCTCGACTCATTCTTCTCGCACTCGGCCACTTTAATGGCAGCGCTCCAAAATACAAATTTCACACATAAATTATAACCTTTCTTTCAACGAATTTTGAAATGAAACTCGGCACGATTACTAATTAACATTATATCTTTGAGATTATGTAAAAACATCAGCAGAAATTTTTTCCATCGGAGAACCACTTTAAGTCGAGGAGACACAATGTTTTTGACAAAGTTAATATTTTAATATTAGAAGGGTATTCCCGTTCGTTTGTACGATTTGAAATATGACCGCCAGATAAGTCGTTCAATTCAGCAAATACTACAAACGTGATGTTCGATTTGGCAAAAGTGTTGCTTGGCCCGATACTGAACACTACTCAAACCCCGTACCAACTGCTCCTGTGTCAATCCCGAGGCATATATATATATATATATAATATATATAATATATATATATATATATATATATATATAATATATATATATATATATATGTAATATATATATATCTGTACTGTAGATATGCATCAAGCCTTATATATACCTCAGAAAAATTTTCTGAGTCCCTGACGGGAATCGAACCCGTAACCTTCTGATTGCCGGTGAGACGCTCTAACCATTGAGCCACACGAACTCAGATGGAGAGCGAAGGTTAATTAATAGTCCGATGTGATATGTGTGATATGCCTATATATACGTTGAGACTCGAAAGAGTAGGCATACCACACATATCACATCGGACCATTAATTAACCTTCGCTCTCCATCTGAGTTCGTGTGGCTCAATGGTTAGAGCGTCTCACCGGCAATCAGAAGGTTACGGGTTCGATTCCCGTCAGGGACTCAGAAAATTGTTCTGAGGTATATAGGCTTGATGCATATCTACAGTACAGATATATATATATTACATATAATTTCGCAAGCCGTCACTTCACCAGTTCTAATATATTCATATATATATATATATTATGTACGTTGGAGAAGACAGAATGATGATACAAGCTGAAATATATATTGAGGTGTATTAGAGGATCATTTAGAAGCAGTGGGTGGCTAGCTAATAACGAAAAAAACGCTTGCTGTTATCGATATATTTATCGCTGATTTTTACGGTTCAGACAACGTCGATTTTTAAAATTACGAGGCGAATAAACGAATAAAAAGAAAACTCGCAATACTTCCTTTATCGAGTCTAAAACACTTGGCTATATAATCTTGTGGCCGGGACTCAGAAACATATGAACTTGACGATCGTCCATCAGGAAAAGAGTTTTCGGGGAAAAAATGCTCATGTCTCGTTTTTCGAAATAATTTTGAAGAAATAATGAAATAATGAAATAAAGAAATAATTTCACTGCTGATAAGTCCTAGTCTTATATTATGCTATAAGGGTATGAGCAACAAAAATGAGAAAGTTGAAAAATGAGAACAAAAAAATAGCATTTGTCATTGTGTTAAAATGATCGTACTGTATATACGTATATAAGTCGAAAACTCTAAGGATTTCGGATCAAGATACGGATACGCTTTCATACTAATGCCATCATTTATTCCAAAACGGTAATTTATTCAAAAAGCCGTAAAGTTTTTATCTTGATTCTTTTAACTGTAAAGCACAGGTAATTAATTACCCATGACATGCAAGATTAGAATGCGTTCTCCTTTTTCGAACGCAATAACAGCTTGTTTACTCGTGTTATTTTTATCTCAGTTAAAATCATGAATGACAAAAAAACTTTCAGAAAACCAATTCTGTTATTCAGACTTATTCAGTCCAAGGTTTATAAACAGTAACGCAGCAAGAAATTGAATACAGTATAAAGGGACAATGAAAGTACGAACACTCTGAAGTGAACTGCAAATGACATGTAATCTGTCCATCTTTACTTTGAAAACGGAATCTAATAAATACATGCTAGTGAAGTTTTCCTTATTGCGAAATAACTGAAAAAGTTTCGTTGCTGAAAACCTGAAAAGGTTTCGTTATTGCGGCCATTTAATAAACACCTTAGTGACCTCGTGTGTTTGCTCTGTACAGAGAAATATCGGTCTGATATTCCACTGTATATAAGGCTAAGTCAATAAGTAGTTATTATTATCATAGCTCATCTAGTTTTCAGGTTGCTACGCAGAATAACGCACGCTTGGTTACTGAGAGGTTCTCATAATACGTGACCCTTACTTAAATATGCTTGAAAGTAAAATGTAAGTATAATTATTTTGCTACTGGGATATATTCAGTGAAACATATTTGAGTTCCACGACTGTTTCCATATAACTGGTTCTTTATTTTCAAAAGCCATCATAGAATGCCCATCGATGCATCCAATGTTTCCATATATAGTAGATAAACTGGTTCACGAGAAAATTGAAACTTTCCACAATCATCAGACGTTAGATGACTAATTGGTGTTAGCAATATACGCTGACTATTATGCATCTCGGAGATACCTGCGGAGGAAGCTAGCCATCTGCGACTGTTATGTTTTCTGTTTCTTAATTCTTAATTGGTGATTAATTGGGGTGCCCATCAGGTGATAAAATGTCTGAATTGGCTGAACGTTCCTCGTCTTAGGGCCTGTTTATATGATCCGGTACACCGGGATGTCCCGGTTGCCCGAGACGTTTTCATCCCGGGTTTATATGATCTCGGTACACCGGGATGTCCCGGGTGACCGGGATGCGTGAAAATGTTGATAATAATTTCTCAATGCAACAAAAACTAATTTTATTCGCATAAAAAGCATCCCAACGAATGTTTTTTACATTTTGCCAATTTTTGGATATTTTACCTGCAAGTCAGACGACGTTTTAAGTTTCAATTCACTTCATCCCGGTGTACCGGGATGTTGCGTTTATATGGAAAAAATCTGTCCCGATGTACCGGGATCTCGGTTGCTTCAACCGGGATCCCGGTCAGGCGGGATCTCCCGCGGTCTCCATATAAACGCAACTGCAAAAGTAACAGTAAATTATATACAAGCCGAGATCCCGGTATACCGGGACGTCCCGGGATCATATAAACAGGCCCTTAGGGGGTGTTTATGGAGGAGGGCTAGCGAGATCCAGCCTCTCAGTAAAACCCTATGTAAAATTAGTTTTCGTTTATATGAGAGGGCCAGCCCTCCTATAGGCGATATCTCGCTATTGACTACCCGGGATCTCGCCTAGGAGGGCTGGAAATTTTACATGTAAACGCACTCAAGAGGGCTAGCCCCCCTAGGAGGGCTGGCAAGTCAAAGCTCTGTACACGCGACAAAGTTGGTCTTCGTCCGTATATTTTAAGACAACTCTTTATTTCACAAGTTCTGTTTGTTCAAAAACTTGTGCGGGAAAATGGGATTCAGCGGGTTACGTGGGAAAATACATGTTGTCAACTCGGTAAACAAGTCAGCCTTCCTAGAAGGCTAGCCCTCCTCAAAGGGCTAGAATATTTCCATGTAAACGCGAGGTCAAATTCATCCCTTTACTAGGCCCAGCCCTACCAAGAGGGCAAGCCCTCCTTCATGTAAACACCCCCTTACAGTAACGAGGAACGATCAGCCTGTTCTGACAAGCTATTACGTGATGGGACTCCAATAAAAACCACAGATATTCAGAAAGATATTGGGGTTCTAGTCACCCCTGACCTTAAATGGAACTCGCAAGTACATGCAGTATATCTGCTAAAGCCAAGAAAATGTTGGGTTTTATAACGTCTTCCTTTAATATCTGCATGCATGACCCACTTGTGCGTATTGCACTATACACAGCTTAAGCTTTCGTTAGGAGTCATTTTGCACACTGTTCCCAAGTCTGGGCGCCGCAGTCCGTGTCGTTAATACTCAACATCGGACGCGCATAATAGTCCAACGCCGCGCAGCTAAGTTTATTCTATTCGCGGTTGCCATTCAGATCTGATGTTAACCATAAGGTCGACTAAAAGAACGGGTCTTCTACCTCTGTCCTAATGTCACGAGTACCGGGACTTAGTATAGCTTTTTAAAGTATTGTTCGTTCATGCAGTGACCCTTACATCTCTATTAAGTCCTCCATGTAGTCGTGTAACAAAACGTATAACAAACCGATCAAATGAATTTATTTTCAATATCCCTAAAGTGAATAGCATAACATTTCAGAACAACCCCTATGATATTCAACTCTCTGCCATCATATCTATAGGAGATGTTAACCTTTCTATTGGTTATATTTATCATTATACAACCGAACACGAGCGATGTCGAAATTGCGTATGCATGCGAAATATCACAGCTGTTCCATCCCCTGTCTAGTCTTCTTGTTAAGATGTGCTGTTACTTAATTTTTTTCTTACGGACACGTATAGGAGCGATAAGCTCTGTGTGGTTTCCCTGCTATTCAATGTGGGAATGCTTGTGTAAATAAATAAAAAATATAAAAGCAAAAGGGGTGCAGTAACTTTTCTCATATCGCACAGATGAGACAAGACAGCTTGGTACATATCTAAGGACATACTTTTTATGAGTGCAGTTTGTTTAGTGCTGATAAAATCAACGTATTTTAACGTTAAAGAACAAGCAGCTAAATTGTCAACAAAATTGGTGAGTAAAATGATATCCTAATTTTGTGTTATATTATATATATATATATATATTATATATATATATATATATATATATATATATATATATATATATATATATATATATATATATATATATATATATATATATATATATATATATATATATATATATATATATATATATATATATATATATATATATATATATATATATATATATATATATATATATATATATATATATATATATATATATATATATATATATATATATATATATATATGTAATATATATATATCTGTACTGTAGATATGCATCAAGCCTTATATATACCTCAGAAAAATTTTCTGAGTCCCTGACGGGAATCGAACCCGTAACCTTCTGATTGCCGGTGAGACGCTCTAACCATTGAGCCACACGAACTCAGATGGAGAGCGAAGGTTAATTAATAGTCCGATGTGATATGTGTGATATGCCTATATATACGTTGAGACTCGAAAGAGTAGGCATATCACACATATCACATCGGACCATTAATTAACCTTCGCTCTCCATCTGAGTTCGTGTGGCTCAATGGTTAGAGCGTCTCACCGGCAATCAGAAGGTTACGGGTTCGATTCCCGTCAGGGACTCAGAAAATTGTTCTGAGGTATATAGGCTTGATGCATATCTACAGTACAGATATATATATATTACATATAATTTCACAAGCCGTCACTTCACCAGTTCTAATATATTCATATATATATATATATATTATGTACGTTGGAGAAGACAGAATGATGATACAAGCTGAAATATATATTGAGGTGTATTAGAGGATCATTTAGAAGCAGTGGGTGGCTAGCTAATAACGAAAAAAACGCTTGCTGTTATCGATATATTTATCGCTGATTTTTACGGTTCAGACAACGTCGATTTTTAAAATTACGAGGCGAATAAACGAATAAAAAGAAAACTCGCAATACTTCCTTTATCGAGTCCTAAAACACTTGGCTATATAATCTTGTGGCCGGGACTCAGAAACATATGAACTTGACGATCGTCCATCAGGAAAAGAGTTTTCGGGGAAAAAATGCTCATGTCTCGTTTTTCGAAATAATTTTGAAGAAATAATGAAATAATGAAATAAAGAAATAATTTCACTGCTGATAAGTCCTAGTCTTATATTATGCTATAAGGGTATGAGCAACAAAAATGAGAAAGTTGAAAAATGAGAACAAAAAAATAGCATTTGTCATTGTGTTAAAATGATCGTACTGTATATACGTATATAAGTCGAAAACTCTAAGGATTTCAGATCAAGATACGGATACGCTTTCATACTAATGCCATCATTTATTCCAAAACGGTAATTTATTCAAAAAGCCGTAAAGTTTTTATCTTGATTCTTTTAACTGTAAAGCACAGGTAATTAATTACCCATGACATGCAAGATTAGAATGCGTTCTCCTTTTTCGAACGCAATAACAGCTTGTTTACTCGTGTTATTTTTATCTCAGTTAAAATCATGAATGACAAAAAAACTTTCAGAAAACCAATTCTGTTATTCAGACTTATTCAGTCCAAGGTTTATAAACAGTAACGCAGCAAGAAATTGAATACAGTATAAAGGGACAATGAAAGTACGAACACTCTGAAGTGAACTGCAAATGACATGTAATCTGTCCATCTTTACTTTGAAAACGGAATCTAATAAATACATGCTAGTGAAGTTTTCCTTATTGCGAAATAACTGAAAAAGTTTCGTTGCTGAAAACCTGAAAAGGTTTCGTTATTGCGGCCATTTAATAAACACCTTAGTGACCTCGTGTGTTTGCTCTGTACAGAGAAATATCGGTCTGATATTCCACTGTATATAAGGCTAAGTCAATAAGTAGTTATTATTATCATAGCTCATCTAGTTTTCAGGTTGCTACGCAGAATAACGCACGCTTGGTTACTGAGAGGTTCTCATAATACGTGACCCTTACTTAAATATGCTTGAAAGTAAAATGTAAGTATAATTATTTTGCTACTGGGATATATTCAGTGAAACATATTTGAGTTCCACGACTGTTTCCATATAACTGGTTCTTTATTTTCAAAAGCCATCATAGAATGCCCATCGATGCATCCAATGTTTCCATATATAGTAGATAAACTGGTTCACGAGAAAATTGAAACTTTCCACAATCATCAGACGTTAGATGACTAATTGGTGTTAGCAATATACGCTGACTATTATGCATCTCGGAGATACCTGCGGAGGAAGCTAGCCATCTGCGACTGTTATGTTTTCTGTTTCTTAATTCTTAATTGGTGATTAATTGGGGTGCCCATCAGGTGATAAAATGTCTGAATTGGCTGAACGTTCCTCGTCTTAGGGCCTGTTTATATGATCCGGTACACCGGGATGTCCCGGTTGCCCGAGACGTTTTCATCCCGGGTTTATATGATCTCGGTACACCGGGATGTCCCGGGTGACCGGGATGCGTGAAAATGTTGATAATAATTTCTCAATGCAACAAAAACTAATTTTATTCGCATAAAAAGCATCCCAACGAATGTTTTTTACATTTTGCCAATTTTTGGATATTTTACCTGCAAGTCAGACGACGTTTTAAGTTTCAATTCACTTCATCCCGGTGTACCGGGATGTTGCGTTTATATGGAAAAAATCTGTCCCGATGTACCGGGATCTCGGTTGCTTCAACCGGGATCCCGGTCAGGCGGGATCTCCCGCGGTCTCCATATAAACGCAACTGCAAAAGTAACAGTAAATTATATACAAGCCGAGATCCCGGTATACCGGGACGTCCCGGGATCATATAAACAGGCCCTTAGGGGGTGTTTATGGAGGAGGGCTAGCGAGATCCAGCCTCTCAGTAAAACCCTATGTAAAATTAGTTTTCGTTTATATGAGAGGGCCAGCCCTCCTATAGGCGATATCTCGCTATTGACTACCCGGGATCTCGCCTAGGAGGGCTGGAAATTTTACATGTAAACGCACTCAAGAGGGCTAGCCCCCTAGGAGGGCTGGCAAGTCAAAGCTCTGTACACGCGACAAAGTTGGTCTTCGTCCGTATATTTTAAGACAACTCTTTATTTCACAAGTTCTGTTTGTTCAAAAACTTGTGCGGGAAAATGGGATTCAGCGGGTTACGTGGGAAAATACATGTTGTCAACTCGGTAAACAAGTCAGCCTTCCTAGAAGGCTAGCCCTCCTCAAAGGGCTAGAATATTTCCATGTAAACGCGAGGTCAAATTCATCCCTTTACTAGGCCCAGCCCTACCAAGAGGGCAAGCCCTCCTTCATGTAAACACCCCCTTACAGTAACGAGGAACGATCAGCCTGTTCTGACAAGCTATTACGTGATGGGACTCCAATAAAAACCACAGATATTCAGAAAGATATTGGGGTTCTAGTCACCCCTGACCTTAAATGGAACTCGCAAGTACATGCAGTATATCTGCTAAAGCCAAGAAAATGTTGGGTTTTATAACGTCTTCCTTTAATATCTGCATGCATGACCCACTTGTGCGTATTGCACTATACACAGCTTAAGCTTTCGTTAGGAGTCATTTTGCACACTGTTCCCAAGTCTGGGCGCCGCAGTCCGTGTCGTTAATACTCAACATCGGACGCGCATAATAGTCCAACGCCGCGCAGCTAAGTTTATTCTATTCGCGGTTGCCATTCAGATCTGATGTTAACCATAAGGTCGACTAAAAGAACGGGTCTTCTACCTCTGTCCTAATGTCACGAGTACCGGGACTTAGTATAGCTTTTTAAAGTATTGTTCGTTCATGCAGTGACCCTTACATCTCTATTAAGTCCTCCATGTAGTCGTGTAACAAAACGTATAACAAACCGATCAAATGAATTTATTTTCAATATCCCTAAAGTGAATAGCATAACATTTCAGAACAACCCCTATGATATTCAACTCTCTGCCATCATATCTATAGGAGATGTTAACCTTTCTATTGGTTATATTTATCATTATACAACCGAACACGAGCGATGTCGAAATTGCGTATGCATGCGAAATATCACAGCTGTTCCATCCCCTGTCTAGTCTTCTTGTTAAGATGTGCTGTTACTTAATTTTTTTCTTACGGACACGTATAGGAGCGATAAGCTCTGTGTGGTTTCCCTGCTATTCAATGTGGGAATGCTTGTGTAAATAAATAAAAAATATAAAAGCAAAAGGGGTGCAGTAACTTTTCTCATATCGCACAGATGAGACAAGACAGCTTGGTACATATCTAAGGACATACTTTTTATGAGTGCAGTTTGTTTAGTGCTGATAAAATCAACGTATTTTAACGTTAAAGAACAAGCAGCTAAATTGTCAACAAAATTGGTGAGTAAAATGATATCCTAATTTTGTGTTATATTATATATATATTATATATATATATATATATATATATATATATATATATATATTATATATATATATATATATATATATATATATATATATATATAATATATATATATATATATATATATATATATATATATATATATATATATATATATATATATATATATATATGTAATATATATATATATCTGTACTGTAGATATGCATCAAGCCTTATATATACCTCAGAAAAATTTTCTGAGTCCCTGACGGGAATCGAACCCGTAACCTTCTGATTGCCGGTGAGACGCTCTAACCATTGAGCCACACGAACTCAGATGGAGAGCGAAGGTTAATTAATAGTCCGATGTGATATGTGTGATATGCCTATATATACGTTGAGACTCGAAAGAGTAGGCATATCACACATATCACATCGGACCATTAATTAACCTTCGCTCTCCATCTGAGTTCGTGTGGCTCAATGGTTAGAGCGTCTCACCGGCAATCAGAAGGTTACGGGTTCGATTCCCGTCAGGGACTCAGAAAATTGTTCTGAGGTATATAGGCTTGATGCATATCTACAGTACAGATATATATATATTACATATAATTTCGCAAGCCGTCACTTCACCAGTTCTAATATATTCATATATATATATATATATTATGTACGTTGGAGAAGACAGAATGATGATACAAGCTGAAATATATATTGAGGTGTATTAGAGGATCATTTAGAAGCAGTGGGTGGCTAGCTAATAACGAAAAAAACGCTTGCTGTTATCGATATATTTATCGCTGATTTTTACGGTTCAGACAACGTCGATTTTTAAAATTACGAGGCGAATAAACGAATAAAAAGAAAACTCGCAATACTTCCTTTATCGAGTCTAAAACACTTGGCTATATAATCTTGTGGCCGGGACTCAGAAACATATGAACTTGACGATCGTCCATCAGGAAAAGAGTTTTCGGGGAAAAAATGCTCATGTCTCGTTTTTCGAAATAATTTTGAAGAAATAATGAAATAATGAAATAAAGAAATAATTTCACTGCTGATAAGTCCTAGTCTTATATTATGCTATAAGGGTATGAGCAACAAAAATGAGAAAGTTGAAAAATGAGAACAAAAAAATAGCATTTGTCATTGTGTTAAAATGATCGTACTGTATATACGTATATAAGTCGAAAACTCTAAGGATTTCGGATCAAGATACGGATACGCTTTCATACTAATGCCATCATTTATTCCAAAACGGTAATTTATTCAAAAAGCCGTAAAGTTTTTATCTTGATTCTTTTAACTGTAAAGCACAGGTAATTAATTACCCATGACATGCAAGATTAGAATGCGTTCTCCTTTTTCGAACGCAATAACAGCTTGTTTACTCGTGTTATTTTTATCTCAGTTAAAATCATGAATGACAAAAAAACTTTCAGAAAACCAATTCTGTTATTCAGACTTATTCAGTCCAAGGTTTATAAACAGTAACGCAGCAAGAAATTGAATACAGTATAAAGGGACAATGAAAGTACGAACACTCTGAAGTGAACTGCAAATGACATGTAATCTGTCCATCTTTACTTTGAAAACGGAATCTAATAAATACATGCTAGTGAAGTTTTCCTTATTGCGAAATAACTGAAAAAGTTTCGTTGCTGAAAACCTGAAAAGGTTTCGTTATTGCGGCCATTTAATAAACACCTTAGTGACCTCGTGTGTTTGCTCTGTACAGAGAAATATCGGTCTGATATTCCACTGTATATAAGGCTAAGTCAATAAGTAGTTATTATTATCATAGCTCATCTAGTTTTCAGGTTGCTACGCAGAATAACGCACGCTTGGTTACTGAGAGGTTCTCATAATACGTGACCCTTACTTAAATATGCTTGAAAGTAAAATGTAAGTATAATTATTTTGCTACTGGGATATATTCAGTGAAACATATTTGAGTTCCACGACTGTTTCCATATAACTGGTTCTTTATTTTCAAAAGCCATCATAGAATGCCCATCGATGCATCCAATGTTTCCATATATAGTAGATAAACTGGTTCACGAGAAAATTGAAACTTTCCACAATCATCAGACGTTAGATGACTAATTGGTGTTAGCAATATACGCTGACTATTATGCATCTCGGAGATACCTGCGGAGGAAGCTAGCCATCTGCGACTGTTATGTTTTCTGTTTCTTAATTCTTAATTGGTGATTAATTGGGGTGCCCATCAGGTGATAAAATGTCTGAATTGGCTGAACGTTCCTCGTCTTAGGGCCTGTTTATATGATCCGGTACACCGGGATGTCCCGGTTGCCCGAGACGTTTTCATCCCGGGTTTATATGATCTCGGTACACCGGGATGTCCCGGGTGACCGGGATGCGTGAAAATGTTGATAATAATTTCTCAATGCAACAAAAACTAATTTTATTCGCATAAAAAGCATCCCAACGAATGTTTTTTACATTTTGCCAATTTTTGGATATTTTACCTGCAAGTCAGACGACGTTTTAAGTTTCAATTCACTTCATCCCGGTGTACCGGGATGTTGCGTTTATATGGAAAAAATCTGTCCCGATGTACCGGGATCTCGGTTGCTTCAACCGGGATCCCGGTCAGGCGGGATCTCCCGCGGTCTCCATATAAACGCAACTGCAAAAGTAACAGTAAATTATATACAAGCCGAGATCCCGGTATACCGGGACGTCCCGGGATCATATAAACAGGCCCTTAGGGGGTGTTTATGGAGGAGGGCTAGCGAGATCCAGCCTCTCAGTAAAACCCTATGTAAAATTAGTTTTCGTTTATATGAGAGGGCCAGCCCTCCTATAGGCGATATCTCGCTATTGACTACCCGGGATCTCGCCTAGGAGGGCTGGAAATTTTACATGTAAACGCACTCAAGAGGGCTAGCCCCCCTAGGAGGGCTGGCAAGTCAAAGCTCTGTACACGCGACAAAGTTGGTCTTCGTCCGTATATTTTAAGACAACTCTTTATTTCACAAGTTCTGTTTGTTCAAAAACTTGTGCGGGAAAATGGGATTCAGCGGGTTACGTGGGAAAATACATGTTGTCAACTCGGTAAACAAGTCAGCCTTCCTAGAAGGCTAGCCCTCCTCAAAGGGCTAGAATATTTCCATGTAAACGCGAGGTCAAATTCATCCCTTTACTAGGCCCAGCCCTACCAAGAGGGCAAGCCCTCCTTCATGTAAACACCCCCTTACAGTAACGAGGAACGATCAGCCTGTTCTGACAAGCTATTACGTGATGGGACTCCAATAAAAACCACAGATATTCAGAAAGATATTGGGGTTCTAGTCACCCCTGACCTTAAATGGAACTCGCAAGTACATGCAGTATATCTGCTAAAGCCAAGAAAATGTTGGGTTTTATAACGTCTTCCTTTAATATCTGCATGCATGACCCACTTGTGCGTATTGCACTATACACAGCTTAAGCTTTCGTTAGGAGTCATTTTGCACACTGTTCCCAAGTCTGGGCGCCGCAGTCCGTGTCGTTAATACTCAACATCGGACGCGCATAATAGTCCAACGCCGCGCAGCTAAGTTTATTCTATCCGCGGTTGCCATTCAGATCTGATGTTAACCATAAGGTCGACTAAAAGAACGGGTCTTCTACCTCTGTCCTAATGTCACGAGTACCGGGACTTAGTATAGCTTTTTAAAGTATTGTTCGTTCATGCAGTGACCCTTACATCTCTATTAAGTCCTCCATGTAGTCGTGTAACAAAACGTATAACAAACCGATCAAATGAATTTATTTTCAATATCCCTAAAGTGAATAGCATAACATTTCAGAACAACCCCTATGATATTCAACTCTCTGCCATCATATCTATAGGAGATGTTAACCTTTCTATTGGTTATATTTATCATTATACAACCGAACACGAGCGATGTCGAAATTGCGTATGCATGCGAAATATCACAGCTGTTCCATCCCCTGTCTAGTCTTCTTGTTAAGATGTGCTGTTACTTAATTTTTTTCTTACGGACACGTATAGGAGCGATAAGCTCTGTGTGGTTTCCCTGCTATTCAATGTGGGAATGCTTGTGTAAATAAATAAAAAATATAAAAGCAAAAGGGGTGCAGTAACTTTTCTCATATCGCACAGATGAGACAAGACAGCTTGGTACATATCTAAGGACATACTTTTTATGAGTGCAGTTTGTTTAGTGCTGATAAAATCAACGTATTTTAACGTTAAAGAACAAGCAGCTAAATTGTCAACAAAATTGGTGAGTAAAATGATATCCTAATTTTGTGTTATATTATATATATATATATATATATATATATATATATATATATATATATATATATATATATATATATATATATATATATATATATATATATATATATATATATATATATATATATATATATATATATATATAATATATATATATCTGTACTGTAGATATGCATCAAGCCTTATATATACCTCAGAAAAATTTTCTGAGTCCCTGACGGGAATCGAACCCGTATAACCTTCTGATTGCCGGTGAGACGCTCTAACCATTGAGCCACACGAACTCAGATGGAGAGCGAAGGTTAATTAATAGTCCCATGTGATATGTGTGATATGCCTATATATACGTTGAGACTCGAAAGAGTAGGCATATCACACATATCACATCGGACCATTAATTAACCTTCGCTCTCCATCTGAGTTCGTGTGGCTCAATGGTTAGAGCGTCTCACCGGCAATCAGAAGGTTACGGGTTCGATTCCCGTCAGGGACTCAGAAAATTGTTCTGAGGTATATAGGCTTGATGCATATCTACAGTACAGATATATATATATTACATATAATTTCACAAGCCGTCACTTCACCAGTTCTAATATATTCATATATATATATATATTATGTACGTTGGAGAAGACAGAATGATGATACAAGCTGAAATATATATTGAGGTGTATTAGAGGATCATTTAGAAGCAGTGGGTGGCTAGCTAATAACGAAAAAAACGCTTGCTGTTATCGATATATTTATCGCTGATTTTTACGGTTCAGACAACGTCGATTTTTAAAATTACGAGGCGAATAAACGAATAAAAAGAAAACTCGCAATACTTCCTTTATCGAGTCTAAAACACTTGGCTATATAATCTTGTGGCCGGGACTCAGAAACATATGAACTTGACGATCGTCCATCAGGAAAAGAGTTTTCGGGGAAAAAATGCTCATGTCTCGTTTTTCGAAATAATTTTGAAGAAATAATGAACATAAGTTTGTTTTTACTAAAAGAATTAGATTACGAGTTGGAGATTTCCATGAGGCGATCCAATTGCTATATATATATTTATTATTTATAGTTCATTTTTTGAATTGGTATATGCGGTCGCCTCATGTGAAAATCCGAAGTGTTTGCGCACTTTGTAAGACAACGCGTGGATAACTGCAGATGTCCTAATTGCATGATTTTACCCATTAGTGACTTTTACATGAGTGGCATATCTCTTTGCGTTAGTGACTTTTGCATTAGTGACTTTTTTTACATTTGGACATTTGCAATTAGTGACTAAGCAATTTCTATACCATATCTTACAGATGGAAACAGACATTATTTCAGATCCTTATACTCGAGCCAATGACCTTTTCTATTCAACTGATAGAACAGGTCACGAATATTCAGCATTAAGTTCAATAATTCTGCCATCGCACAAGGGGTGAACAGAGGGGGCTACGTCTTTCCAGGGTCGGGGGAAAATGGTAGTCGGGGGTAGATCCGTCCAAATTATTTTTTTTGAAAAATGGGGGAAACAGTATTCCATACATTTTTAGCTGCCTACCGGGAATTAAGCTCCGTTAATTGTCAGCGCAGATCTCTGTTCTGAAACATAATAGCTACGCGCATATACATGCTTTGCTAGGCATCCCTATAGGTCAGGTTTCATTTACTGGCGTGCGTTAGGGGTCCATATAAAAGGACTAATTAGGGCATGTTAACTCTGCTAAATTTTGTAACAATTTCTGTCCTGAAGAACAGATAGAGACAGGCAGGTAGTTATCCAAATTGCCATCTGCATTTGTTATAGTATATAGGGACACCAACATCATCGCGTAACCCTATTGTAAATTTGAGTTGCTTATAAGCATAAAATACTGCATTCAGATTTATGCATTGAAAAACTAGCTTCCAAAATGTAATACCGGTAGAAGACAAATGTGCAAGTCAAAACCAAAGTATGTGCGCGGGTTTCGTAATTAAGATTGTATATATTGAGGTGTATTAGAGGATCATTTAGAAGCAGTGGGTGACTAGCTAATGACGAAACGGGTTGCAGCAGTTGTTGTCATATTACATAATTGAGTATATAAAGAACGCAAGGTCGTTAAATTAGAAGAAAAGGCAGCCCAATGATGTAAAAACCTGGTGAGTGAAATCATAATTTAAAGTTAAAAAGTAAATATCTTTTGCTCGAAACGACAGTTCATTTTCCTGCATGTGTTGGCAGAGTATCAGCTTCTGCGTTTTGAATTTTATATTGTGGCTACGAATATATATGTATATATGTAGCCTATATATGTATATATATATATATTATATATATTATATATATATATATATATATATATATATATATATATATATATATATATATATATATAATATATATATATATATATATATATATATATATATATATATATATATATATATATATATATATATATATATATATATATATATATATATATATATATAATATATATATATATATATATATATATATATATACATATATATATATATATATATATATATACATATATATATATATATATATATACATATATATATATATACATATATATACATATATATATATATATATATATATATATATATATATATATATATATATATATATATATATATATATATATATATATATATATATATATATATATATATATATATATATATATATATATATATATATATATATATAATAATATACAAAAGACTCGTTTATACCCAAATTGGCTCAACCATACAACAAATTTCGAATATATGAAAGGCGGGTTTACCGAACTATGACCAGCTGGTCTGAGTTGAACATCAGCTGAACTGCCTTTAACAAGTGATCAGCACTTTAACATTGAGCTAAACACTTAAACTCATCTTTAACTTTATAAATTTAACTTAAAAACTTTATTAACATTTCGCTCGAAGCGTTATACCTGACTTCCATACACGATTTCGTGAGTTTCAGAAAATTATAGTATTTATACTATTATTCGTTTAGCATTGTTTATGCAGCGCTCTATACTTTTAAATGCTTACTGTTGTTTTAGTGATGCCCCCCTGCCCATATAAACACCTAAGATAGCGGGGGTTTACTGACATGTGTTATACAGTTATAAATAAACATTTAATTTAAATCAATATTATTCGTGAACATAAAGCTATAAAGGTCGCAGCAATTCTTCGGTCATATGACAGATCTGATTGCACAGATAGGGACGAGGAAGTTGGCCTGTTTCTATCTACCGTGTTGTTTAGTTTTGACAAGAATATCATAATTTTCACGTCTTAGAAAAAGAAGCTATTTTATTATCAACACAACTGGTGAGTGAAATGTTATTTAACGTTTTAATGATAACTGTGGGATAACAAGCAAGATATATACCTCTGGTTTAAAGCCTCATTAGCACATGACCACTAGTCATAGACCAAGGTTCGAGGTACATATTGATAGATTTTACCTGACTTTGCTTACGCCCTCAAAGAGCCTCACTTTGTCTTAATAAGATTTCTCTAACTATCGCCTTCGTTCATGCATGAGCGATGAAATACGTATATCAAGGCGAAGAGAAAGAGACCGAGCAGTTCTCGGTGAGCATGGCGTGCAGAAAGACAAGACGAGACAGCAAAAGAAAGCGAATGTTTGGTATATAATATATCAACTAGGAGTGATCAAAGATTATGTAAGTGCGTTCGACGCATGTGGACCAGCAAATGGTGAATGAAGATTGGTTTATAAACATAAAATTATGCTGTAAGGAATTATGAAAATAAAATAAAGCTAATAAATATATTACAGCGTCTTAATTCAAGGAGATACTGTAACCTCAATGTTTTTTTGACAACGCTGATATCCTGCACGATTTTCGTGTGTTATTTTAATGTTAGAAGGGTATTCCAGTTCGTTTGTTCGATTTGAAATATGACTGCTTGCGGACCGCCAGATAAGTCGTTGAATTCAGAAATATTACAAACGTGAACTTCGATTTGGCAAAAGTGTCGCTTGAATGGAAAATTTATAACTTCACGAGACTTTCTCTTTTCGAGTAAATGTTGCTCGAATTAGATGTATGCAGGGCGTTCAAATGGTCACATTGAATTTTGATATTATAAACGCGCCATATGATTACCGTGTGTTATTTTAATATTATAAGGCTATATGATCGCCTTGATACGCGGTTTTGATTCTATACATTATATTTATTTGATCCTCTATGCTATAGAAAATTTCTAGCATCATTCTGCTGGTATGCCTGATCCTGAACACAACTGCAACCTCGTACCCACTGCTCCTGTGTCAGTCCAGAGGCAGCATTTCACTTATGATAAGAACTCCTACTCTTATATTATGCTATAAAGGTATGAGCAACAAAAATCAAAGTTCAAAAATGAGAACCAAAATAAAATAGCATTCGTCATTGTGCTAAATGATTGTATACACTGAACGTATATAAGTCGAAAACTCTAAGGATTTCAGATAAAGATACGCTTTCATACTAATGCCATAATTTATTCCAAAACGGTAATTTATTCAAAAAGGGTAAAGTTTTTATATGGATTTCTTTTAGCTGTAAAGCACAGGTCACCCATGACATGTAAAATTAGAATACATTCTCCTGCGTCGAACGCAACATGAAGCTTTGCATCTCTCTAGTTTATGTTAAACAGGTGCCACTATAACCGGGGTGGCTTATAAGTGGGATTGTACGGTATCATATATGATTAGAAAGTTGACGCACTCACTGTGTTAGGGGAAAATGTTAGAGATTGAAAATGTGGTGTCAGCTAACTGTCGATAGTGCAAGCAGATGAAACGCAAGTCATCCTGAATATGTTATACAAGTACTCATGTATATATAATATAATGTGGACGGCAAATGTGGTGGTATAATTTAGATAGAACACAATGTTGTGCTCTGTTTCATATGGCTTTTGTGTTAATTATCATTGAAATATATATGGTGTGTTACTTAATATTATGAAAGCAAAACACTGTCTTCCAGCGGAATAAAAGATAATCAATAATTATGAGTATTTGGTCATCCACAACCTATGGATGTGGTGCATTATTGATGATTTAACATTTTTTGATGTGGTGATCACACTCATTATGAAAACCATAGCTGACATAATACTGACTAAGTTAATTATTTAAGTCATGCACAATAGACCAATCATTATGACGACGAATATATTAATGACTACTCTTACCAGAATCCTTTTCGGTATATCTTTTTGTGATGATAAGTTGAGCAAGTGTTGACATTAACATAAGAAAGGAATTATCGCAAGGAATTATAGATTCACACGTCACTGATAGATTCACACGTCATAATTGGTAAAGTCTATTGATTTGTTACGCTGTCTGTGACAAGTTCGTTCTTTCTTAGTGACCTATGGTAGTAACACCAGTAGATTCCCACACTGTTCTGTTCAGTACAGGTACACAAACATTTATACTGCACACAAACATTAAACAATTTCGACTATTTAGTTCTTTAGTTTGATATCTTATGAAACAATGAAATTCAGACAGCACTGAAAATCCATTCAGATTGCCAAATTAATGGGTTATCTATTTTCAAGTAAAATAACTAAGCACTACGCTATAAAGGCTTCAAACAGTAAGTGAGTGAGGGGTTGTTGTGTACACGTATTTATAGTAGTTTATATATTGTGAGTATATGAATCTCGCAATTCTTGTTTGGACTTGTGAAAGCCAAGGGAGCTCCGCTGCCCTGTAGAAGCTGAACAAAATGCTCGCGTTCTAACTACAAGTTCACCGATAATCATCCAAATTTTAAACTTCATTTGATTAAATGGATAGCTCCAATGCAGAGTAGATGAAAGGGTTTATACCAGAGGAGAGTTAGGTCGGGCGTAGACGTCCAATTTCAAATGTGCTGAATAAAATAAACAACAATTGCTGTTATCACATTTCATCAGATACAACCTACATCATAGTAATATATGGTTGTCGTCACTGTTATGTTATGGAGGGCTACGCATTGGTTAAAATGGAAATTATCTTGTCTGCCATCTCGTTCATCCCGAATGCCATGTTTTTGGTACTTCACACAATGTAGAAAGTTATCATGTTGACCTAGTATGCCATATTTTACAACTTGTACTTTTACTCTCATCAGCGGCAGTCAATAAATGTTCAAAAAATTTCGGGAAAAAGTTAGATCTTCAGATCCCTTATTAGGCAATCAGAGTAACACCGTACGTCTTCAGCATAAAGCATCTGTACTAGTGTTATTATTGGCTGTTATAATGATTGTCACATGTTTGCCTAATTCTTTATACAGGCTGATACATACGACATGTTTTTTGTTTCAGATGGAATGTAATTATAATACAAGGCTTGATATTTTTTTAAATATCGTTGAAAACTTGAATTTTCTCGTCAACCCGTTTATCTACATCTGGAAAGACCGAGCATATCGAAAGGCTTTCTATCATACCTTTAACATTAAAAGAAAGTTGTAAAAATCAGGCATGTAATTCACATATGCAAGGAAATTAAATGTATACTTCATGTTCTTTCAATAATATGATTTTATATTAAAAATAAATATCTACTATTGTAGAGTAGATGGGGATTTGGGAATGGGAACATGAATTGGGGTTTAGGTACTCATCTCGAAAGAAGACTGGATCGAGCAACCTATTGTCCTCCGATGGCAGAAAATGAAACAGGCGAAATTTGACAGGCGCCATTACCAAGAGACCAAAGTCGCACGAAATCTGTAGGAAGGTCAGAAATCGTTTTACCCAGTAATTTGAAAAATGTCTTCTGGTCCTCTTTATAGTCAAATTATTTTATTTTGTGGATAAAAGAGCACAAAAAACCTCATTTGGTCCCTGGCTTCATATTTACCAAACAATATTTGCTCGATCCAGTCTTCTTTCGAGATCAGTGGGTTTTGGGCTTACGGTTTCTGGTGATTTGTGGTTTAGGATTAGTTCCTCTTGTCCCTGGTAACTACGCAGGGGCTGTATGGCCCACCGGGACATCGTCCCTGGTGACTAGCTAGGATAATGTATTTGCTGTTCCTTATATGGAATACGTACTACACCAGGGTGTCTAAAAAATGGTAATCTAAATTGAAATGAGTCATATATGAAAAGTGTACTAGATTTTACAGCTAATTAGCCATTTGCATCATAAACAGAACCTACTTCCATCCAAGATATCTTATTATCAGCTTTGGGTCATGGATGACTAAGCACCATTGTCCCAAATATGGCATGCAAAGCATGCAAAAACCAATGTTTATCACTTTTGAAATCGAAAGGCCATTCACACTGTTGGAGTGAAAGCAAAACCCATGAAAAGGATACAAAACATGATATTTTTATTACATTTCAATTAGTAACTTTATGCTCCAACGCCATCAATCTGTCCCCCTCCTCTCTCAATACAGAGTTCACAGCGGGTTCTCATATCTCTCGGAATGGTCTTCGTACCATTGCTGGATCAAGCCGCAGAACATTGACACACATACATGTGGGCCCTATCCCAATGGAAGGTATTGCCCAATTAACTTAATATACCTGGACTTTGAATTCAAAATAAGTAAACAATTGTAGACCTGGAGTTATGGATGACTGAGCACCATTGTCCCAAATATGTGGCATGCATAAACCAATAAGATATGTCTTGGACGGAAGTGGCTTTTGATTAATTTATGATGCAAATGCCTAATTAGCTACAAAATCTACACTTTTAATATTAAACCCATTTCATTTTGTAAGTACCATTTTTTTTGAGACACCTAGCTGTATACGCTACTATAAGCTCTATATACCTTCCGTGCTCAATTGAACAATAATATCCATTCCTAGTTAGTTATATATAATTGATTAATTAATAATTATATATAATTAAATTTAAATGAAGACAGGATTTTAACATCGGCGCTCTGACCTGCACTGAGTTATTGAGACACGGTCAGGACAGGAAGAAATTTTCATATTTAAATATCGCCATTATTGTCCTATTGCCCGTTATTTATTAGATATAATTAACTAAGGAACGGATATTATTGTACAATTGAGCCATTATTTTTAGCCACTGCGGCTTCATGGAAAGCGTGAGGAATTTCTAAGATTTTAGATGGTGCAACTTTATATAAAAAATCTCCTTTGATGTCTTCTGAAAACTTGATCGAGGTAAAGAATTAGACACGGAGCGAGCATATAAGTAGGGGCTGAGTGGCGGTTTGAAAAAAACAGAAAATCAACCCCCTCCCCATATTAGGGAATTTCAGATTCCGACAGTAGGAAGCCATTTATGGATTCTGTACAGAAAGCTGAAACGTCAGATAACAATGACACTTTTGTTTTAAATAATCTGGAAGAACATTTAATATTAAATAAGCATAACTTCGTCGGTAAAAATAGCTCATTCAAAAAGGTGCTCTGTCGGGTAGGATAAACATTCGCTCACAGTTATTATAACGTATATAGATAAGAAGTTGTAAAAAATGGCACTGAACTCAAAACACGCTGTCTTTCGTCGATTTTAGTTGATTTAAAGCTTTTTACGAAATGTATAAATGTAACTTTTACGGAGTGCACAATGAAGTTAAAAACACTTTGTAATGATACAGTATATAGAGGTAAACGGCAGACTTTCAAAATCTTCTCCGCAAAGCCATTGAAGTTTAACATTTAGAGCTAAACATTTTTATCAAATGCGCCATTTTGACGTTTGAGCCGAGGTGCTCGTCTCAGCGGTACAACCTAGTACCATGGCAACTGTGTCGATGTGCAAAATGGCGATAAAAACAATGATGAGTATAAGTAAGATTATTTGCTCGTCAGGGCAATGTTATATGTATTTGCTGTTATTTATCTGGAATACGTACTATAATTACCTTTCGAATTATCGAACATAAAGCTAAATTTTCAAGTACTATTCTATCAGTTAAATAAAGAGGTTGTTGGCTCAAGAAGGACCTGAACTCTTATATATTTCCATCTGTGAATCGTGAACTTTGACGCGTTACAGAAGTCAATCAATGGGTGCTATACCCTCATGTTACGGGTATAGTGCACGACGTATCCTTGTGGGCCGACGACGTAACGAACGTCGTACTTTATGGTAAGCTCGCACAGCTCGGTGACAAGATTGCAGAACGTAGGATGCAGCTAGCCGCACATTGCAACAGACACATGGAACTGCCTTCCCATCACACAATGTTACGGGAACCGACTCATGGGAGAAAAGGACGAGGGCGGCCAAATGTGCATTTCCTGAAGAAAGATGCAGGGGTGGAGACGACAATGAGCTCGAAGCTTGATGAAGGATCGAAAAATGTGGGGACGCCATGCTCACGCTCGGCTGAGGCCACCTTAAAGTACTAGTAGTAGTTATATGGAATACGTAATACCAGTACCTTTCGAATTATCGAAAATAAATCTAAGCGCACGCGGCGCTCCCCCTTTAAAATCCTGGAAACAAGTGTTTTCTGTTTTTTACCATGTCAAGACGAAAAAGTCGAAGTGATAAACGCAATATTATATGACCAATTATAAGCACAATTGGTTCCGTACTACTTCTGAGTTTATATTAAAGTGTTTCATAATCCTGATGCCCTTTGTAATGGTGCATTTTTAGCAACGGCGTGGTGCCCTAATTTCGCAAAGATTCTTATCATAAATCGCCAGAATTTTGCAAAATTAACAATTTTCCTTGGGGCCATAACCCCATGAGACCCCTCTAGTGGACAACGTGCTGATTCTTCATGTTCGCCCCCCCCCCCCCCCCTTCGAACAACGTACCCTGGATCCGCCACTGTTTTCTAGGCTTTAGGGACCGGTGGTTAGCTAAGTAAAAGGAGGATTGAGGAGAAAGCGAGGGTCCTGAAAACTAACTTTAAAAGAGGGTCCCAAAATGCTTGGAGATATTTTTAGGGGATATTTAAAAGTAAGTTTGTAATAATTTTACAAGATCTTTCATGCCAACTTGACGTGTGATAAATACTCCGGAAATTCACCGAGTTTTCTCAGAAAACCCTATGGAGGCTTTTTAATTTATTCACAATCCAAATACGTCCACTCGGAACCTGATTTTTTGTTTGAACCTCGTCACTTGGTCTTCCACGCATCGCGTCAGTCAAGGCTGACATAATTGGAAACGAAAGCCCAGAAAACGTTGAAGTTTTGTAAAAAATGCAGAAATAATTACTTTCTAAGGTATATCTTCTTTCAATTAAAAGACAAAATGAATAATTTATATCAAAGATTGACAAGATATTTGCGGATGAGTTCACCAAGGGAATTTCGTGCTTAAGAAAAATGGCCGACCGAGCGTGCAATGCGTCACGGTTGACACTCACTCTTTAAATTAAACCAAAAGAAAAAAGTTTTTTAAATATGAATAACAGCTAAAACAGCTAAAACAAAGGATTTGAACACGGTGAGGCACCGTCCAACAAATATTACAGCTCATTTAGTAACTGCTTAGTTGAAGTTTACCGAGATTCCAGACCATATCTCGATTGACTATATGGTTTTATAGTCCTCCATTGGTATTTCAAATCCTTCATTATATCTTTCTAATATCTCGTTTAGTGCGTTATACAGGGTGTATAAAAAAAGCGCAACCTCGGAATTTCCCAAGAAATCCACTTTGTTTTTATTAACACAAAAGATTTTAGGCCTCTGGGAATTTAACTGTTGTTGATACTTGTAAACTAAACAACTTCCCATTAAATAAATGCATAAATTTCGATTCAATTCTGCTTTACGTGCTCGAGTTTGTAGTAATTAGACAGTTATGCCCCTGGAATACGATTACAAGCTATTTTAAATTTCCAGGGGTGAAAATCTTTTGTGTTTAAGAACACAGCGGATTTCTTGGGAAATTCCGAGGTTGCGCTTTTTTTTATACACCCTGTTTAAGTACATGTCAGACATAGTTTGACGCTGCTCTGTCTTGAACGCAACTTTAAAAGTTACTGTCTATGACCCAACGTTTCGACACTCCAATCTAGTGTCTTCATCAGGAGAGATCATTATAAAGTTATACCCTATTTATACCCTCATCGAACCGATGATGACGTTATCTGAAGATGCAAATAAGCTTCTGTAATAAACCACCGTCATCGATTTGATATGCAAAGCCTCCAGACAACGTCTCTGATGATACCGCGGATTAGTAGCACTAATTTTGGAATTTTTCCACGCAATCTCATGGTTGGTTACGTACGCGTAGAGAAAAAACAAGATGGCAGCATGTTTTTTAGACCTGAAATCGAAAAAAATGCTGAAATCGATAGGGTTTTATAAAGAAACCCCAAACTGACTCAGTGTTTGGCTATATAATAAAATCTCGTCGAATATTTAACAATTAGCCAACGAGAACGAGTTGTCTATGAGCAGATAGTCAACGGCGAAGCCCGAGTTGACTATCTGCTCATAGACAACGAGGGCGAGTTGTCTAATTGTTTTAGCATCAACCATAAACAACCTTTATAACATTCTTCCAAATTTTCAGATAGTTTCACCTTTTTGTTTGTAGAAGTCTCCCCATTCAAAATGTAGAGTTGCTCGATGGCACATGATAAACAATCGCTCACAAAAACGAGATTGTAATTACTTTGCTTCCCATTTGGGATAGATATACTCCATAGGCATAAGCGAATTCATTTTCTTATTCGAAAATGTCAAACTGAACAATTTACCATTATTTCGGGCCAATGTTTTCAATTTTTCATCACTCGTAAATCAATAAATAACTAGTAAATAACTCAAATAAAATAACTAAAAAAGTAAATAACTCAAATAAATAAATAAATCAAACACGCGGCGTCTTATAAAGTGTTCTCTTAGTTTTCTTTGGTTAATCAAGAAAACAAGAACAAAACAGCTTTCTATTTATATAAAGAATGTTCGGAAATATAAAACTTTCACTCGTCTTCGTTTTATATTACCAATATATCCGATACAACACTTCCGCTCATGTTATAAATAGTACATATACCAGGTCACGGTTAAATCGTGTAGAAAGAATAGAAAGCTTAAGAAAGTCATGTTCTAGAACCACATACGACGTATTATTTCAATATAATTTTTATGGAAAACAAAGAAAATGGATAATTTATAGTCCCAAACAATTTGCCTAGTTATATATCTTCCTCCATAGGCGTTGGTCTTTTTGCAAATGATATACAAAGTGCTGTCAGTCTATTCAATCTCCTAACAATGCGTTGGCTCTGCAAAATTAGGATATCCAAGGTTTACTCTCGTGGACTAAAGACGTTAACCTACGTTTTAATCAGACAGAACATTCTCAGTTGCCGCACCAAAACTGTGGAATTCATTAGGTAGTTTTATGTCAGTACTTAAGACTTTTCTTTTTTTAAATTACTAGTTTTTTGTTCATAGTGGTAATATATGTAGTAGGCTTTATCTTATAATGAAACTGTAATTAGTTTTATAAGTAACATCAAGAATATATTGTTGTAAGAGCATTATTATTATTATTATTATTATTATTATTATTATTATTATGGCATAACTCTCATGGCATCTCACTATAGCAACAATTCAAAAGACCTGGATTTCTGAAAACCTGGATTCAGTTTTCAAACAATATATTCGAAAATGGCTTGAGGTACCTATTTCTGGATCACTTAGTAACATTTACCTAACCAGTAACAAATTTGGTCTTAATATCATCCCCCCATCAACTAAATTCATACAGTGTCAAAGAATCATCCGCAGTGTTTTGAAATCATCTCCAAATGAATCAATAACCCACCTATGGAAATCGTCGTCTAATCATACTAACATTCAATATGATCAATATACATCGACAAAAGAAGTAATAAAGTCATTCCGTGAAACTCAAGAAGAAAAATTGGAAAATCAGTTAAAATGTCAAGGTTCATTCTTCACCAGCATTTCAAAATTCTCTCTACCCCAAGTAAATTCGATTTGGCCAACCTGTCAATCCAAACTACCAAAAAATATTTTCAACTTCACCATTCGTTACATAAACAATTCGCTACCAACCCGTAAAAATCTTCAAAAATGGGGACTCTCGTCGTCTTCTGAATGCTCATTCTGCCTTAAACCTGAATCTTTGTTACACGTTGTTGCTGGCTGCAGTTCCTATCTCGATCGTTTTACTTGGAGACACGACTCAATCCTAAATTTTATTGCTAATAACCTCCCATCAGAATATATTCAAACCATTTATGCTGACTTGCCATCATTCTCTAATCCCTCTATTATTACTGGTGATGACTATCGTCCTGATCTAATAATTTTTACCAAAGACAATTTTCTGTATGTATTCGAACTAACCGTCGGATATGAGACTAACCTAAGAAAAAATATACAGCGCAAACACTCAAAATATAAAGAGATGATCATAGAACAAAAGAAAAAATTCCAGTCGGTAAAGTTCGTAAATCTCTCAATCAGTGCACTCGGTGTTTTTGAAAAAGAATCTTCGGTTTTTATAGAAATGTTGGAACGTTTGAACTTAGACAAGGCTCATGTTAAATATATCATTAGGAAAATCATTAATATTGCAATAAGGACGACATACTACGTTTTCTGTTCTAGAAACAAGGATTGGACGAATCCAGATTTAATGAACTTCTAATATCTTACTTTTTATATCATATATTTATGTAAATGTGTAGTGTAATATATAACCATTATAGTATATCAAGTAGCCAATTGTAAATTACCTTTAACAGTGAGATTTGCAGTTGTAAGTATATAAAAAAATTCAATAAAGTTTTCATTATTATTATTATTATTATTATTATTATTATTATTATTATTATTATTATTATTATTATTATTATTATTATTATTATTATCTCGAAGAATATGTCGGCGAGAAAGTAGAGGACTGGGTAAATCAGGTCACCAAACTTGCAGAGTTCGCCATATCACAACCTCAAGCGAGTTATGCAGCCTTTACCTTTGGTTTACGACATCGTTGGACATATTTCGTAAGGACATTACCCGATATTACCGACCTACTGGAGCCATTGGAGCACGCGATAACTGATGCTTTAATACCAGCTATCACGGGGGATCATGTAGTCACGGAAGTTGAGCGCGACCTCCTCGCGCTCCCTGTGCGCATGGGGGGGGCTTGGGCTTACAGATCCAACGAGAACTGCATCCTTTCAATACGAGGCTTCTGTCAATGTCACAGCCCCCCTGGTAGAGAAAATTGTGGAGCAGGTACACCAGCCTCCGGATGCGTCTGAAATAATGACATTACAACTAAATGCACGGAAAGAGAAGGATAAATGTTTGAATGGGAGGCTACAACAAGTGAAGAGTTCCCTACCGTCAAGAACCAAACGAGCTGTCGAGCTGGCCACGGAAAAAGGAGCATCTAATTGGTTAACAGTAATCCCCATCGAAGACCTGAATTTCAATCTGAATAAGAGAGAATTCAAGGACGCGATAAAGTTAAGATATGATTGGGAAATCACTGATACTCCAACAGTGTGCGTATGCGGGGACCTGTTCAATGTGGACCATGCTATGGTCTGCCGGCGAGGCGGCTTCATAATTCAACGCCATAATGAGCTTCGTGATTTGGAAGCCGAGCTGTTGAGCATGGTGTGTAATGATGTTGAAATAGAACCGGTCCTACAGGATATCACTGGAGAAGGCTTAAACAGAGGCGCCAACAGAGCCCCTGATGCTCGTTTAGATGTTCACGCTCGAGGCTTCTGGGAGAGGCAAAGATCTGCGTTCTTCGATGTTCGGGTTTGTCACCCAAACGCAGAGTCTTATAAGGATCTCAGTCCCAAGCAAATCTACCGGCAACATGAAAATGAGAAGAAGCGCCAATATGCGAGCAGAGTGATGGAGATAGAACAAGGTACTTTCACCCCGCTAGTATTTACCACGACAGGTGGAATGGCTGATGAATGCAAGAAATACCATAGTAGACTTGCTGAATTACTTGCCATTAAGAAGGGAGAAGACTATGCCATCACAATGTCTTGGTTGAGAGCGAAAATCTCTTTCGCCTTAGTACGTTCAGCTCTCCTATGCCTTAGAGGAACCAGAGCAAGAAGAAGAACTGCAAATATTACCTTAGACAATGACATTACCTTAGAGAATATGGCGGCCAGAATAGTTTGAAGAAACAAAGAATAAAGTTACTTGATATGTAACTTCTTTTTTTTTATTATTTACTTATTTTCACTATTATCTTCCTTTCCTTATATTGTTATTATTATTATTATTGCTATGTAATAAATTATCATTAATTTGAAAATATAGTATTATCTAAAAAAATTTAATTAATTTCAGATGTAATTGAGATTTTATTGAATAAAGTTATATTATTATTATTATTATTATTATTATTATTATTATTATCATTATCATTATCATTATCATTATCATTATCATTATTATTATTATTATCATTATTATTATTATTATTATTATTATATTATAAAAAAAAAAAAAATAAAAAATAAAAAATTATTATTATTATTATTATTATTATTATTATTATTATTATTATTATTATTAGCTGAGCAGAGGAGCTAACAAAGCACAAGACGTAAGGCTGGATATTCATGCACGTGGCTTCTGGGAACCCCAACGGTCGGCATTCTTTGATGTCAGAGTCTGCCACACGAACGCCGAATCATATAAGGACCTAGAGCCACAACAGATCTACCGAATGCATGAGAACGAGAAGAAGCGCCAGTACTCAAGGAGAGTTCTCGACATTGAACATGGAACATTCACGCCCTTAATATTTACCACAACCGGCGGAATGGGCCAGGAATGTTTGAGATATCACAGTCGCCTTGCGGAGCTGGTAGCTTTAAAGAAGGGGGAACAGTATGCTAAGACGATGTCTTGGATCAGAGCAAAAACGTCGTTTGCATTATTAAGATCCGCCCTCATCTGCTTGAGAGGTTCTAGGACAATCAGGAGAGTCCCTTGTGATGTTAGGAATGTGGACTTTGATGTCGAAACTATTGAGGGAGCCATTCAATAGTAATTTTATGGATTCGAACTTTTAATACCGGAACGTGGTCTTTGATGTCAGGACTTGTAATTTTATGAACTTGAATCCTTTTAATAATGAACTTTTTTTTGTTTTTCTTTTTAATAAAATTTAGGAATCGAGTACGTAAATGAACTTTAGATTTTATGGATTAAAATATGTAAATAGGCTTTTTATTCTATTACTATTATTATTATTGTTAAAGTTGTTATTATGTTGTAATAAAATCATTTTCTCATTAATTATTAATTTATTATTATTCAAATCCAAGTTCTATTTTATATATAGAAATAAACGAAAGAAGGCTTTCAATATTATATGTAACAATGGTTGTTGGCCTTCAAGAGTTTCGGCTGCCGTATCTTTAGAGCGAAATGAGGAATATTATAGAGCATCTCCTAAATATGTCAGTGAGTCATTCTATCAACAGGATTCGTACCGTTATTTTGTTAGTGATGATCTATTGGTCGATCCAATTGACTATTTCACATTATCGATCATCGAAGAAATTGTTAAAGGTTTACCGAATGGTAAATCTGCAGGTATAGATGGTGTATACTATGAAGACCTAAAAGAATTGTTCCAACATGGCGTGGATTACGATGGGCAAACACTTGTTCAGATTTTTAACGTGTCGCTGATTAATTTGAAATTACCTCGCCAATGGAAAGAGAGTGTGGTACAAAGGATTCCGAAAAAGAATTACATGGAGAGCGACCTTACGACGCTACGAGATATTTCTCTGTTGCCAGTAGTTTATAAAGTGATGTCGAAGGCATTGTGTAATAGAATGATTCCGTACATACAGAGTGAAATTTCTTTTTGGCAGCGTGCTTTTTTGAACAAGAGAGATAGACAAGAACTTATATTTACTCTCAAGTCTTCCTTGGATGACTTTCGCCACCTGAGTACTAAATTTCACATGGTGTTTGTTGATTTCGCCGATGCATTTGGTAGTGTGAAACATCAGTTCGTTTTTGAGACCTTAGAACATTTCAATATACCTATGATTTACTGTTGTTTAATTGAGGATTTGTATCGCCATTCATCATTTCGTGTTATATGTGGTCATGAGTTGACGGAGCGCTTTTTTATTATACAAGGAACAAAGACTGGAGACCCTTTAAGTGCTTTGTTGTTCATTCTGGTCATCGATCGTGTATGCAAACCGATGGTATCTGTTGCCATGGTAACAATGAATATTGAAGTTGAAATCCGTTTAAATCCATTGCCTGTTCAAGCTTTTGCAGATGATATTGCCTTGACTTCGTATCAATTGAATGTGATTACAGACATGTTATCTGCCGCTGAACCGATAATGTCTCGAGCTGGTCTTGCAGTTAAACCTGAAAAGTGCGCCGTGTTCTATGGCCGTCGTTCTGGGAATAATTGGTATAAGGGAAAGAGAGATGTCGTACCAGATATTTCTATTGACAATTGCTTGCTTCCTGTTTATGCAAAGAATGTTCCATATAAATATCTTGGTAAATCATTGAGTCTATCTGGTGAGGATCAATCCCAAATTGAAGAGATGGTATCATCGTATAAGAAGTTAGTTGATCTAATAAAAAACTCCGAGCTTCCGTTAATGCTGAAATGCAGTGCGTTCAACAACTTTGCCCTCGCGAAGGTTCTTCACCATTTTTATAACACGCGATTTTCGGAAAATATTTTGTTGGAAATGGATTCTTATCTAGTTAATGTAGTACGAGAGTTATTTGGCCAATACCATTCAACAACAAGACTCTTTGTTTTTATATCACGACTGAAAGGTGGTTTGGGTGTGAAACGTATATCGGATGTTTATCATACTACGAGAATTGCATTTTTGGTAAAAATGTTAAATCACGAGGTACTGAGTTTTCGTTTTATTGCCCGGGAATCACTGAAGTTGGATATGATCAAGCGTGGTGTACAATTTACAATCTCAGATAATAACTTTCTTGGTTATGAATTAAATGATAAAGGTTTTCTCCATACGAGTACGTCTTATGGCTGTCAGTCGGATTGGCCGGATTTGGTTAGATATGCAAGAAAGCTGAATGTAACGATTACATTTGTAAATGACATAATTACCGTTCACGCTAATGGTTTAGAATTACCGCCAAATAATTTACAAAAGCGCTTAATGAAGTTGTGTGGCGATCGCGATGTACAAGACGCAGAAAAATTATCCATCCAAGGCCAGTTCCTGAATATGACAAACATAAATCCGAAATTATCAAGTTCAATCTTTTATAATTGGAAGGTTGATGATCATCTAATTCGATTTGTAGCGAAGGCCAGGTTGAGTATATTGCCTACGAGATTTACAACATATATTTGGAATAGGGAAAATAATCCGTTATGTCCTTTTGGTTGTCAAAAAACGGAAAGTATGGCTCATTTGTTAAATGGTTGTATCAGAACATTTGGAAACTTTTACAGCAGACGCCACGATCGAATTGTGAGTATAGTCGTGAATATGCTCAGGAGCTGCTGTCGACGAGTTCGTGTTATGTCTGAGAGGAATATAGAAACAGTGTTTCCCCTACTGAAAGATGAAATGAATGAGCTGCATCATCGTCGTCCGGATATTATTGTAGTAAATGAATTGTCTAAATGTTGTCAAATTGTTGAGATTACGGTATGTTTTGACATATATCATGACTTGGCTAAAAATTCAAAAATGGTTCGATATAACCCATTGGTGGAGTGTTTGAAGAAAAATGGCTATGACACGAAACTGTTTGTACTATGTTTTGGTTCTCTTGGAACAGTTCATAAAGATGTATGGTCAAACTTAAAAGTATTTTCAAGAGACAAGGATGTTTTGAAAGGCGTTATCCGTGACTGTTCAATCTCAGCTATTATTGGGTCAAACTATATTTGGCGCCATAGAGTTAAAAAATTACTGTCTTGAACAACTAATAATGAAGCTTAGATGTAATTAATTAGAATTTGTAACTAAGCTGATGTAATTTATGCTTGGGTTCTAGTTCAGAGAGAAAAATATTATTATTATTATTATTAGCTGAGCAGAGGAGCTAACAAAGCACAAGACGTAAGGCTGGATATTCATGCACGTGGCTTCTGGGAACCCCAACGGTCGGCATTCTTTGATGTCAGAGTCTGCCACACGAACGCCGAATCATATAAGGACCTAGAGCCACAACAGATCTACCGAATGCATGAGAACGAGAAGAAGCGCCAGTACTCAAGGAGAGTTCTCGACATTGAACATGGAACATTCACGCCCTTAATATTTACCACAACCGGCGGAATGGGCCAGGAATGTTTGAGATATCACAGTCGCCTTGCGGAGCTGGTAGCTTTAAAGAAGGGGGAACAGTATGCTAAGACGATGTCTTGGATCAGAGCAAAAACGTCGTTTGCATTATTAAGATCCGCCCTCATCTGCTTGAGAGGTTCTAGGACAATCAGGAGAGTCCCTTGTGATGTTAGGAATGTGGACTTTGATGTCGAAACTATTGAGGGAGCCATTCAATAGTAATTTTATGGATTCGAACTTTTAATACCGGAACGTGGTCTCGGAACGATGTCTTGGATCTTTAAAGAAGGGGGAACAGTATGCTATAAAGAAGGGGGAACAGTATATTATTAGGCTGGCGTAGAAGGTGGACGTGCGTAAGCACGCTCCGCTCTGAGCGTTGGTTTTTGTTAATAATCCGTCGTAGCTGCCGTCGTTAATGCTTGCATCTAAGTTTTCGTGAAGTTTAGTTGAACTATTGAGTGTATATGACCAAGTTTAATGTTTCGAGAATCAAAGCCATACACAAGCAAGCTCTTGCTGCTGGAAAGATTGTCTACACGGGAGTTAAACTCGGCCATCTTGTACGTGATTTTAGCCCGTATCTTAAAAGGTTGAACACTGATGAATGGAGTCAGTTTGAAGAAGCAGAATTGTTGTTTAGAAAACGTATTGCGAGTAGAAGTATAAATCACGGCGATTTTGTGTGCAGAGGAAACATCAATTTGTGGATAAAGGTTGCTAAAATCGTGTCAAGTATTTTCTACATGCGAAAGGAGTTCCGCCTTAAGAGAAAGCCTAATCAACCATGGAATGCAAATTTCGTAAAGTACTGCTGTCGAGTTGTCAAATCTTTCCCTCGAGACCAACATATAGACAAAGACATTAATACATCGTCAATAGAGTTTTTACAAAAACAACTCTTTTATATAAACAATACAATTCGTCCATACTTTACTTTGAAAGGTCAAGATAATGATAGGATTCAACATCGCGTATGTAAAGAAAAACTTGTTTATCTGTGGATAAATAAACGAAAGAAGGCTTTCAATATTATATGTAACAATGGTTGTTGGCCTTCAAGAGTTTCGGCTGCCGTATCTTTAGAGCGAAATGAGGAATATTATAGAGCATCTCCTAAATATGTCAGTGAGTCATTCTATCAACAGGATTCGTACCGTTATTTTGTTAGTGATGATCTATTGGTCGATCCAATTGACTATTTCACATTATCGATCATCGAAGAAATTGTTAAAGGTTTACCGAATGGTAAATCTGCAGGTATAGATGGTGTATACTATGAAGACCTAAAAGAATTGTTCCAACATGGCGTGGATTACGATGGGCAAACACTTGTTCAGATTTTTAACGTGTCGCTGATTAATTTGAAATTACCTCGCCAATGGAAAGAGAGTGTGGTACAAAGGATTCCGAAAAAGAATTACATGGAGAGCGACCTTACGACGCTACGAGATATTTCTCTGTTGCCAGTAGTTTATAAAGTGATGTCGAAGGCATTGTGTAATAGAATGATTCCGTACATACAGAGTGAAATTTCTTTTTGGCAGCGTGCTTTTTTGAACAAGAGAGATAGACAAGAACTTATATTTACTCTCAAGTCTTCCTTGGATGACTTTCGCCACCTGAGTACTAAATTTCACATGGTGTTTGTTGATTTCGCCGATGCATTTGGTAGTGTGAAACATCAGTTCGTTTTTGAGACCTTAGAACATTTCAATATACCTATGATTTACTGTTGTTTAATTGAGGATTTGTATCGCCATTCATCATTTCGTGTTATATGTGGTCATGAGTTGACGGAGCGCTTTTTTATTATACAAGGAACAAAGACTGGAGACCCTTTAAGTGCTTTGTTGTTCATTCTGGTCATCGATCGTGTATGCAAACCGATGGTATCTGTTGCCATGGTAACAATGAATATTGAAGTTGAAATCCGTTTAAATCCATTGCCTGTTCAAGCTTTTGCAGATGATATTGCCTTGACTTCGTATCAATTGAATGTGATTACAGACATGTTATCTGCCGCTGAACCGATAATGTCTCGAGCTGGTCTTGCAGTTAAACCTGAAAAGTGCGCCGTGTTCTATGGCCGTCGTTCTGGGAATAATTGGTATAAGGGAAAGAGAGATGTCGTACCAGATATTTCTATTGACAATTGCTTGCTTCCTGTTTATGCAAAGAATGTTCCATATAAATATCTTGGTAAATCATTGAGTCTATCTGGTGAGGATCAATCCCAAATTGAAGAGATGGTATCATCGTATAAGAAGTTAGTTGATCTAATAAAAAACTCCGAGCTTCCGTTAATGCTGAAATGCAGTGCGTTCAACAACTTTGCCCTCGCGAAGGTTCTTCACCATTTTTATAACACGCGATTTTCGGAAAATATTTTGTTGGAAATGGATTCTTATCTAGTTAATGTAGTACGAGAGTTATTTGGCCAATACCATTCAACAACAAGACTCTTTGTTTTTATATCACGACTGAAAGGTGGTTTGGGTGTGAAACGTATATCGGATGTTTATCATACTACGAGAATTGCATTTTTGGTAAAAATGTTAAATCACGAGGTACTGAGTTTTCGTTTTATTGCCCGGGAATCACTGAAGTTGGATATGATCAAGCGTGGTGTACAATTTACAATCTCAGATAATAACTTTCTTGGTTATGAATTAAATGATAAAGGTTTTCTCCATACGAGTACGTCTTATGGCTGTCAGTCGGATTGGCCGGATTTGGTTAGATATGCAAGAAAGCTGAATGTAACGATTACATTTGTAAATGACATAATTACCGTTCACGCTAATGGTTTAGAATTACCGCCAAATAATTTACAAAAGCGCTTAATGAAGTTGTGTGGCGATCGCGATGTACAAGACGCAGAAAAATTATCCATCCAAGGCCAGTTCCTGAATATGACAAACATAAATCCGAAATTATCAAGTTCAATCTTTTATAATTGGAAGGTTGATGATCATCTAATTCGATTTGTAGCGAAGGCCAGGTTGAGTATATTGCCTACGAGATTTACAACATATATTTGGAATAGGGAAAATAATCCGTTATGTCCTTTTGGTTGTCAAAAAACGGAAAGTATGGCTCATTTGTTAAATGGTTGTATCAGAACATTTGGAAACTTTTACAGCAGACGCCACGATCGAATTGTGAGTATAGTCGTGAATATGCTCAGGAGCTGCTGTCGACGAGTTCGTGTTATGTCTGAGAGGAATATAGAAACAGTGTTTCCCCTACTGAAAGATGAAATGAATGAGCTGCATCATCGTCGTCCGGATATTATTGTAGTAAATGAATTGTCTAAATGTTGTCAAATTGTTGAGATTACGGTATGTTTTGACATATATCATGACTTGGCTAAAAATTCAAAAATGGTTCGATATAACCCATTGGTGGAGTGTTTGAAGAAAAATGGCTATGACACGAAACTGTTTGTACTATGTTTTGGTTCTCTTGGAACAGTTCATAAAGATGTATGGTCAAACTTAAAAGTATTTTCAAGAGACAAGGATGTTTTGAAAGGCGTTATCCGTGACTGTTCAATCTCAGCTATTATTGGGTCAAACTATATTTGGCGCCATAGAGTTAAAAAATTACTGTCTTGAACAACTAATAATGAAGCTTAGATGTAATTAATTAGAATTTGTAACTAAGCTGATGTAATTTATGCTTGGGTTCTAGTTCAGAGAGAAAAATATTATTATTATTATTATTATTAGCTGAGCAGAGGAGCTAACAAAGCACAAGACGTAAGGCTGGATATTCATGCACGTGGCTTCTGGGAACCCCAACGGTCGGCATTCTTTGATGTCAGAGTCTGCCACACGAACGCCGAATCATATAAGGACCTAGAGCCACAACAGATCTACCGAATGCATGAGAACGAGAAGAAGCGCCAGTACTCAAGGAGAGTTCTCGACATTGAACATGGAACATTCACGCCCTTAATATTTACCACAACCGGCGGAATGGGCCAGGAATGTTTGAGATATCACAGTCGCCTTGCGGAGCTGGTAGCTTTAAAGAAGGGGGAACAGTATGCTAAGACGATGTCTTGGATCAGAGCAAAAACGTCGTTTGCATTATTAAGATCCGCCCTCATCTGCTTGAGAGGTTCTAGGACAATCAGGAGAGTCCCTTGTGATGTTAGGAATGTGGACTTTGATGTCGAAACTATTGAGGGAGCCATTCAATAGTAATTTTATGGATTCGAACTTTTAATACCGGAACGTGGTCTTTGATGTCAGGACTTGTAATTTTATGAACTTGAATCCTTTTAATAATGAACTTTTTTTTGTTTTTCTTTTTAATAAAATTTAGGAATCGAGTACGTAAATGAACTTTAGATTTTATGGATTAAAATATGTAAATAGGCTTTTTATTCTATTACTATTATTATTATTGTTAAAGTTGTTATTATGTTGTAATAAAATCATTTTCTCATTAATTATTAATTTATTATTATTCAAATCCAAGTTCTATTTTATATATATTCAAAATTTTATATATATTCAAATCCAAGTTCACTTACTATCTGCGCACCATTGAATCGTTCGAGGAGTATGTGGACCCAATCGAAGAAGTGATTCATGATTCTCTCCTTCCTTCATTATTTGGACGAGCTGAGCCCCTCCCTGGAGAACTTAAAGAACTTGTTACCCTTTCATCTGCACAGGGCGGGATCGGAATTCCTGATCTTAAACGTGAAGCTCCAGAGCAGTTCAAAGCATCATCTGAAATAACAGCTCTACATGTTGATTCTATTGTTGTACAAAGTTCCACCATCCCAGCACGAGAGCAAATGGAGGAACGAAAGCGCGAAATTAACACTCAGAGGAGAGCCGCCACAAAGTCCAGAATAGACAAGATTGATGAATCATTATCTCCTGATCAACTCCAAGCGGTTCAGCAGACAAGAGACAAGGGAGCCAGCTCGTGGCTAAATGCAACACCAATTGAAGAGTATGGACTGGCTTTAAACAAGCAGGAGTTCAGGGACTCCCTATGCCTTCGTTATAACATGGCTCTACCTAATCTCCCTAGTCACTGTGCTTGCGGGGAGACCTTCACAGTCAACCATGCTTTGTCATGTAAGAAGGGGGGCTTTGTAGCTCAAAGACACGACACAATCCGGAACCTCCTGACATCACACATCAATAAAGTGTGTAAAAATGTGGAAACAGAGCCACACCTGCAACCACTCGATAATGAAGTTTTCAACCTCCAATCCACTGTTACAAGTCAAGAAGCGAGACTGGATATGAAGGCAGGAGGTTTCTGGACACCAGGAGTTACAGCATTTTTTGACGTACGTGTAACGCATGTAAACTCCCGGTCCAACCAGGGTAAGTCCACTGCAACAATCTTCAGAGAGCAGGAAAACGAGAAGAAGAGAAAATACAATCAGAGAGTGATGGATGTTGAAATGGGAACTTTTACACCATTGGTGTTTGGTACAAACGGGGGCATGGGAGCCGACTGTCAGAACTTTTTAAGAACTCTCGCAGATAAACTCACGAGCAAGAACAATGAAGTTTACGCCAGTGTCATTACCTGGTTACGAATCCAGCTATCATTCGCTATCTTAAGAACTGTACATAGATGCGTGAGAGGTTCGAGAATTCCGTTTAAGTCACGCGAGATCGCGAAAGACTTTACTCTCTCTGTAGCAGAACTACTGTATACGTGATTTTTAGCCTGGAATTTTAGATTGAATTTTCTTTTTTTAATTTATTTTTCAGTTTTAATTATTTTTCAACAGCCCATATCAATGTAAATATTATAAAAATTAATTTGAATGTAATTGAAGAATTTACCGTTTTTAAATAAAGTTTTCCTTATTATTATTATTATTATTATTATTATTATTATTATTATTATTATTATTATTATTATTAAATGGAAAAACACCGCCACCACTTTAAGTTTTATTATTATTATGATTATGATTATGATTATGATTATTGTTATGATTATGATTATTATTATTATTAATCTACCTTAGTAAGTGCTTACAGTTACAAGGAAATCATCACCAATCGTCACTCCGTATAACCTTAGTCAGTACAACTCATTAATAACATTGAGAAAGTACAACGAAGAGCTACTAAATTCATCTTAAATTTACGGTTTGTTGAACATCAGTTGATGTTCCTTACTCATCTAGACTCGTTGATCTTGACTTGCTACCTATAGCCTATTGGCACGAATATATAGATGTCTTATGCTATAAAATTACATATAATCTCACAGTAATAGATGCAAGTGCTCGTCCATCAATAGTACTGCCTGGAAATACTAGAAGCTCGTCTTATGATAGTATAATTAAATTTATAGTACCATTTGCTAAAACGGTAACATACCAGTCAACCTTTTTTATAAGAGCTTGTAAGACACGGACCACACTACCTAACGAACTTCGTCACAAAAACACTAGTTTATATACTTTGAAATTGGGTCTTAGACTGTATTATAGAAATACTTTGTTAAATTTTATAATTGTGATAATCCTCGTACTTAGAAATCCATATGCATTAAATAATTCAGAAAGTTTAAACTGCTGTTTAAACTGCTGTTCAATAACGAGTATATCAATTTTTACCTGTCTTTTCAGTTTATTTTTATTTAAATATGTAGTTCAGTTTATGTTTTATTGATTATGGGATCGCCGTAATTTGGGTTAATTTAGGTAATTTGAATAAGAAGATGGGACCTTTTTTAATCAAGGTTTTATAAGTAAGAGTCGCTATCAACTTTCAAAATTTCAAAGGAATAGCATTTTCTTTACTGGTAGCAAAGTATATATTCCTAATCCATTTTGTTTGGATTTTTACTAACAATAGTCTTTCTAAAGACGGCTACAACAACATGGACGATCAACTTCACATTTCTAAAGTTCATGTGCAAACTTTTCTTCAAATTTGAAGCATGAAAATAGTGAACAAAAGGATGCATTCCTCAGTTGCCAGTTCAGCTCGTTCACCCATAAGCCAAGAGAACTGGGGTCGTGTGAGTTACTAGTTCTACTAGTAAAATTTACTAGCTCTACTAGTAAAATTTACTAGCTCTACTAGTAAAATTTACTAGCTCTACTGGTAAAATTTACTAGCTCTACTAGTAAAATTTACTAGCTCTACTAGTACAATTTACTAGCTCTACTAGTAAAATGTACTAGCTCTACTGGTAAAATTTACTAGCTCTACTAGTAAAATTTACTAGCTCTACTAGTAAAATTTACTAGCTCTACTAGTAAAATTTACTAGTTCTACTAGTAAAATTTACTAGCTCTACTAGTAAAATTTACTAGCTCTACTAGTAAAATTTACTAGCTCTACTAGTAAAATTTACTAGCTCTACTAGTAAAATTTACTAGCTCTACTAGTAAAATTTACTAGCTCTACTGGTAAAATTTACTAGCTCCTAGTAAAATTTACTAGCTCTACTAGTAAAATTTACTAGCTCTACTGGTAAAATTTACTAGCTCTACTAGTAAATTTACTAGCTCTACTAGTAAAATTTACTAGCTCTACTAGTAAAATTTACTAGTTCTACTAGTAAAATTTACTAGCTCTACTAGTAAAATTTACTAGCTCTACTAGTAAAATTTACTAGATCTACTAGTAAAATTTACTAGTTCTACTAGTAAAATTTACTAGCTCTACTAGTAAAATTTACTAGCTCTACTAGTAAAATTTACTAGCTCTACTAGTAAAATTTACTAGCTCTACTAGTAAAATTTACTAGCTCTACTAGTAAAATTTTATGGAATGTAATAACTGAAGCTTATCAAATCATCAAAAATAAATTTAACGTCGTCTTCGTCCATCAAATGAATGATATACTTGTATTAACTATCCAGGGTAATTCTTTCGACTTACACGACAGATAATTCTAATATCAATAGAAGACCAGTCAATAAGACCAGTTAGTAAAGTGAATCGTTGAATATTATACTGGTTTTTCAAAAACGTTGAAGCTTGTATATTAAATGGCAAACACCATCACCAGTTTATAGTCAATGGATGGTCTGAAAACTTGAAGAAAGTTTTTGTTCTACGTTTTGTTCACCTTTATGCTCGAGAAACCATTCTTAAAGCAAGAAATTGTATTTCGACAAAGTATATACTCGCGGTAGCAACTTTTCCAGTCGACTATTTGAAGTGCAATTAAAAATTCAACTTTATGTTAACGCTAGGAGTATTCTGATGTACAAACGTCGCGTTAAAACCTTTGCAAGATAACTAAACACAGCACTTATAGTAACGTGTGTAACATTTACCCTTGGATTGGCAGAAAGTCGTGTTTATATATAAGTTAACTGTATATAGGAGGAACATATAGCTTCAATTTTCTCGTCAACCAGTTTATTTACTATATATGGAAAGATCGGATGTATCGACAGACTTTATATCATGCTTTGAAAATCAAGAGAAAGTTATGCTGAATATATTCCTGAAGCAAATTATGGCTTACATTTTACTTCCAAGCATATTTAAGTGAGGGTCTGACACGTATTACGGATCTCTAAGTAACCAAGCGTGCGTTATTCTGCGTAGCAACCTGAAAACTAGATTTGCTATATAAAAATAATAACTACTATATCAGACCGATATTTCTCTGTACAGAGCAAACACGCGAGATCAATAAGGTATTTATTAAATGACCGCAATAACGAAAACTTTTCAGCAGTCATGTATATTACTTCACTAGCATGTATTTATTAGATTCTGTTTTCAAAGTAAAGGTGGACAGATTACAAGTCACTTGCAGTTCACTTCAGGGTGTTCGTACTTTCATTGTCCCTTTATTGCAGTATTCAATTTCTTGCTGCCTGACTGTTTATAAATCCTTGGACTCAGGGGCGGATCTAGGATTTTTTTAGGGTACGTCGAAACAGTGAAGTGCACATTCTAGGGGGGTACGGATTGCCCCCCCGGATGCATGCCCCCCCGGATTTTTTTTGAAATTTGACTCCCTGAAATGGCATTTCCCGCATTCTGACAAGATTTTTTAGAAAAATCTTACAGTTCTAATTTGCGTTTTTTATACCACATTTTACGATTTAAAAAAAAATACTTCTGCACTTTTTAAATAATCGTTACTGGGACAATTTTTACGACTGTTTCGCTCCATATCAGAGCTCATCAGCATGCCTATGATTCACTGCTCAGTGAATCCGACATGGACAGCCAAAGCCCACCAACTTTAGCTGCCAAGCAATTTTTTAGACACATAGAGGAGCTTATCTCTCTACATCACATGATCCTGGCGAGGTCACGTTAATTTCCTGGTCATTTTACCAATCTATTAGATTGTTTTTAACTTTACCCCTTCTCCACAATGAGCTGTCTGGTTGTAAGGTGCCAGATACACACCCATGCAAAGTAAAATAATTATGAATAGAGAAAAACAGACCATGTACAATACATTACATGGACATAGTCAGAAAACTAAGAGCACACCACCCTACATCATCCTGGTCATACAAACTAGTAGTTACCAACAAAAGACTGCATTGCATATACAGTACTCTTCTTATTGAAATGTTTATTTATTTTTTGTGGCTTTTTACTAATTTTAATATGTATATATGAAAAGAAAATGTAATAGTTTACCCCTTATCCAGCCAGATACTCGCCAAAGAAAAAGAAAAATAATTATGAATAGAGAAAAACAGACCATATAGGACATTTCATGGACATAAAGAAGAGCTCACCTCTCTACATCATCCTGGTCATCTTAACATCCAGCACAATGAGCTGTCTGGTTTTAAGGCGCCAGATACTCGCCCAGGAAAAAGAACTACGAATAGAGAAAAACACACCATATAGGACATTTCATGGACACAGAGAAGAGCTCACCTCTACACCATCCTGGTCATACAAACTAGTAGTTACCAATTAGCAACAAAAGACTGCAGCACTCTTATTGAAATGTATATAATTATTACTTTATTTCACCCCTTATCTACCCTGAGCTGTCTGGTTTTCAGGCACCAGTTACTCGCCTAAAGAGAGAGTTTCGAGAAGAGAAAAATAGACCATGTAGGGCATTTCATGGACATAGAAGAGCTCACTCTCTATACCATCCCGGTCGACAGAGGCACAGACTGAGAGCTCATTTTCCAAGTCACACCAATGGCAATTGGCAAATAATATTATAATGTTACCATTATTCATTGAGTTGCATTTGTTCATTTTGTTGTAATCAACAAATGAGGAAATGTAAGAATGTATTGTAAAATAATGCAGATTTTTTTAGAATAGAATACTAGATTGTTGTTGAGTTGTTCTATACTGACCACTGACCAGTGACCAAGCATATATATTCTTATAGACCAATTTATACCATAGTATAAATAAAGATAGTTTGAATTGATAGTGATGGAAAAAATATTATTTTAGCTATGGACATTGGACAATAACACATCATTAGTTTGCTTTTAAAGAATTAAATGAGTTCAATTCTTCTACTATCAGCAGCAAACTTATCAATGACTTGCTGAACTGAAGGCTGTATGTCTTGATGAATATTCATCAATGCAAGCCCATTTAACCTTTCTTCCACCATGGTACTTCTGGTATAATTTTTCAGCCTACGCATGGCTGAAAAAGAACGCTCACACTCACAAGATGTAACAGGTAGAGTACCTAGAATTCTGAGAGCAACTTTGATATTTGCAAATGAATCAAAACTGATAGCTTTAAGTGTGGATGCAACACTATTGGGACATGAACTTTTATGACTTACCCAAAATGTCTCCCACAACTCCAATTCACCATCTAGTGCAAGGGGGTTTGGCAAATCTTCCTCGTAAAAATCTGAGAACTTTTTGAATGAATATTTCCAGCCAGTCATTCCAGCTTGATTGATTAGTGATATCATTTTACTAGGAATAATACTTAAACCATTGATTACGTTAACACTACTTACGTCAAATCTGGATTTAAGATCTGAACTCAGGTGATCTAGAACAGGAATTGTTAGTGAACATTTATAATATGAGGAAGGATCAGAAGCAGGGAAGTTTCTAGCACAAATCCTGGGAAGAGATACTTCAACATCAATTTCTTTTGCTAAATTGATAGCCTCCCCATACCACACATCATGGTAATTATCAATCATGTTACGGTGCCTGGTAACAGTGTTCTTCAACGATTCGATGAGCTCAATACCATCAAATATATCATTGTTCTTTGCCTGCAGTAACTGTGTCACAGGAAGAGTCAGATCAAAAATATGTCTAGTAATAATCAAAGAAACAATAAACTGAAAAGAAGAAATCATAGCCAAAAATGAAGTTGCTTGGGAAGATGTGCTTGGGTTACATTTACCTTCTTCATTCAAACTCATTTCCTTTAACGTAGAAAATATTGCAACAAATAAGTCCTGAAAAACATCCAAACCATCTATACGTTCGACCCACCTTGTTTTGCAGACATCAATTAGCTTCTTCCTTTTGCTGTCTTTATTAGCATGAACAAGTGAAATATTCTTCTCAAATAATAATTGTCGATTTTGAGAATTGTTAAAAAAGGATGATAACTCTTTCACCCGTGTCATGATATATTTAACTATTGGGACAGAACACGCATTACAAATTACTAAATTAAGTCTATGGCTAAAACAATGGGTATAAAGAGCCTTGTGGTTGAGGTTCAAAATATGTGCGGAAAGGCCATTTACATGGCCAGCAACAGCACCTGCCCCATCATACCCTTGGCCACGGCAATCTTCAATATTTAAAGAAAGGTCAGCCAACGCTTTCAAAATAGTTGTTGCAAGGTCTTTACCTGTTAGCCCCCACCGACAATGGATAAATTTGATGAAGTCTTCTCTAACGTTCAAGTTGTCATCCACAAATCGCAAAACCAGGGACATCTGCTCCTTATTCGAACAATCGGAAGCCTCGTCTGCTATAATGGAAAAGAACCTATTTCGCTTAACCTCACCAATAATTTCACCAGTTATTACCTGTCCACAACAATTGATTATTTCATTTTGGCTGGTCTTTGATATGTATGAAGCATTCTTTGCACACTTCTTGAGATGGTCTTCAAGAGCTACATCCCCTGCACGAACCCTCATATTCAGTAACTCAATAAAATTACCAACACCACCCTGAGAATAACTTCCAACTTCTGGATGATATTGGGAATCATCACGGTGGCCCCTGAAAGATAAACCTAGACGTGCACAAGTAATAATGGTGTCTACAATAGGAATAAGCTTTTTCCTATTCTCTGATACCTGATTTCTTCGATTCTCACTTATCAATATGTCAATTGGCAGAATATTACCTGACTGGCGAGTTAAAAGAGTTAGTGATGTACTGCTGTGCAAACATATTGATGAAGAACCATGTTTGCCCGAATGCTTTTTGAAATAACGGGTAGCATCATTCCACTGTTTAAATGGTTGGGAAAAAAAATTTTTGGTGGATTCTTTTTCAACACTATATTGGGAAATCCATCACCAAACAGTACACAGGGAAGGCAATAAGCACCATCCTGACTGGGTGAATAGCATAACCAAGTATACAATTTCAACCATTCGGAACGAAAACTTCGACCATTTGTTATGGGGAAAGAGTAGGTTTTATCGGGTACAAAAACATTCTTGATAAGAGTACCAATTTCCAAATCAGTCATATTCTTGACTTTTTCTCTATAATGAGCAACATCATACTCCTGCAAAAAATGGGCCTGGGGAATTGTTTCACCACTTACCTTAGGCTGAGTTACCTGACCTACCGGTACATTTGTTGGTGGATCAGGAACAATAGGTATTATTTTGGGGAGAGAGGGAAAAGCAATCTTTGACTGAGATAAATTACCATGGGGTTTTTTAGGCTTTGGATGCAGACTGGAGAGAACTTTTTGTGAGAGTTTTCTTTTTAAAGCACCACCTTTAGCACCTTGTTTGTTGTCAAATATAATAGGGACAAAATGGTTAATTTGAAATACATCACCTGGTTCCACAACACCATGATAGCAAAACAAGACATGCACATCTGCTATAGGTTTTGTAGGTGGGCAAGGTTCTATTTTACAATTAAAAAGTAATTTACATTTTTTGTTCCCAAAGTCTGGATAATAAGAAAAAATGTTAGTGTTTGTGACAGAAGCCAAAGCAAGAATACATAAAAAACTGGACCATGTCTTATCAACACAATTCAAAATAGCTTGTTTCTGAACAAGCTCACTTCCAGAAGAGCCAGAATCAAATGCTGCAGCTGACACAGACATGGGTAATAAATTTTTGAAACTGTGAGAAATATTCACTCCATGTGTAGCATAGGCAGATACAAAATACGGGTGCTGAGAATAAAAATCAGCTTTAAGATATAACTCAATTGATGTTAGAAGTCTAAGATCTCTAGTAATAGAATTATCGCCTACCAGAGCCAAGGAAATAGAGCTGTACAAGCAATTTCCAGATGCTTCAGAGCTATAAAACGTGATAGCAAAACAACGTTATCAGACTCAATAAAAACTCAATCCAAACCAATCGATCGATAAGTAATTGCCAAGGTGGCAATTTGTTATCAATAAAAGGTATTGAGAGTCATTCAAGTTAAAATTAAACGTTATTTATCAGGTTAATATAGAAAATTGGGAAAAGAATGGCTACTGCTTTTGTTGACATATAACACATATTTAATATTAATATTATTCATACATGTAAATAAGACATAATTATTAATATTTTAAATAATTCACGCATTTCACGCTAGTTTAAGAATTTACTTCTCTAGTTTTCTTTCTATGTTACTGTCTTAGTCTTACTCACCTTAAAGCAATACAATATTGCTTTTTTCCACGCGTTGGGATATATGCCTCAGCATCGACATCCCTGTACAACGTTTTCCCAACCTGCGCCGCTATCTCTTCACCAGTTTGGTAGCTTCGCAATTCCAGTGTCTTTGACAAATCGCTAAAAAGTTTCTCCAGCAATTTAACATTTCCACTCTGTAGAGCGTTCTCTATAAGTTTCGTAGCATCGTTAGACGCCATATCGAAACCGAACTCCGTCTCAAACAACAGTCTGAAGTCGAGTCAGTGACGTTACCCTGCTTCACTTCCGACGTACCCTGCTTCACTTCCGACGTACCCTCTATTGTTTTCTGGTGTTTTGTCCAATCAGTGCTCGTTATCTTGCCGTCCCCCCGCCATTTTGACGTACTGTGATTACCCCTATTTGTAAATGCTGTCCTCTCCGTCCTCATGCCAAGAATAGTTACGGTGAAATTACATGAAGTAAAGCAGTGCAAACTGCGAAAACCGCTAAATACAGTTTGAATGAAATTACATGACAAAGAATTGTATCGCAAACAGCGCGCCAAGCCTCTAATAGTATTCAAAACAGAGAATTCATGTTAAATGTTTAAAAAATTGGACATTTTTAAAATTTAAAAATTTCAATTTAATTTGTTTTCACTTTGCCTTCACTAATTAATTCATGAATATTAATTAGCCTGGGATTTTACAGTACGTCACTTGACGTGTTCGACGTACCCTGAATCCGCCCCTGCTTGGACTTATGTTTGTACCTTCAAATTCGTTGAAGTCTGAATAACAGAATTGGTTTTCTGAAAGTTTTTTGTCATTCATAATTTTAACTGAGAAAAAAATAACACGAGTAAACAGGCTGTTATAAAAGGTTGACAGAACTTGAGAACAATGTTAAGTAATAGTGTCGTTCACTCAAATGTCATGTTATAATGTGTATGTCTCACCGTTATCGAGAGTGGCAAATGATGTCGAAGAAAATCCTGCCCCATTCAGGTAGCACTTCCTTGCGATAGTAATTTCTAGTTTAACAATTAGATTATGAGTTCTAAATTTAAAATTATGAGATGATTTTAAAAAACTAACTGCTGTTAATTATTTCATCAATACTATTTCAAAAAACGAGACATTAAGACTCTGCCTTATCACGTCACTTGCCGCCACTCGATATCCATCGGACAATTAGATAGCGAGTAGCGCAGCCAATCAGATTACAGTATTTGAATTAAACTACTAATAATTTTTACTAATAAAAATTAGTTTCTTGTATTTTGAAGAGTTACACACACTTTGTAAGAGTTAATTACCGAGAACCGAAGCAATAAGTTCGAGGTAATTATAGCTAAGTTATTTCATTTTGTTATGCTAGGTGATTTAACAAAAATGAAGTGGATAACTCCGTGATATTTAAGAAGTTTAAGCGAAATAATTAGTATCTGATTTATTATTCAAGGTCGCTAATCTATATAATGACCGCGGTACGTACATCAAAGAGAATCGTTCTCAAAATGAACTAAGAATAGGTTAGTTACCGAAACCGAGGTAAATAACATAGCGTAGTTTACCGAGTTATATTCATGATATAGATGAACTGCGATTCATATTGAAGGGGGTCTGAAGGTGCAGAAATCCTTTATTTTAGGTTAGTAACCTTGAAAGTGCACAAACTGAACAAAAACATAGAATAATGACTTTCGCCTGGCTCCCAGACTATGTATTTCCATTGACTATGGCCTCAACAGCGAAGTTTCACAACTATATAATCACCTCGAATTTGGTGACTATAATTATAGTTATAATAGAAACATGAATGGAAGTTTGAGAGAACTAGATATCGAGATATTGAGTCCTTCCAACTCCCATATGGAGTTTATATATCCCAATGGAAACGAGAAGTGTTTTCTATTTCTTTTATAAAATATTGATGATAGCGTTGGTTTATTAAATGTCATCAAAACGTATCACATTCTCCTTATCGTTTAGGATGGCGTATATGATGGCTGGAACCTATCTACACTGCAAAAAAAGCATTTTTGTCTTTGAGTAAAATTACTCAATTTACGAGTAAAACTACTCAATTTGTGAGTAAACTTAGCGTTTTACTCAAGATATTGTGTAATTTTACTCAAAATATTTTTACTCTTGTGCTTGAGTATTTATACTCAAACGTTTGAGTAAAAGATTACTCAATATTTTGAGTCAAAAGATGGCATGCGTAATTTTACTCAAAGAGTTGCGTAAAATTACTCGAGTAATGAGTAAGTTATCACTTTCACTTTACTCAAATAACTGAGTAAAACAACAGTGAGTAAAATTACGCATTTCTTTGAGTAAAATGTCAGTTTTACTCAAACACCGAGTAAAGCTAATTTCGTGTGAGACGCTTTACTCAGGTTTTGAGTAAATTGGATACAATTTACTCAACGTCTGAGTAAATCAAAATTAGGTTACTCAAGGCCTGAGTTAAATGAATGCACATTAATACTCAGGAACTGAGTAAAGGTATCGTTTGAGTAAATGTTTACTCGATAATTTGAGTCAAAAGGCGCGAGGAGTAATTGAACTCAAATAGTTGCGTAACATTACTCAAAAAATCAGTATCACATCAGACATACATTTTACTTTACTCAAGTAATCGAGTAAGCATCATTACTTTGAGGAGTAAACTCGCCCTCACAAACTTTCAAAGAGAGGGTGAAAATCTAGATTAGAATAAACTGTAAAAAGCAGAAAGCTGATGTCATGAATGTTCACAATAGGAAAAGAACATCCGCCAGGCTAGCGAGCGGTGACAGGTAGCCTGTGATAGTAGACTGCATCTTGCTCGCCAGCCTCCCCCAGTTTCTTTAACGATTTCGATTTTTGTTCATAAAAGTTTCAAACGGAACGCGCAAATCACAACATCGTGTAAAATTGTCCTTCGTTTTATGAACCGTCTAAGTTTTTGAACCCTTTGTTCTGGCAACAGACTCATTCAAAGCATGCATTGGCGATGAAGACTTAACACTTAACAGGATACGATGACGTTGTGATGCGTCAAATGGCACGGCAACCAATCGTATTACGCGCGGCAATTTCGCAAGAGAACCTTACACTCTTACACCTGGCCACGGGCTTTAGGACAGGCTCGATGCGAGTATTAAAAAGTTGTTTCAACATGCGATTGTTAACATAATCCATTTATTTGTCGCGCCTTAATGTTCAATAAACTTGCTTAACTATAATACAAGAGTTTAGAGTACGATACCTTTAGCCAGGTGGCTTAGCAAATTTAACGTTACCGGCCGGACAAAAGTACCAAATTTGGCATGGAGTTTCTTTTCGACCTATCTATTGATTTTATCCGTGGAACCCACTTGATCGGTTCCGATTTTCCAAGATGGCGGCCAAAATCCAAGATGGCTGCCAGAAAAAAGGAAATGTCATATATCTGACTGTAAAAATCAGAAATGAACAAATGAGGTGTCAATTCAGGGGTTTCCGCGGTCAATGAAACAGATGCTGGTCATGGCATGTTGCTCAGGTCACCAATTTCCAAGATGGTGGCCAAATTTCAAAATGGCCGCCAAAAAAAAGGAAATTTCGTATATGTGGTGTGAAAATCGGAAATGAACAAAGATAATGTCCGAAAAAGGCTTACTTGGCCTGATTTTGAATGGTTATTGTGACTTCTATAGCTACATATCAGCCTACATGTTAAGTACACACTGGTAGTATTCAGGAATTATATCTACAATGTTTCAATATGGCGTTACTTTTTTGTCATAAACTACGACAACTAGTCTCTCGATTCTTTGAAATGATTCAGAATGTAAGTCAAGAAGCTCAAACGGATGTGCGGCAAGATGAACAAAGGCATCAGTAACTTCCTCATAAGCATTCCATGCTTGCCAGAACGATTTCTTCCCTTTCCCTCTAAACGCTGATGTAGTATCACATCCTGACAAGGAGTGGAAAACGGGCAGGGAACGTGATTTACGTTCACCAAGATGGGCACAAATGGCGTTGATGAGTGTAGTTCTTTCCAGTTCCAAATGCTACCCAGAGATCAAGATCAGCATTTATGTGAGAGAGGTCATGAAACACACCGGTAAGAACAACGACGACGTCTGTGTCCACAGTTCGCACCTGGATGGATTTTGCTCCATTCTCCAAAGCATGCTTCACGTGAACCACAATCCTAGTGTCTGCTTCCTGATTGCAGCTGGACATTTCGATCTGCGTTCCAACACATGTAACATGCTCTCCAGCTGTGATATATATCGAACACTCAGGAGAGATGCTGCAATCCGCAACTTTTGAAGAGAGGAATTCAAAGAGTTCCTTCTTGTTGATTGGATCACGGAGGAAGTCATTCCAGTTGCTTGGTGTCACCTGATACTTTTCTACGCACACCTTTGCCTCGTTTCTCCCTGGTTCCCTCCTTCAGGCTATCTGGCCGGTATTCGTCCCACACAACATCCACTCGCTTTGTGTCACGAAGATGACGTTCCAGATGAGGTATAAACACGTTGTCAGCATATTCCTGGAATGTTGAGACATTTATTACAGGCAATGCATGTACTGTCACCGCACCATCCAGAACTTTGCAGTCATATAATACAGGTGCCTCTGTCTGGTTTGGTTCCTCGATACATTGTAACAGATGATATTTGGTACCAGGGATGGAGGATACGACTGAACTTCGTGTGCAAAGAATTCACTGATGTCACCATCTCTATTTTGTAAGGAGATGTATAACTGGCCGAAGAGTGCCACATTGTTCTCAAGCACCTTTACTTTCTTGCAATCCTTCGATCTTACTTTGAGCTTTGTTGAGAACAGGGGTAGTGAATTCTTTGAGATCGTATCATGTATGGAGTGACTCCGATCCACGAGCACGGTCTTCACATACTCTTGATACTTCTTTGTGCCCATGTCTTCCAGTGTACGGATTGTATTCACTACCACCTCATCCGCGCAGTTACGACTATCAAGAGTTACCAACTCTGGGAAGTCATCCAGGAAGGGATTTCCCATCTTGCGTGTTGTGTTAGATAGGCTATCAACCTGTCGCTGGAAGTTTTTCTGTGCTGCAAGTCCCTGTTCATGGTGTTCGAAGTTAGCGGGGTTTTCCGGATCATCGTCATGAAGATATCCATTCTCGTACTGTCTCAGAAGTCTGGCAAGCTCGGGTCCAGCGGTCATCCAGTGTCTGAAGGCAACTGGATTCTCAGTGAGTCCTACTGCACCACCGGATGCTTTCACCACTTTATTCTCCTGCTCATGCGCTTGGTCTATTGGGATCGCAGAGTATCTGTGTAACGACTTTGCGATTGTCCAGTGATTCCGAGTTTCAAACTCATATTTGATCTCTTGTGGCAGCGCCGTCATGTCTCTGATGTGTACAGGCAGCCACCGAGAATAGTTCACGTGGTCTAACGCAAAGAACAATGGTACGAGTGACTCTAATACAGTAACATACAATGGGAAGTTTCTCTCCCGATGGGCTCTAACAAATATGAGAATCAGAATCTCATAGTGTGCGATCATGTTCCAGAACTTGAACGTGGGAGATTTCTTACACATTTGTTCCAGCCAGTTGCTCAAACTCTCATCAACATTAGATCTCTTGTTGAATGCTTCATTCAGTAGCCTCTGAAGAACAAGAACAGTGACCTGGTGGGCATGCCAAGTCCTGGTAATGTGTGATACTTTCAGGAATGAATCAACTGTTCCAGATGAAGCAACTTCAGATTCAGTGAGAGCTGTTGTCCAACCTGACCCATCTAATAAATCGCCAACAGTGTTCCATAGCGCCTTCTCAATGTGCAGTCCGCCCATCATAACTACATAGACTTTCTCGCCATAGAGATCTGGCCATTTCCATTGTACGTACTTGGCGAGCGTGAACAGAGGCTGGTCAAACGTAATCATTGGGATTTGTCCTAGGTTGAGATACTCTGTTGCCTGCCGATGTACATCCATGCCATGTTTAATCATTGCTGGTGTGTTTGATTTTTCATAGAAGAGAGGGAGCAGTGCACATATTGCTGGTAGCTCTGATGTTGACTGTTGTCGAGTGGCGTGATAAGCAGACCATGTAAGTGAACTCGTCTTGCACAGTTCCACATCGCTGATATGTTGAAGACTATGTTCCATCCAGTCATATTCTTCACGTTTTGCATCTGCCAAGTCAAGCTTAACAGGTTCACTATTACTCTTTGGTACCTGAGCATGAGTAGACTTCAACGAAACTGCAGGAACAGAAGCATGGTCTGGAAGCGAGTGAGTATACGCCCTTGATGGCGGTAATGTGACAGGTTCCCTGATGACACTGGGTTCCCTCGTGCTTGGGAATTGAAATATACTAATGCCAGTGCCATGAAAAGATGTCGTGGCTGTTGTTGTACTTGGATCGTGATCGAGATTGTCAAGAGCGCCCACAGTAAAGAGTCCTTTTCGCAGAATAGTTGGAGCTACTACATCATCATCTTCAAACCTCTCACATACAGCTGTGGCGAGTCAAACTTACTGCTTAGGGATCCATTTCACCTGAGGGGTCAATATTCCCTCAGTTTACCCTATATCCAAATTTCTGTCATAATATCGTATTGTAGTATTGGCCGCCATCTTGGAAATGGGTGACCTGAGCAACATGCCATGACCAGCATCTGTTTCAGTGACCCCGGAAACCCCTGCATTGACACCTCATTTGTTCATTTCTGATTTTTACAGCCAGATATATGACATTTCCTTTTTTCTGGCGGCCATCTTGGATTTTGGCCGCCATCTTGGAAAATCGGAACCGATCAAGTGGGTTCCACGGATAAAATCAATAGATAGGTCGAGAAGAAACTCCATGCCAAATTTGGTACTTTTGTCCGGCCGGTAACGTTAATCCTGAAAATTGTTGCTAAGCCACCTGACTATTACTTGAAATCCTCCACAATTTGACTTGCAAATCTTCGTGTAAAGTATTTGAGTTTGAACCGCCATGTTTACTTGACCCAAGCTTCTTTCGGCGTTAGTCAAACCATAGGTCAAACCATAGGTCAAACCTTCTGAGTTCTGGTGTTAGCGATTGTTTCAGACGCGTTCTCTCGGTTTCGAAATGGCGAAAACAATCGAGGAAGTCAAAGAATGGTTGCTGGAATATGGATTTGAAGATTATTGACAGACATTTGAAGGTAGGTCTTATATTTCGTTGGCAACTAATAGCAAAACCATCTGCACGCAAACAAAATTCAAAGAGAAAGCGCAGTCAAGATTAACATTTAACGGCGGTAATATTGCGCATAGCTACTGTATATCGCGTTTACTCTGCTGCAGCGCGCTGCCTCGAAACGTCACGGCCGTATTTCGTCCTCTAAAATCTCGACAGTATAACATCCATTAAGCGTTTTTATATTATCGTGTTAAACACGATTCGTACACACCGACAAATTGAAACCAGCGTATAGCTGCTGATCCTCACGAGTCGTGTGTGTATAAAAAGGTTACAGTCTATATACATTTAACATAATCAAAGAAAAAACGGCAACAATTATGCGCGGGCGAACACATGGAGATTTTCATCCCTCTAGAAATAGTTGCCCGGAGTTTACGCTAAGTTGTACGAACGATGAATGTTAAAATGAATTTGAAATTACGACGAAGAGAATTTCAGCCTGGGCTGAAATACCCCATAGATGATACCGTCGCAATAATGCGCCCAATCAGTCATAATAATTCTACTTTTTTGTGTGACAATTGTCAAAAGGTTATAATTAGCATTGTACATTATTGATTCGAGATAAAGTTATCCTGTTTTTCATTAATTTTATGCGAAAATAGAGAAGTGCCTTGGAATTCCCGACTGAGAGGGAAAATTATAAAGCTACTGATTCCAGTCATTGGAATGCCCAGAATATTGTCATTGATGATGAAGTCAGGTTTGTGGGACAACTTATTAATTATTAATCACAAATAAGAAATTCTTGCTGTCTGTAAAAATAATTATAAATATTAATATATTGTTTGTAACATCTGTGCAACACCTTTTGTAATATTTTGCAATTGGCAGAATAATTATAGAAATACTGTAGAAACAAGTAGGGGTGGTGGAATCTGGGTGGGCTAGGGAAGGCTAAGTCCCACCAGGATTTATATTGATGGGCAGCAACGAGTAATTCATGTTTTGTAACAATGAATTGCAAGTTTATGCAAGCTAGCCACCTGTCGAAGAGGGGATACATAAATTTTTGGCAACCTTTCAATGGGCACATTTTTAAAATGATCTATAAATATAAAATTCTATATTTCACACTAATTGGAAAAACAAAGAATAAGTTTAAAAATAATTATTAAAACTAGAAGAACAATACATGTTGTTGACAAAAAGATACTTATTTATTTGATTGCAAAATAAATATTTCAATTGGGAATGACTAAAAAGACATTGTGGTTTTAGTGCTTTGATCCTGCACTGGCAGTGCTGTTTAACAGCTTTTGGGAGGGTGGCTAACGCCGCCTTTTACCATCAGCTCATCTGGGTGGCACTTCAAGGAGCCGCCTGTTGGTGAGTACTGCCAAGCTGAGGGTTCAAGAGACCTATACATTTATGTTGATGCAGTCTTTGTTGTTGGCAAGGTGGCTCATCACCGCCTTTTACCAGCACCTCTTTTGGGTGGCATGCTTTTGTAAGCCGCCTGTTAAAGAGGAGAAACATAAATTTATAGCAACCTTCAATGTGCACATATTTTAAATGATCTATCTAAAATTCTGTATTTAACACTAGTTGGACAGACAAATAATAAGTTTATAACTTGAAAAAATCAAACAACACATATTAAGAAATGATTATTAAAACTAGAAGAAAAATACATGTTTTTGACAAAAAAATACATATTTATTTGATTGCATAATAAATATTTGAATTGGGAATGACTAAAAAGACATTGTGGTTTTAGTACTTTGATCCTGCACTGGCAGTGCTGTTTAACAGCTTTTGGGAGGGTGGCTAACGCCGCCTTTTACCATCAGCTCATCTGGGTGGCACTTCAAGGAGCCGCCTGTTGGTGAGTACTACCAAGCTGAGGGTTCAAGAGACCTATACATTAATGTTGATGCAGTCTTTGTTGTTGGCAAGGTGGCTCATCGCCGCCTTTTACCAGCACCTCTTTTGGGTGGCATGCTTTTGTAAGCCGCCTGTTGAAGAGGAGATACATAAATTTATAGCAACCTTCAATGTGCACATATTTTAAATGATATATCTAAAATTCTGTATTTAACACTAGTTGGAAAGACAAATAATAAGTTTATAACTTGAAAAAATCAAACAACACATATTAAGAAATGATTATTAAAACTAGAAGAAAGATACATGTTTTTGACAAAAAAATACATATTTATTTGATTGCATAATAAATATTTGAATTGGGAATGTTATCTATTCTAATAATTATCACTTTTTTCCAACAAGAATAAAATAAAAGATTTTTTGCGATTTCCACTTGTTAGTATAATTCGTCTAGGCATTTTGATAAGTTTAAATCGTTGAAATAGTACAGACATGCGTTGAAGCAACTGTATAGCTGGAATTATGTGACAAGTAAGAGAGACCTGGGAACTAGCGTGTTGCTATGGCAACAATTTAAACAGAGTACAGTATTGTTTGAGTGCATTAACTAGCGTTGACAAGTTTCAACTTATTTGGTCAAATCCCTTTGCGATATGAGACTTTCTTGTCATTCATTCATTCATTCATAACATTTATTTCAAAACGATAAAGTTGTATACAATAATATACCGCAGCAAACTGCTGATGTGGTCGTGTATCCTAGCTAATTAATTCAATAATTTAAACCTAACCTATTTCTAAACATTAAACAAATACAAAATAAAAATTAATGATTGTAATCATCCTTAATATCTACCATCTCTAATATCTACTTAAAATATACGTAGTTTGGATCCTTGTTATTCATATAAGACACAAAGTCAACGGCTGCTAAATTGCATGTCTTGAGGTGTTACTTAAATATAATCTGATTTCTTTCAGCCTTAACACTTTCTGGTATACTGTTCCAATAAGATAGCTATTCTGTTGGTTACTGACTTTAATTGAAGATCAGTTTCTGACCTAATAATCTTCAATTTGTAGCCATCACGTAGCCGTTTGTTGTTGTTCTTATTTATGATAGTGTCTGAAAGGCGACATGACACCATTCCATAGTAACACCTGTGACCTAAAGTTCGTAAACTATAGTTTTATATTTTCTGCAAGTGTTTTCCAATTTGTCTTCTTAACGACTTCGTCCGTCGGTGTGTCCCACTTTAATCCATACACTATCGTGGCTGCCCTCACATGCATTTTCTCCAGAGTTTTGAATTGTGTGGTGTAGCTCAATACCGTACGTTACTGACGGGAAGACGACTTTCCAATAAAAGTCCTTAAGCATGTCTTGTGGCAGAAACCGCATCGACTTTAGGAGATTTAGCTTTCTGGCATAATTTAATATTCGCTCATCTACGTGATCTTTCCATTTCATGTTGTCATCTAAAGTCTAAATTCATTCATTCATTCATGTATTTGCTAACTTGTCAAACACAACCATGTGACCTCAATTTCAAAAAAGTGTCATAACTTTGGAATTAAATGAGATATGAATAAACTGTCAGCACCAAAGGCTTACTTTCAAACAAAACATTCAACTGGTGGTTGCATATACTGTATAGGCACTTTAAACATGGTGGTATTACCTCACTGACAACAAGCAGCTGAAATGCTGAATTAAGGGATTTCATCCTGAATTCATGTTTTTAAATTGGTGAAATCATTAGATTAAGCAATGTCGTTCTTTGTTGCATATTATGGGCTTTTGTCATTTCATCTTTTTGAAATTGTGTTACCGGTTCTTGAATACCATTGAAATACCGGTACATGAATGTGCATAATTATATAGTATTAATGAAAGGAACAGAAGTCTTCTAACAGAATAAAAGGCTTATCATGCTTACCAGTAGTCAGACAACACTATTGGTCAGTGGTCTGGGATAAATTTAGGTATTGAATATTTTTGGTATCTGCTCTGCTATTAGACAATAAGTAACATGCAGATTACAGTAGGGTACATGTATGTACATGTATGTGCAATGTCAGTATTGTAAATCATTCATATGTTATGCAGTCTCATGAATACAACTGTACTTTGAGTAAAATTATGAGTATACCACTGTTAAACATGCATGTTGAATATTTATTATGAAAACCATAACTGACATAATTAACTTTAATGCAATTAATATTATATAATTAATAAAATTAATTATTAATTTCAATAATCAAGAGTTACGCAAATGGTTTCTAACCGTCTGCGAGACAAGTTAGTGTTGGCAGACTTTACCACAGCGCTCGTGTTCCGTTCAGTGCACTACCCAAAATAAGCAGTTTGAAAATCTGTTCAGATTGGCAAATGAATTATTTACTTATTTTTAAGTAATAACTGAGTACTACACTATAAAAGCCTCAAACAGTAAGCGGGCGAGGGGTTGTTGCGTAAACGTATTTCTAGTACTATGATATTTCATATGTTGAATTTATGGTATAACTATTCGCAGCCAGAAATCTCACAGATGTGTTGCAAGTTGTTAATCTTCACCAACTTGCTGCAAGTTGTCAACAAGCTAGAATGAGTCTGTTACAAGCCCGTGAACTATATAGTTAAAGCTTCTTATTTTCAGATCAAGTTTTTAAAATAATTTGCATCAATCCTGTTGATGAAATTACATCACACAAGCTTGTAACATTCTTGTTATTAACAAGAAACTGGAGTAAGCTGGGCAAAGTATTTTATAAATCAGTTTAATAACAAGTTGCAACAACGCTGTTGCAGACTTATTGCAACTTTTGTGGTTTTGGCTGTGTATAGAATACCAAATATGCCACTCGTGTTACTGCACATGATTACAACTTACTGTATTCAGAAAGGGTTTTTGTTAGTTTGCCTATCTCACATACAAACAAGTAAATGCACAGAATAATTTAAAGTGGTTGCCGCTTGCCATTTCCGCCAAAGCTGGCCCCTTTGTGAAGATCAACTCTATATGATATTCTATTCATGTTTATTTTTTATTTTTTAAGTACTGGACACTCTTTCTTTGCTTGAAAATATCTTAGTTTATTTCTTGCTTTTTGTTGTTGCAGGATGATAAAAACGTTGAAGAAATTTGATGGCGAAACAAAGCCCATTCCCATAAATCCTGTTCCATGGTAGAATCAAATCTCCAGAGAACGTGTGGATAGCAGCTGACCAACAGCTGTTATTCCGAGTCAGTGGTGGAGTTTTGGAATGGTGTCTTGGACTTTTATCAACTTATTATATTCTGATGTACGAATACCCTAATTCTCTTAGTAACTTTTTTTGTATTTACAGAAGTGCATTTTGAATATCCACTACCACGATGGTAAAAAAATTACCAGCTAAAGTCATATAATTTGTTAATAGTTTAAGTCATTAGATTGCATTGGCAAAGCTGCAGAATACCCCCTCACTTGAATGACGACTACTTATTAGTGAGTGTCAAATTCATCAAAATCCATTTGCTACTTTCTCCGTTATTGGGATTCGTTTATAGGGATAGTTTTTGGATTAGGTAAGATTTTATCATTAAGCTGATTGTTTCAACACTTATTACAGAATTTTCTCGTTTTCGTTCATTAGTTTAAATCTAAATTGAAAAGTGGTGGGTATTCCGCAATTGCTTCTCTAACTCTTTTTATAAATTAAATAAATATTTGAAAGTAAAAGTTGTGGTAAATATCTTGCAAACTAAGTGAACTGTCAGTCCAAGTAAACAGTGTATTATACTCATGATTTTCAGGTATTGAAAACTTATTTTCCGTTATAGTACACTGCTCAACTGTTTGGGTGATTTACTCACGTTTTGAGTATAACTTTTATTTTACTGTGATTAAATTTAACTCAAAATTTGAGTAAAGTTTTACCTCAGTTTGAGTAAAATATGATTTTACTCAAAAATTTGAGTCACTATGGATGCATTTTACTTTACTCAAATTTGAGTAAAGTTTTACTCTCAGTTTGAGTAAAATATGATTTTACTCAAAAATTTGAGTCACTGTGGATGCATTATACTTTACTCAAACTTTGAGTAAATTTACTCAAAACTTTGAGTAAATTTACTCAATAATTTGAGTCACTGTGGATGTATTACTTTACTCAAGTTTTTGAGTCAAAATGCTCAATTTTTTTTTGCAGTGCACGAATGTTCACGACAGAAAGATCTTGGGATTCTAGTCACTCTGACCTTAAATGGAATTCCCAAGAACATGCAGTATATCGGCTTATAAAGCCAACAAAACACGTGGTATTATAATAAGGTCTTCCTTTGATATCATGCATGATCCACATTTGCGTATTGCACTATACACAGCTTTAGTTAAGAGTCATTTTGCATACTGTTCCATTTTGTGCGGCAATCCGTGTCGTTAATACTCAACATCGAAAGAGTCCAAAGCCGCGCAACTATAAGTTTATTCTGTCATTGCCATTCAGATCTGATGTTAACTATAAGGATAGACTAAAAAAACGGGACTTCTACCTCTCTCTAATTACTGTCACGAGTACCTATAGACTTAGTATAAGTATATTCGCTCTTTCATGTGACCCTGCACACATCTTTATTAACTCCTCCAGTCGTGTAACAAGACGTATAACAAACCGATCAAATGAATTTATTTTAAATATCCCTAAAGTGAATAGCATTACTTTTCAGAAGTTTCTAGTGTAGAACTAGGATATTAGGAGATCTAGGATATTCAACTATGTGCCATCATATCTGGGAGATGTTAACCTTTCTATTGGTTATATTTATCATTATACAACCCGAACACGTGCAATGTCGAAATTACGCTAACTTTTAGAGGCAGTTGAGTGAATACGGGTAAATATCTCATAATGAAACACAGAAAATTTCCCTTTCATCTATATCCCTATATACAACGCTTCATTTACTGCCGTGCCATAAGCCGTCAATATAAAAGCAATTATAGGGTATGGTAATTCTGTTAAACGTTTTAACCGAATTTCTGCCGCGAAGCACAGATGGACTCGCGTAACCCTATTATAAATTTAAGTTGTTAAAAATTATAAAATACAGCGTTAAGATTAGTGCATTGAAAAAAAACTTGCTATATAGCTTCCACAATGTGTTAGAAGATAAGATGGGCAAGTCAAAACCCAAGTATGTGTGTGGGTTTCTAAAATTGTATATAGACATGAGGTGTATTAGAGGATCATTTAGAAGCAGTGGGTGGCTATAGCTAATAACGAAAGGTTGAGTACTATGTAGAGAACGCAAGGTCGTTATACGGCACAAAGACTGACAAATAACAAATAACACTTTATTAACAAAAAAAAACTTTACGTTTAACTCTGAGACGAAGGGCCTTCGCTCTAAACGTTAGACCACTTCCATACACCATTTCGGCAGTTTACGAAAGTTCTAGTATTTTTAATTCATATTTTAGCACTCGTGCCTATGCAGCGCTCTATATAGTTTTACGGTTATACTGAGCGTATACAAACCGGTAAAGATCAGTCAATACGCGGAACCGCCGAAAATATTTTAAAAATTACGAGAAAATTGAGGAAATGTGAGAGATTTAAAAGAGCCATATAATAAAAACCTTATTAACCTCGTTTGGTTGGTCTTTACGGAAAAATTATGCTGCCCTTGGTCTTTTTGCACAAACCTCGCTCCTTCGTCGCTAGGTCTGCAATGAAACACCGTGCGTGCAGACTACGCCGGCGTGCAAGATGGTCTTTTCTAGAAAAATGGAAGTTTTTCAACCTGACTTATGATAACTAATACTAATTTATATTAACATAATGTGTCTTGTTCGGAAAATTCAAAAGCATTGGTAACAGCCGGTTTATTGGGCTTTCAGAAAAGGTATAGGTTGCGCAACAGTTATAGATATTTTCCGAGATATCAATAGAACAAAGAGGTAGTTCAATTTTGGATGTTTTTCAGCCGAACAGGAAAGAGTTAATAATTACTGTTGTTTTAGTAATGCCTCACTGCTTGATGTAAACACCTGGGGTTTATTATTGGTGAACATAAAGCTATAAAGGTCGCAACAAATGTCATATGACAGATGTATATTGCACATATAGGGACAAGGAAGTTGGCACATTTCTATCTGCCGCGTTGTTTAGTTTTGACAACATCATAATTTTCACGTCCAAGAAAAGAAGTTAAATTGTCTGCACGACTGATGAGTGAAATTCTATTTAAAGTTTTAATGATCACTGGGATAACAAGGAAGACGTGCCTCTGGTTTAAATCCTCATTAACATGACCACTAGTTATAGGCCAAGGTTCGAGGTAGATATTTATAGATTTCACCTGGCTTTGCATACGCCCTGGAGTCTCACTTTGTCTTGATAAGATTGATCTAAGCGATGACCGTTAAGGAACAAATTCATGAAATGAGATTAATCACTTCAAACCAAGCTAGTTTAAGATCACTTCCAGTTTTGATACGCCAACAAATTTAAGGAGTAGTTGCAATTGACTACCGCTGCATGCTGTGCATTGTTAGTATAATGTATTTGTTAATATACACACTGCTATAGTGAATGTGGGAGAGCTTCGAGTAGACAGACGATACATGGGCGATGTAGACGCATGAATATATTAATATCTCTACGAGAATCCTTTTCGGTATATCTTTTTGTGATGTTAAGTCCCCAGAGGGAGTTTAACATTAGCATAAGAAAGAAAATCTCGCAAGGAATTATGGTTGTATTAGTCACTAATAGATTCACACGTCATAATGGGTAAAGTGTATTGGTTTGTTACGCTGTCTGTGACAAGTTAGTTCTTTCTTAGTGACCTATGGTAGTAACACCAGTATATTTCCACGCTGTTCTGTTCAGTAGAGGTACTGCACACAAACATTCAACAATTTAGTTATTTAGTTTGATATCTTATGAAACAATGAAATTCAGACAACACAAGCTTTATAGTTTAAAGGCTCTCAGAGATAAAGTCCACTGAAAATCCATTCAGATTGGCAAATTAATGGGTTATCTATTTTCAAGTAAAAAACTAAGCATAATACGCTATAAAGGTTTCAAACAGTAAGCGAGCGAGGGGTTGTTGTGTATACGTATTAATAGTAGTTGCTGCCGTAATTGCTGTGTCTGGTTCCCAGACTTGTTCGCGGAACTATGTATAGTAAGCGAAATCTCGATTTGTGTAAATTGCCCTCTGTCGAGATATTTTTTATCACGTATCGAGAGTTTTATCACGTATATTTCGCCATTCGGAACTTGTCAACGCCGCTGTGCAGTTCGAACGAGCTGTTCTGCCTCGGTGATGAAGTATTCTCTTGTGAAGGTATTAAGAAGTATTCTCTTGTCAAGATAATAATAATAATAATAATAATAATATGTAAAGCTTATATAGCGCCTATACATGAAGATCTAGGCGCTTTACATTGATGACTTAGAAATAAAAAACTTAAATCTATAATAATAATACTATAAGGTACCTATTAATGATATACTATAACATCTAAAAAAAACTAAACTATTAATTATAAGCAACATGAAACAAATGTGTTTTCAAATTCAACTTAAAAACAGACAATATAGTGCATTTCCTGAGCCATATAGGTAGCAAGTTCCATTAGCCTTGGAGCAGAGATTGAAAAAGCCCTAGCCCCATAAGTTTCTAAATTATACCTCGGTTCTTCTAAAAAATTCGCATTACCAGATCTTAATGTCCTATTAGGTATATAACGGTTTATCATATCAGCTATGTAATTCGGTGCAAGTCCATGAAGAGGTTTGAAAGTCAGTAGCAAGATCTTATAAGTTATTCTTTCTTCAATTGGCAGCCAATGTAACTGCATTAAAACTGGCGTTACATGATCGTATTTGCGTGTACCAGACAGCAATCGTGCTGCCGCATTAAGAACATACTGGAACTTTTTCGTCTGATACTTGGGAAGCCCGTAGAGTAGAGCATTAGCATTATCTAATTTGTTGGTAACAAAGGCATGAATAAGAGTTTCAGTAGTTTTGAATGTCAGATATCTTCTGGCACGAGCAATATTTCTCAGATGGAAAAACGCAGATTTACAGATATTGTCAATTTGGGAAGACATGGTCAGAGACTTATCAAACATAACACCAATGTTCCTTGCTTCAACAACTGCCAATATGTTATCAGCACCAACAATAAGTGAAGTAAAAACAGGTTCAGGGTGGAATTTAGAACTGAGAATGAGAAGTTCAGTCTTTTCTGTATTTAGTTTCAATTTATTTAAAGTCATCCATTCCACTATTTCAGATAAGCAAAGTTCCATACGAAGCTTAACTTGCTCAAGTTCATAACTGTTTTTATAGTTGAATGATGCATAGATTTGTGTGTCGTCTGCATATAGATGGTAACACATATTGTGATCACTTAGAATATTTCCTATAGGTGATGTGTATAATAAATACAGTATCGGACCCAGCACTGATCCTTGTGGAACCCCACAAACAAGGCTATGACTCAGTGAAACAGCTTCATTAACATGAACAGCTTGCGTGCGATCTGACAAATAGGACTTGAACCAATCCAGTGCATTACTCTTTATTCCAAATCTAGAAGACATCCGGCCCAACAAGATAGAATGGTCTACTGTGTCAAATGCTGCCGATAGATCTAGTAACAGCAATAAGACACCACAGCCATTATCTATTGAGCAAAGAATATCATTCTGAACCCGAACTAAAGCCGTTTCACAACTATGACATTGTTTATATGCAGATTGAAATGGATCTTCCAGTTTGTTACTACGCAAATAATTCATTAAACGCACGGCCACCACTCTTTCAGTTGTTTTTGAAACGAACTTCAAATTGGATATAGGACGGAAATTCGAAAAGTCTTCATAGTCCAAAGTTGACTTCTTCAGGGTCGGGATCAAAGCTGCTTTTTTAGAATCACTGGAACATAGGCGGAAGACAAAGATTCATTTACGATGTTCATAATGACTGGTAGAATAACATCTAAATGACCAGCAAGTATTTTCGCTGCAAGAGGATCCAGCACACATGATTTCATCTTGGTTTTACCGATAATATCTAACAATTCCTCAACAGTAGTAATGGTAAGCGTATCCAGGCAGCAATTCAAATCTGGGTTATCATACTTCACAAACACAGAATAATCTGAATCAGATATAGGACACAGCTGTTGTCTAATCGTAGTGATCTTGTTAGTAAAAAAGTCTGCAAACTGGTTCGCCAGTTTCATTGGGGATGAACAGGTTGGATAGAGTTTCTCTAGTTTTCTATGGAATAGACGATCAATGATTCGAAAAAGCTTCTTATTATCAAAACCAGCATCCACAATAAGTGAAGAATAGTATTCCATTTTTGCCGTGGTGATAGCATTCTTGACGAGAATACGTTCGTCAATCAGAGTTTCAGACTCTGTTTATCTACTTCAAGATTGCTATTACGCCATCTTCGTTCTTTTATACGCAGCAATGCTTTGTGTTGCTTGATATTTTGATTATACCAAGGTGCCATGGGTCGAAGAAAAATAGTCTTTTTGCATAATGGAGCATGGCTATCCAAAAGTAAGGACAACACTGTTCCATATTGATTGCAACGTTCAAGATAAGACGACTAACATAGTCATGAGTACTGAATTTGTCTTGTTAAACGCTCACAAATTACGGAAATATGGCTCAGTGACTGCGAGGTATCTGCGATTTCTTGCCATCACAGCATCACTTGTCATGGGCATGATATCAGTATTAAATTGTTTTCTTTGTGAATACAGTTTTCCTTCTATTTTTGCTGCGGAGCCGTAAGGCGAGCACCTCACTAATCTTACAGAGGTCTGGGCGAAGTATTATTATGTGGTTCACACACTCAATTTTTAGGATTTCGTGGGCGATGATTTTCGGAATACGCAATGCCTACTGATCAGCGGCAGGCATTATCAAATTGTGCGCTACTTTAGAAATCATGCAGGATGTCATCGTTGTAAAAAACATTGAGATTATGTCTCCTTGATAAGACACTGTCGTTTGTTGCCGTGTTCCACTCGATAACAATCTAAACCACAACATTTACTCGAAACGAGCAAGCCTCGCGAAGTTATAAATGTTCTATTCAATTAGCGACACTTTTGCCAAATCGAACATCGACTTCACGTTTACGTTTGTAATATTTCTGAATTGAACGACTTATCTGGCGGTCAAGCGGTCATATTTCAAATCAAACAGACGAACGGGAATATGTTTCGAGGCAGCATTTCACTTCTGATAAGAACTCCTAGTACTAGGTGTATATTGGATTGTTTCTCACGATATTGCATAGTATATGCAGGAGAATGCACATCCGTGTCCCTCATACACAGCTGTGAGATATAAAGAAATAGAATATATTGAACTGCATTTTTATACAAGAAACACATTCTGATTAACTTAGTTTATCAACTGTTATAATGTCAACTTTTTGTGTTCGTATTAAACTGTATTTTTACGCAAGACTTGTACAGATAACTTGGGTTTCACAAGTCAAAACTACAATTGCGAGATTCATGTACAGCCTCGTACCCATGCGGTTATGGTTTAGGTAATACCAGAGCAGTGAGTTCTTAGCTCACAATGAGCTTGCTAGACCATAGGTATAGTCGCACTCTGGGGTACGTTAGACATCTATCTGGGGTAAGACATTCATTATGCACAGCCAGGTGCCCCTGCACATGCTTGATCTGCCCCTGGCACATTTGCAGATGTCTCACGTCTGCCCCAACCTTGTTGACCCCTTGTGTTGTAACTGTTCTCAACATATATTCACAGTATAGTAGTTCATGAACATGTGTAATATTAAACAGATGTAAGTTGAACAGTTGCATAAAAATGCAGTAAACATAAAGATAAAATAGTTGTATAACATAGCTCAACAAAACCCTGGCGCGTTCACCGATAATCATCTAAATTTTAAAGTACATTTGATTGAATGGATCGCTCCAGTGCAGAATAAATTAAATGGTTTATACCAGAGGAGAGTTAGGTCGGGAGTATACGTCCAACTGCAAACGTGTTGAATAAAATAAACAATAAGTGCTGTATTATTACATATGATCAGATACAGTACAACCTATATCATAGTATCGTAGCCCTCATGGTTTCAACTTTTTCCTTTTTTAGAAAAGTGGTCGTCACTGTTCTGGCATGGACTTGTACTCATTTTCTACAGCACAGATTATCATGTATGGTGTCGCTTTCATTTCGAACGCCATGTTTTTGGTCGTTCTCTCAAAAAACAGGGACCTCGTAAAGAAAAAACGTATTACTTATCACGTCGTAAACCTCGCAGTGGCTGACACATTGCTTAATTTGAGTGGATTGGGTTTCTCTATCAGCCTGAAATTAATTTTGAGTAATGATTTTATCAATCACTATGATAAATTATCTATATCGCTAGAGGTGTTCGATTTTCTGACTCTTCCTTTTCTGTTGGCTTCAATGACAGCAATGCTTCTTATGGCCATCGAAAGACTGGTAGTGATTACAAAACCTTATACATGGAGCGAGATTTTGCCACGTAAAAGAATACTATTGGTTATTCTTGGTGTCTGGATTCTAGTTGGTTTCACGATTTTAGCTAGTTCCTGGATTATAGTTACTTCACTGCAAAATAATAAAGAAATTCTAGTTATTAACCTAGTATGCTATATTTTACAGGTTGTAATTTTACTCTCCTCAGTGGCAGTCAATATCTACTTATTCAAAAACCTTCGGGAAAATGCTAGATCTGCAGATCCCATATTAGGCAATCAGAGTAACACCGCACATCTTCAGCATAAAGCATCTGTACTAGTGTTACTATTGGCTGTTATAATGATTGTCACATGTTTGCCTAGTTCTATATACAGGGTGATAGATGCGACATGTAGAGTGTTTAAGATGGAATGTAATTACAATTTAAGGCTTCACCTGTTTTTAATGATCGTTGAAAACGTGAATTATCTCGTCAACCCGTTTATCTACATATGGAAAGATCGAGCATATCGAAAGGCTTTCTATCATACCTTCAACATTAAAATAAATTTGTAAAAATCATGTATGCAATGCACATATGCAATGAAATTAAATGTACTTCATGTTCCTTCAATGTCTATTATACAAATTAAATAACCATATATAACTGCTCACTATATAATTTGAAAAAAATGAGTTACGACTGAATTGAATTGATTTATTTGCCATTAACATACAGTAATTATATTTGTAATGTAAAAGCTGTCGATACAGATGGCGAAGAGACCTAATGAAACCACTGGGCGTATCTAGTGAGGTCACCTCACACTGCAAATAAAAACTCTATTACTTAGTGTATACTGTAGGATGGATCGAACCTGCAACCTTCTATTTTGCTGGTGAGACGCTCCAATCACCGAACGGGCCGAAACCAACACTAACTCTCTTTTATTGCGTGTTTACCTGATATATATTCGTCGCACACTCCGTTCGCTCCTCATTACATCTTCACCCCTGCAGACCTGTCAATCACTCGTGGCTCTCTCCTAATTGGTTCGTTCGTGCATGGTGTAACATGGGGTGCGGGGGCTCCCCTCCCTTGTTAATCCCGTTGTGTTATAGAACCGCTCTCGACATGTAATATTAAACAGACGTAAGTTTGAACAGTTGCATAAAAATGCAGTTTAACATAAATGTAAAACAGTTGTGTAACACAGTTCTCGGTACAATGCTTGCATAAAATGCAGATCGATATGAACACAAAAGTTGATGTAATAGCAGCACCAGGGATACGGATTCGCATTATTCTACATACTTAATATTGTGAGAAACAATGAACTCAGACGCATATGTATACACGTATTAAAATAGAACGTAAATATTATTCACAATTGTGAGAACCATGACGAGTTGGCCGGCTTGGCCCAAGTCATGACTGTCAGCATATATAGAAACCGTGGTGTCAGTAATGGCAATAAATCGCAGATAACAATTAAGGTAGCAATTGGATTATCCGGCATCGCGTCGTAAAAAACCTTGCATCGCGCCCCTATTAATGCGATCACAACCCGTTATACATCAATTTAATGCAAATTGATCATGGAAAACAGTGTTAAAACCTAATTTTATTGGGGGTGAATTGTTCAATTGTTTTATTTACTAAAAGAAGAAATAAGTGTGTGTTGGGTTCGTCTGGTTAAAGTCCTTTGGAATTTAATTTATAGTTTTCCAGTTTATACCGTTGTAACCTCCGATAAATGACCAGCAAAAACGTGTCGGCGATTTTTGAAATTCTGTTTTGTTCAATTTTTAATAATGATTTTCATAGAAGTCACAACATATTTCATATCTTTTAAATTCAAAACGCGATAAAAACGAAAACACGCAACGTATCAAAAATCGCCGACACGTTTTTGCTGGTCATTTATGGTCATTTATCGGAGGTTACAACGGTATAAAGTGGAAAACCATAAATTAAATTCCAAAGGACTTTAACCAGACGAACCCAACACACTTATTTTTTCTTTTAGTAAATAAAACAATTGAACAATTCACCCCCAATAAAATTAGGTTTTTACACTGTTTTCTATGATCAATGTGCATTAAATTGATGTATAACAAGTTGTGATCGCATTAATAGGGGCGCGATGCAAGGTTTTTTACGACGCGATGCCGGATAACCCAATTGCTACCTTAAACGAACATCTACGAGTTACGTCCTAAGTCTGTGGACGTATATTATTTAAAAAATTGAGCGTAATTTACTGTCGATCGACTAAACAAAATTCCGAAAAGAGGTCTGGGAACGTGACACAGCGACCCAAGTAAAGATTAGTGTGCTGCCTACGGCAGCAAATATAGCCCCTTCAAGATAATATACCCTTCCCTGCTTCTTGCCAGCGAGCTGACACCACTTATTCAATATACAAGATTGCCCCCCGATATAATGCCTAATTTGTGCCAAAGAGGACTAACCAAACCCGGTACAAAGCATGTTTACACCACCAAAATGTAGGATCGCTCTAAATATTAAAATCGTTGATTCTATAAACCGCACTACGTGCAATTTTCAATGATACAATTTAAATGAGTCATAGGACCTTCTAACTCGCGATTGTGCCGTCTTAAGCCTCAATACTTTAAAGTCCTTCACTTGAGACGATTTGTGGTTACCACCCGCATTCAAATCAATCGTACTGTATTGTGGATTTTACAGAAATCACAGTGCGAACTGACAACCATTCGGCATGGTAGAGTAAGGTCGCAGTGCTAAAGAAGAAGGTATGTGATTGGTTAGAAGCTTTCTGTGATTGGTTAGGATCTCCTGTGAGATGGGGGAAGTGAGTCTTAATTGTAACCAATGACAATCGACGTTCTAGAGCACTGCGACCTGACCCTAGCCAAGACCGCAATTTGCCACTCTCAAAAGTGGGACATACACATTATAACATGACATTTGAGTGAGCGACACTATTACTTGACTTAAACATTGACATTGTTCTCAAGTTCTATCAACCTTTTATAACAGCCTGTTTACTCATGTTATTTTTTTCTCAGTTAAAATCATGAATGACAAAAAAACTTTCAGAAAACCAATTCTGTTATTCAGACTTATTCAGTCCAAGTATTGATAAACAGTCAGGCAGCAAGAAATTGAATACTGTTTATAAAATAACCAGAAGTAAATGAGCGAGTACACGCTATCTGATTGGTTACTGAGCTCAAAAACCGTGTATCATAACTCAATAAAGCATAAGCTGACGTGTCCTCGCGTAGATTTTGTCGTTTTTGACGGATTTTAAGTAGTTTAAATCACAAAAAAAGTCAAAGAACACCTGGATACAAAGCTAATCAAGGTACTAACACAACAGAATGTTTTAACTGCAACGTTGAGTGCATTTTCATCGCTAAAATCGCCAACGTGTATTCATCAAAGGCTTCCTAGCAACGTGCGTTGCTATGTGCTAGCAATGTCTCTTATAACAGGTAAATGTACATTTTTCATGGCTTTATTGTTAATTTAATGGTGTTATTTTATAAAAGAAATAAAAATATTTGTCTTGTGTGATTATCGAGTTATAATGGCACTCGAGAAGCTAGTACTCGGCTATCGCCTCGTGTTTTACACGCATCTCTCGTGCCATTTTATAACTCGATAATCACACGCGACACGTTTTTTATTTCTTAAACAAGACGCCCGCTATGGCGCGCATATTGCCTGCGGAGATGGGTATGCATTGGTGCTCACTTGTCTTATAATTTCTGTAATCAGGCACTGAAGGCATTGTGCAGCGCTCGTTTAAAGTGGGAACCTTTTAGAAGCAAGTTGGGCTAGAAATGAGGACGAAGAAAAATCAATCGAAATTTAATGTAAACACTAAACACGGCCGAATGCTATTTTTTCTAATATATGTTCGATTGAAGGTCTTCGTGTGTCAACATTTATATAAAAAACAACGGCAAGGTATACGAAACATATCTGTTACGAAATTACATCGGTTTAATGGACATAAAAGCATTAAATCTTCGGGTAAACAACGAATAGATCTTGAAGCCATGTCCTTTGATTTTAGAGACGAGTCTCGCTTTAATCGCTAATACGCATTTTCTCATATAACATCTGATCTTCACATTTAAGTAGACGAAACCTACAGCGTTGGATTCGCCAGATTCAAGTGATCATTTCGATATAGAATTGATTTAAATCGGACAAAAAAACACAACATTTCATGATTAATATTACGGAGTTTCACGGGATAAATGTCAACATGCAGTATAATATTATTTCTCTGTCCTTTCCGTCTTCATGATTGATCATTGGTCTCTCATCTGTGTTTCTCTCATCTTGGAGAGAATCTTTGCAATGGTTTACGGGTTTACAGGTCTCGGTAAACTTTTCCAACAGCGATTCATGAGTATGGGTATGCAATGGCCCCCAATGGGCATCAGTTAGACAGTTGGAATTAGCCGGCCACATGACTTAGCTTTACAAGCTGAGGCAAGGGTGAAGACCCTGGGTACGAGTTATTGCGCAATTTTGCACAATGCCGAGGTATTTTGTTTAAGCGCACTATGTAGCCAATTCGAAACTGAGATTTGAAGTTGGTTCTGGAACCCCAAAACTAATGAAGCCCTTTTTAATTCTTTGGGCTTACCATAGGTAGAAGAATGGAAGTACGAACACCCTGAAGTTAACTGCAAGTGACTTGTAATCTGTCCATCTTTACTTTCAAAACAGAATCTAATAAATACATGCTAGTGAACTATAGTAATACACATGAGTGCTGAAAAGTTTTCATTATTGCGGCCATTCAATAAACACCTTATTCATGATCTCGCGTGTTTGCTCTGTACAGAGAAATATCGGTCTGATATTCCACTGTACAGACTATTAAGGCTCAGTGAATAAGTATAGTTATTATTTTTATATAGTTAATCTAGTTTTCAGGTTGCTACGCAGAATAACGCACGCTTGGTTACTGAGAGGTCCGTAATACGTGAGACCCTTACTTAAATATGCTTGAAAGTAAAATGTAAGCCATAATTTGCTTCAGGAATATATTCAGTGAAACATATTTGTGTTGTGCACGACTGTTTTCATAACTTTCTCTTGATTTTCAAAGCATGATAGAAAGCATGTCGATACTCATCCGATCTTTCCATATATATAGTAGATAAAGTGGTTGACGAGAAAATTGAAGCTATAAATATCCACAATCATAAGACGTAAAGTAAATTATTGTTTTAGCAATATACAGGGGCGGATCTAGCCCAAAATCTGACTGTAGCATATTACGGAAGTGTACAAATCTAGGGGGGTACTGGGGCATGCCCCCCCGGAAAATTTTAGATTTTAGAACCTCTGAAACCCAGTTTCCTGCGTTTTGAGCATATATTTTCAGGTATTTTTGCAGATTGTGAAGTCGAATTTTATGCAAAAGTAAAGAATCAATTATGATAACAGTATTGTTATATGCATGTTGACTTCCAAAAAAACACTGCAAGGCATAAATCAATTCCTTGTGCAAAACATTGCTACCATGATCAATGTATTGAAAATCAACTTACCTGCTTTTTAGTTCCTAGTGCACTTACCCACCTCCATTCCTTCGGATTTTCTTCTACTTCAAGCAAGATTTTATACAAGCTGGATGCTCAATGAATTAATTTTCCTGCACAAGACAGAAAAATTAATTAACCAGGCACCTCCTGCAAGACATCACATTCAGAAGAAGGCAAAATCACTCCCATGGCTGTTTAAATACATGTACAGTGTATGTAGTGGTAAAATCAGTTCAACATCACGTAATTGTGGTCAAGAAGCACAAAGAGTTCAAAATCATCTCAGTACAGCAGCAAGATAGTGGTCAGGAGGAAAAATCAGTTCAAAATCATGTTGGCAGAGCAGCAAGATAGTGGTCAGGAAGGACATATAGTTTAAAATCATCTCAGTACAGCAGCAAAATAATGTTGGTAGAGCAGCAAAATAGTGGTCAGGAAGGACAATCAGTTCAAACTCATGTTGGTAGAGCAGCAAAATAGTGGTCAGGAACCACAATCAGTTCAAAATCATGTTGGTAGAGCAGCAAAATAGTGGTCAGGAACCACAATCAGTTCAAAATCATGTTGGTAGAGCAGCAAAATAGTGGTCAGGAACCACAATCAGTTCAAAATCATGTTGACAGAGCAGCAAAATAGTGGTCAGGAACCACAATCAGTTCAAAATCATGTTGACAGAGCAGCAAAATAGTGGTCAGGAAGCACAATCAGTTCAAAATCATGTTGGTAGAGCAGCAAAATAGTGGTCAGGAACCACAATCAGTTCAAAATCATGTTGGCAGAGCAGCAAAATAGTGGTGAGGAAGGACAATCAGTTCAAAATCATGTTGGTAGAGCAGCAAAATAGTGGTCAGGAACCACAATCAGTTCAAAATCATGTTGGCAGAGCAGCAAAATAGTGGTCAGGAAGGACAATCAGTTCAAAATCATGTTGGCAGAGCAGCAAAATAGTGGTCAGGAAGCATAATCAGTTCAAAATCATGTTGGTAGAGCAGCAAAATAGTGGTCAGGAACCACAATCAGTTCAAAATCATGTTGACAGAGCAGCAAAATAGTGGTCAGGAACCACAATCAGTTCAAAATCATGTTGGTAGAGCAGCAACATAGTGGTCAGGAACCACAATCAGTTCAAAATCATGTTGGCAGAGCAGCAAAATAGTGGTCAGGAAGGACAATCAGTTCAAAATCATGTTGGCAGAGCAGCAAAATAGTGGTCAGGAAGCATAATCAGTTCAAAATCATGTTGGTAGAGCAGCAAAATAGTGGTCAGGAACCACAATCAGTTCAAAATCATGTTGGCAGAGCAGCAAAATAGTGGTCAGGAAGGACAATCAGTTCAAAATCATGTTGGTAGAGCAGCAAAATGTTGGTCAGGAAGCATAATCAGTTCAAAATCATGTTGACAGAGCAGCAAAATAGTGGTGAGGAAGCACAATCAGTTCAAAATCATGTTGGCAGAGCAGCAAAAAAGTGGTCAGGAAGCATAATCAGTTCAAAATCATGTTGGTAGAGCAGCAAAATAGTGGTGAGGAAGGACAATCAGTTCAAAATCATGTGAAAAGCGGGTTTGGACTTGCGTGGTAAGATGATCCAAAAAGGAATTGATATTACCCGACGATAATATTCTGAAACTGATTCTGCGGGCATATTTGCTCGATGCATTTGTCTACTTGTTGTCCTTGGTTTTGCTGGCATTGTACCAACACTCTCGGCAATGGCTGCTGCGTCTTGGAACCACAAATTATGCCTTTCCTCTATATTGGACCGAATCTTCTCCAACATAACATAGAGCAGAGACACTTTTTCTCGTGCTGAACCAGCATCAATGGAAGAAGACTGTAGTTGCTTAGTAAGGGGTCGGGTTACTTCCAGGCACCTTGAGACAATAACCAGGGTTACAATAAACTGAAAAGCAACAGTACTGTAGTACAGGCTACTTGCTTTCTGTGTCGATTCATAATTCCAATGGCGATCTGCATTGTCTTTAATCTGCTCAAAGCATCGAATAATAGCAAGAAAGACTTCAATAAAAACACCCAAACCATCAATCCTTGCAACCCATCTAGTGCGACATACATCAATAAGATGACTATGACGTGCCTTGGGAAGCAGTTCCTTGATGGTCTTGACCAATAAATCAAAGCGTTTTGGGGAAAAGTTGAAAAACTCAGAAGCAACACGAACATGGTCCATCATATTTCTTACCAATTGCTCCTGACTGCATGCAGCAACACACAAATTTAAAACGTGTGAGTTGCAGTGCACATAGATTGCCTTATCTTGAAGAGCATTTATTCGCGCTGCAGCTCCATTTAATCTGCCAGCCATGTTTCCTGCTCCATCGTAGCCCTGTCCACGGCAAAGGTCAATTGATAAGCCAAGCGCACGAAGGAAATCCAAGATGGTGTTCGCTATCGCTTGCCCTGAAACACCAAGCTTGCATGGCACAAAGCCCATAAACTCTTCTCGAATTGAAGATGATTCATCCACAAATCGAACTACAAGAGACATCTGCTCAATATTTGCACAGTCTGTAGCTTCATCAGCAAGGACTGAAAAAAATTTTGCTTCCTGAACCTCTGTTACTATTTTGTTAGACAAAAGTTCACTACAAACTTCGATTATCTGATTTTGCGTGGTTTTAGATCTATATGTTGCATTCCTGGGGGTGCTGTTAAGATAATCCTGCACTGAAATACCTGCACACTTTGCTCCATACTTGAAAATTTCTTGAAAATTGCCAGGATTTACATCATCAGCGACAATGTATTTTGAGTCGTCTCTGTGACCTCGTAGAGGAATATTTTGTCTACCACAAAGAATGATGGCTTCAATGATGGGTATTAGTTTTTTCCTGTTCTCCTGAATTTGCTTTCTTTTTAAGTCATCAAGCTGTACATCAATGGGTGTTGACTTTTGCTCCATAAATAATTTGAACTGTGATGCACGTATGGTGGAGGTTTTATGAAGTGGTGACTTTTCAGAGTGGTCACGGCACCTGTGTGGTGCTACACTCCAGGAAGTCAAAGGAGCTTTATAGAGTTTGTTTAGTTTGCTGGCATTATGTGTGCTTTCACCTCCAAACAAAACACAATTAATACAAAATGCACCACCAAGAACCTCTGAGTATGTCAACCATGGGAACTTATTCAACCATTGATGACAAAACTTTCTGTTAAACTCATTCACAGGAAAGGTATATGTTTGCTCAGGTCTCCAAACATTAGAGAGAAGATGATACTTTTGTTGATCAGTTAACGGAGTAGTCGGGTTGACAAAGTTGCCAATATCATTAGCAAATCGAGATGTACTGGTACATGTAGGTTCAATGGAGTGTGAAGTACTGGTACATGTAGGTGCAAGGGAGTGTGAAGTACTGGTACATGTAGGTGCAAGGGAGTGAGAAGCTAATGGTGCTGCTGTTTCTGCTGATGAAGAAGTACTAGAGGTTCCCTGAATCTCCTGTAGCTCATGAGTTAATTGTGCTGATAATATCTGCTCATCCTCATCTGAAAACTTTCTTTTTCTAGTTAACAGTTGATCAATGGACACTTGCTTCAACTTGCCTCTTCCAGAGCAATGGACAGGTTTTTTTGAATTTATTTGGGATACACCAGAATTATTTTGAATATTTAAAATGTTGTTGACCAAGGGATAGGGATTACTGGATGGTTCAGCCAAATCAAAACAAACACTTGGAAATAATGGCTTAATGACAAAATCTTCTTGACTGGCATTTTCTTTGGGCTGGCAAAGGGCAACATAATGATTTTTAGTTGTAGGAATTGCTGTTGTCTCAAGATAGTCTATAGGTAATGAAGCACATCGAAAAAGGTGTATTCGCTCAATTTGAATATCATCTCCATTTGCTTCTCTTGGAAAAATGGTGCAGTTGAACATGCAAGAAATGGCATCAACCTGTTCTTGAGGGTTAGTATCATCTGGATTTTGCTGGCTCTTAGACATTGGATAGTATGATTCAATGGGAAGTTTGATCACACTCGATAGTGAAAGAAGACATAAAAATGAGGAATATTGATGGTTATGGGCATTATTGTAAGCTTCTGCAACAACAGCCTTTGATCTATCTTCTTTTGTCACATGATCCATTGCCTTTTCAGACAAACACATAGCAAAGGCATTTGCTTCATCTGTAAATGCACCATTATTATACTGCTGCTCAACCAATGGGTGGTAAGTATAATAGAGAGCATGCATGTGCAGCTCAATGCTTGTAAGACAGCGGAGGTACATAGCTAGGGACTCTCTACCACATAGAGTAATAGAACAAGCATTATATAGACAATTGCCATCTCCTGTTGTTCTATATAGGTGGTTAAAAGATAGAGCAAAGCACATAAGGCCTTGTGTTGTGATGTCCACTAAATGTATAATATAGCATATTGCAACTTAAACAGTATCGACATCATAAACACAAAACTAATTTATAATATTATAATACACCTTGTGCTACGTAGGCAGTGTAGAATTACAAATCGAATACTCTAAAAATAGTAATACTCTCTATTACAAACAAAGGGCCTTTGCTCGAAACGTTAGACTTTAAACAATAATTTCGGGAGTACACCATTTTAGAGTTTTCGATTTGTATTATATTACAACACAGATTGTCATTAGCATATTTAATCATATAATTATTATTCATGAGTATGATCACAGAATGTTAAGCAGCTTACCTTACTGGGCAGTGATTTGCAGAGCGCAATTGCTGACTGCGAGGGAACTGTAACTTCGCAAAATTACACAAATGAACGCGCTCCTTCTTCTTTCCAACTTCTTGCGTAAGAACAAGCTCACAATACCGTTTCAGGGCGAGTAGTTTATCCGACTCTTCCTCTGGAGAATAATTTCCATTCAATATATTCAACAGCTGTTGTAAAACATTGTCAATGGAAGCCATTGTGAAACAGACCAAGCGCACTACATGTAAATATCACATCCGATTCAAGAGCTGCGAGCATATGACGTCGGCTACAGTTGGCTACAGTCAACTGTAGCCGACGTCATAGAAATCTGGCTTTGGATTGGTCTGCTACGTTTTCGCTACAGTCCTACGGCAGCAGCTACGGGTATTTTTCTCGTATGACTGTAGCCGACGTCACACTTGCAACGCATTTTAGGTGATGCTATGTAGCTAGATATTATATGCGGGCAAGCGCAAGCCAAGAGCAGCGCAGGCTCTTGGGGGAGGCTAGGCAAGCGCGGGTGCGACAGGAGCATGCCTAATCGCAGGTTAACAATCAATGGTAATGGACGCATATCGCGCGCAAAATGGCTTAGAAATTTAGAATGATACCACAGAACCTTGGAAAAGCTGTCTAGAAAGTGTTATTGCAATTTAAATTTATCATTTTCTCAAAATCTGTCTCAAAATCTGACTGTAGCATGCGCTACAGTTGCTACCCTCTAGATCCGCCCCTGATATACGCTGACTATTACACATCTCGGTGATACCTGCGGAGGAGGCTAGCCATCTGCGACTATTATGTTTTCTGTTTCTTAATTTTTAATTGGTGATTAACGGGGTGCCCACTCAGGTGATAAAATGTCTGAATAGGCTGAACTTCGTCTTGCAATAACGAGCAACGTTCGGCCTATTCGGAGCTGATGGGCACCTCAGTTAAAACCACGAATGTTCAGAAAGATCTTGGGATTCTAGTCACCCCTGACCTTAAATGGAACTCGCAAGAACATGCAGTTTATCGGCTTATAAAGCCAACAAAATGCATGGTTTTATAAGAAGGTCTTCCTTTGATATCCATGATCCACATTTGCGTATTGCACTATACACAGCTTTAGTTACGAGTCATTTTGCATACTGTTCCATTTTGCGCGGCAATCCGTGTCGTTAATACTCAACATCGAAATAGTCCAACGCCGCGCAACTAAGTTTACTCTGTCGTTGCCATTCAGATCTGATGTTAACTATAAGGATAGACTAAAAAAACGGGACTTACTGTCACGAGTACCTATAAACGTCAGGGCTCAAAATAACGGCCGGTAGGTCGCCGGTCAAAATGACCGGTCAACTTGATTTTAGCTCGGTCAAAATCTTTTTTTGACCGGTCATTAATACGCATACACTTATACAGTGAAACAAATAATAACGAATTTGTTTCGAGACATTTTTTATTGTTTCATGTTTTAAACGCTCAAGACGTTAGTGCAATCACATTGTAAATGTGAACAGGCAACGTTATCATCGTTGATTAGGTGGTTGTCTAAAGTAAATAAAATTTTATTGTTTTCTAGATATAATCTTAATATTGAGTAATAAACTTCCTTGACAGCAAGCTCAAGGCGATGTGCCATGCACACCAAACATAAATAATTAACCCATGGCATCCTATCTTTAAGAATACTATAACCCCCTCTTTACGTTTTTGACAATATTCACATTTTGGACAAGAACAAATAATGTTTTTGTCGTTCGTAACTTGACGTACTTACAGTGAAATTGCGTACTCGCCATGAAATATACAGTCTTTCTTTGACACGATTTCAGCAGATATGCCGAAGAGAAAAAACGATTTAAAATTCTACCGGAAGGCATACAAATGTGTCGACCGGTCAAAATGACCGGTGAGGTAAAAAAGTGACCGGTCAAGAGGCATTTTTGGCCGGTCATTGTCCGTTGACCAGCCGTTATTTTGAGCCTTGGACTTACTATAAGTATTCGTTCTTTCATGTGACCCTTACATCTCTATTAAGTCCTCCAGTCGTGTAACAAGACGTATAACAAACCGATCAAATGAATTTATTTTGAATATCCCTAAAGTGAATAGCATTACTTTTCAGAAGTTTCTAGTGTAGAACCAGGACATTAGGAGATCTAGGATATTCAACTCTCTGCCATCATATCTGGGAGACGTTAACCTTTCTATTGGTTATATTTATCATTATATACAACCGAACACGTGCAATGTCGAAATTACGCAAACTTTTAGAGGCGGTTGGGTGAATACGGGTAAATATCTCTTAATGAAACCATGGATAGTAGAAAGTCTTTTTATTATCCATGATGAAACACAGAAAATTTCCCTTTCATCTGTATGCCTATACAACGCTTCATTGACTGCCGTGCCATAAGGCGTCCATATAAAAGCAATTAGGGTATCGTAATTCTGTTCAATGTTTTAACAATTTCTGCCGCGAAGCACAGACGGACTCGCGTACAGTATTTTCTTGAATAAACGCCTCCCTCGAATAAACGCTGCCCTCGAATAAATGCCGCAGGAGAAACAAAAAATATTATTAAACGCCGCCCTTGAATAAACGCCGCACTTTTTCTCATCGATGCGGCGTTTATTTGAAGCATTCATAATTTTGGATTGAGTACTTTTCTTTAAAAAATATGACACCATTAAATCTAAAGCAGTTTAGCCTCCGATGACGAAGAGGCATACCCCATTCTCCAGCTGGTAGACTCGGACCACGAAGGAGAATAAACGAATAAACGAGAATAAACGCCGCCCTTGAATAAACGCCGCCCTTGAATAAACGCCGCCCTCGAATAGACGCCGCACCCGCAATGCGAAAAATTTAATAAACGCCGCGGCGTTTATTCAAGGAAATACCGTAACCCTATTATAAATTTAAGTTGTTAAAAATTATAAAATACAGCGTTAAGATTAGTGCATTGAAAAAAAACTTACTATAGCTTCCACAATGTGTTAGAAGATAACATGGGCAAGTCAAAACGCAAGTATATACAGTATTTGTGGGTTTCTAAGATTGTATATAGTGAGGTGTATTAGAGGATCGTTTAGAAGCAGTGGGTGGCTATAGCTAATAACGAAAGGTTGAATATGTAGAGAACGCAAGGTCGTTATATATATATATGGCACAAAGACTCGTTTTTAGCCAAATTGGCTCAACCAGACAAATAATTTTCGTATATGTGAAGGACTACCGGACTATGACTATGAGCTGGTCTGAGTTGATCATCAGTTGTTTAACTTTAACTATTTAATTTAAACAGTTTAACACTTTATTAACAAAAAAAACTTTACGTTTAACTCTGAGACGAAGGGCCTTCGCTCTAAACGTTAGACCACTTCCATACACCACTTCGGCAGTTTACGAAAGTTCTAGTATTTTTTATTCGTATTTTAGCACTCATGCCTATGCAGCGCTCTATATAGTTTTACGGTTATACTGAGCGGTCTTTACAAACCGGTAAAGATCAGTCAATAAGCGGAACCGCCGAAAATATTTAAAAAATTATGAAAAAAATGATGAGGAAATGTGAGAGAATTAAAAGAGCCATATAATAAAAACCTTATTAACCTCGTTTGGTCTGTCTTTACGGAAAAATTACCCTGCCCTTGGTCTTTTTGCACAAACCTCGCTCCTTCGTCGCTAGGTCTGTACTAAAAGACCGTGCGTGTAGACTACGCGGGCGTGCAAGAAAAATGGAAGTTTTTCAACCTGACTTATGATAATTAATACTAATTTATATTAACATAATGTGTCTTGTTCGGAAAATTCAAAAGCATTGGTAACAGCCGGTTTTTTGGGCTTTCAGAAAAGGTATAGTTTTCGCAACAGTTATAGATATTTCCCGAGATATCAATAGAAATGAAAGAGGTAGTTCAATTTTGGATGTTTTTCAGCCGGACAGGAAAGAGTTAATAATTACTGTTGTTTTAGTAATGCCTCACTGCTTTATGTAAACACCTGGGGTTTATTATTCGTGAACATAAAGCTATAAAGGTCGCAACAAATTTCATATGAAAGATGTATATTGCATAGATAGGGACGAGGAAGTTGGCACGTTTCTGTCTACCGTGTTGTTTAGTTTTGACAAGAATATCATAATTTTCACTTCCAAGAAAAGAAGTTAAATTGTCTGCACAACTGGTGAGTGAAATTCTATCTAAAGTTTTAATGAACACTGGGATAACAAGGAAGACGTATCTCTGGTTTAAATCCTCATTAACTCATCTTAATAGGCCACTATAGTTATAGGCCAAGGTTCGAGGTAGATATTGATAGATTTCACCTGGCTTTGCATACGCCCTGGAGCCTCACTTTGTCATGATAAGATTGATCTAAGCGATGACCGTTAAGGAACAAATTTATGAAATGATATTAATCACTTCAAACCGAGCTAGTTTAAGATCACTTCCAGTTTTGATACGCCAACAAATTTAAGGAGTAGTTGCAATTGACTACCGCTGCATGCTATACTCTCTCTTATTCACTACGTCTACATGCGTACGTGAGTCACACTGCTATAGTGAATGTGGGAGAGCTTGGAGTAGACAGACGATACTTAGGCGATCGCCAAGCTCGTATCCTCAGAAAAATTATTCTGAGTCCCGGACAGCTGTCCAGGACTCAGAATCATTTTTCTGAGGATACGAGCTTGGCGATCGTCCATGTATCGTCTATAATGTATTTGTTGTAATAAGTGAAAAAATAAGCGATGTTGTATACTTGGGCTATTTGATATTTCGAAACAGATAGCATTTTCATCAATATCTTGACAAATAGTCTTTATATATATAGATTTAATGTTATGAGGATTATGAACTACTCCGAGTGACGAACCATACGGGTCAAGTAGTCCTAGTTACTTGTAATATACCCAGAATATTCTTATCCCGGCATTACCACCACTATATATACAGAACTCGTGACTAGGCTCTCGGCAACGGCTTCCGTAGCTCAGTGGTCAGAGCTCTGCACTAGCATCGCAGGGTCGCGGATTCGATTCCAGCCGGAAGGCCTCTAAATCGAACATCAACTTCACGTTTACGTTTGTAATATTTCTGAATTGAACGACTTATCTCATGGCGGTCAAGCGGTCATATTTCAAATCAAACAAACGAACGGGAATACCCTTCTATAATACCCACTACTCCTCATGTGTATGTTTCGAGGCAGCATTTCACTTCTGATAAGAACTCCTAGTACTAGGTGTATATATTGGATTGATTCTCACGATAATGAGCATGCAGAAGAATGCACATCAGTGTCCCTCATACACATGAGCTGTGAGATATAAAGCGACAGAATATATTGAACTGTATTTTTATACAAGAAACACATTCTGATTAACTTAGTTTATCAACTGTTATAATGTCAACTTTTTGTGTTCGTATTAAACTGTATTTTTATACAAGACTTGTACAGAGAACTATGTTATACAACTATTTTATCTTTATGTTCAACTGCATTTTTATGCAAATGTTCAACTTACATCTGTTTAATATTATACATGTTCATGAACTACTATATTGTGAATAGATGTTGAGAACAGTTACAACGCAAGGGGGTCAACAAGGTTGGGGCAGACGTGATACATCTACAAATGTGCCAGGGGCAGATGAAGCATGTGCAGGGGCACGTGGCTGTGCATAATGAATGTCTTACCCCAGATAGATGTCTATATAACGTACCCCAGAGTGCGAGTACCTATGGTCCAGCAAGCTCATTGTGAGCTATATATATATATATATACTCACTGCTCTAGTAACTCACTGCTCTAGTATTACCTAAACCATAACCGCATGGGCACGAGGCTGTACATGAATCTCGCAATTGTTGTTTGGACTTGTGAAACCCAAGGGGGCTCCACTGCCATGTAGATAGTTCAACAAAATGCTCGCGTTCTAACTACAAGTTCACCGATAATCATCTAAATTTTAAACTACATTTGATTAAATGGATCGCTCCAGTGTAGAGTAAATGAAAGGGTTTGTACCAGAGGAGAGTTAGGTCGGGAGTAGACGTCCAACTGCAAACGTGTTGAATAAAATAAACAATAAGTTCTGTATCATGCACATACCATCAGATACAACCTATATCAGAGTATCATCGCACTCATGGTTTCAACTTTTTACTTTTTTAGAAAGGTGGTCGTCACTGTTCTGCTATGGACTGGTACTCATTTTCTATTGCACAAATTATCTTGTGAGGTTTCTCTTTCATTTCGAACGCCATGTTTTTGGTCGTTCTCTCAAGAAACAGGGACCTCGTAAAGCAAAAACGTATTACTTATCACGTCGTAAACCTCGCAGTGGCTGACACATTGCTTAATTTGAGTGGATTGGGTTTCTCTATCAGCGTGCAATTAATTTTGAGTAATGATCTTATCAATCACAATCATAAATTATTTACAACGGCAGACGTGTTCGATTTTCTGACTCTTGCTTTTATGTTGGCTTCAATGACAGCAATGCTTCTTATGGCCATCGAAAGACTGGTAGTGATTACAAAACCTTATACATGGAGCGAGATTTTGCCACGTAAAAGAATGCTATTGGTTATGCTTTATGGTTTCTGGATTCTATAGTTGGCATCTTTATAATAGTTCGCATCTGGGTTATAGTTACTTTACGCAACGTGCGTGAACTATTATTCAATAATAAAGAAATTCTAGTTGTTAACCTAGTATGCTATATTTTACAGGTTGTAATTTTACTCTCCTCGGTCGCAGTCAATATCTACTTATTCAAAAAATTTCGGGAAAATGCTAGATCTGTAGATCCCATATTAGGCAATCAGAGTAATACCGCGCACGTCTTCAGTATAAAGCATCTGTACTAGTGTTATTATTGGCTTTTATAATGATTGTCACATGTTTGCCTGATTCTATATACAGGGTGATACTTACGACACGTAGAGTGTTTAAGATTGAATTTAAATATAATAGAAACTTCCACATTGATTTAATGATCGTTGAAAACTTGAATTATCTCGTCAACCCGTTTATCTACATATGGAAAGATCGAGCATATCGAAAGGCTTTCTATCTTACATTTAACATTAAAAGAAATGTGTAAAAATCATGTATGCAATGCACATATGTAAGGAAGTTAAATGTACTTCATGTTCCTTCAATGTCTACTATACAAATTAAATAACCATATATAAACTGCTCACTATATAATTTGAAAAAAATGAGTTACGACTGAATTGAATTGATTTATTTGCCATTAACATACAGTAATTATATTTGTAATGTAAAAGCTGTCGATACAGATGGCGAGGAGACCTAATGAAACCACCAGGCTTATCTAGTAAGGTCACCTCACACTGCAAATAAAAACTCTATTGGTGAGACGCTCGAACCATTCAGCTGCCGAGACTCGAGATGGAAAGCGAAACAAATAATCAAATAAACAATTGTTTGATCCCCCAAACAATTTGATCTCGCGGGGGGAGAATATATTTCGGCGATCATCTGATTATTTCTGCAATGTTGGTATTCCTTTCTTCCATATAGCACTCTTAAGGAGCGAGCGCATAAGAGCAATATATTAACCAAAAGAGCCGCAAATACATGCAGGTTATTGACCAAGCTTGTTCGGTCAGGATAGAAAAAGATATTGGTATCGTTATTTTTCCACTTGTATGAATCGAATCGATACAAACGAAACTAAAAGAACGAGACCAATATCATTTTATCCGGACCGAACAAGCTTGGCCAATAAATTATTTATTATATGGCTTAATGGCTCCTAATACAGAACTTGCTTTCAAAAAGGTACTTTTTGAACACTAAAGCCAGTAAATAACTCAAATGCATGGCGTCTTAGAAGTGTTCGCTTAATTTTCATTAGTTAAACAAGAAAACAAGAACAAAACAGGAGGGGGACATTATAATTTGCAGTATTGCGGTATCGGCCTATTTTTTGGGCGGTATTGCGGTGAAAAAACTTGTAGTTTGCGGTGAACTCAAATCATGCGGTGTGCGGGATTTGTTTTTTCCGGCTGCGGTATTGCGGGAAAAATATCTAAAATGGCGGTATTACGGTGTTGCCAAGTTCTGCGGTGTGCGGGATTTCCGATAATATTTATAGCTTACGGTGTACGGCCATATTTGTTTGCAGTTATTTCTAATGACGTAATTGAATTGTTACGTAATTGTTTAAAGACTTTAAACACCAATCAAAAGCCGTATTGCTGGTATGTAACTTGCAGACCTTCGCGACCTTTGATGTTTTCAACCAACTTCTACAAGATAACTAGCAGCCGAACTTTGCAGTGCCCGAGTTGTTACGGTAAGGATATTTTTATCTTCTTCACATCTAGACTATCGACTTTAGTCACTTTACAACTGCGTTTTTCATACCCTAAAGCCTGTTTTCCACGTAAAAGTTTAAATTCACACATGGATAAATGTACATCGGCGACGCAATTTTCCCTTTCGTAAACGGTCGTTACAAAATCCCAGCTCTCATAGAATGTTGGGTAAGCGGAGTGAAATTCCTCGTGGTCCCAAGGTTCCCGCACACTTAATTTCGCGGCTCCTCGTGTTCTTTCATAATATTGCTATCTAAAAAGCGAACAAGCATCTATATGGCGAGTTCTTTGAAAAAAACGAATTTAAACAAACCCGAAACAATCAAGAGGCAGATTTGGAGCAAGTCTATGAAACAGTGTGTAAGTTGTCCAACGTCTCGAGCGGCCCTTCGTCAGAGAGTGAAACATAAAGTGAAATAATAACCGAGTGATTATTTCACTTTATGTTTCACTGTCGAAACGTTACACAACTTACACACTATTTCGGCAGTACACCAACCTTTTTATACATTTTGATTTGTATTTCTACACTGCCTACGCAGCACAACACGTTTTATCACCTATTAGTGAAAAGCATCTGTGACTAGTAAGTGACTTTACGAATTAACTATGTTCTAACAATGCGCATATAATAGTTTCAATATATTTTGTCGGTCGACAAATATTTTTTGTCAGTCCACAAATATATTTTGACTGACCTCGCAGCATACGTTGCGATTGATATTTCGAAATCCCGAATAAAGTATCTACATATAACGTTGTATATGTACTACATATACGGTATGACTATCGCTCACAAAATCGAATTTACTGGTCCAGGGTTGACAGTTTGCCATGTATAATTTCTTCTGCATGAACGGTCTTCTCTTGTATACCAAATACTAAATATTTATATATTTTGAATTTCACGACGAACATGCATGTCATGCACCACACCAAACAAAGTATGCGGGAACCTTGGGACCACGAGGAATTTCACTCCGCTTACCCAACATTATATGAGAGATGAGATGGTAACGACCCTTCGGGATGGTAACGACCCTTCGGGATGGTAACGACCGTTTACGAAAGGGAAAATTGCATCGGCGACCATGACTTGGTCGCGACATTTGCAACAAAATGAAAACGAGGCTTAAAGTGCCTATGACACGAAATTTTTTATTGTCTCAAATGAAAGAACTTTTAAAACTGTTTAATGACTTATTTTACAGTTTTTTGATTATTCGCTTATTTCTCGAGATATTTGGACTTCTATGATATTCCAATGTCAAAAATTATGACGTCACAACATTGACACAAATGATTCACTTATTCTAAGAAGTGTTATATCTCCTTCATTTTTCAAGAATACACTTCCAAACTTTACACACTAGTTAAGTTCATGTTGCAGAAGTGCCCGGCAGTTAAATTGTGTTGCCATAGCAACGATCTCGTTACCAGGCCTCTTTCTGTGTGAAAACAACATGCGCTCGTTCAGTTTTACGTAAGGGCGATATTTCATAATTTTTTTGTGGGTGATGAATACAATATCCAGGGGAACAAATACAACCCAGTTATGATAGAGCATACATCAATAGAAAGCTAGAATTGCAAATAATTGTTTCAAGGCTAAATATGCCATATTAATGAGGTTGTTGCTATGGCAACACAATTTAACTGTTGGGCACTTCTGCAACATGAACTTAACTAGTGTGTAAAGTTTGGAAGGGTATTCTTGAAAAATGAAGGAGATATAACACTTCTTAGAATAAGTGAATCATTTGTGTCAATGTTGTGACGTCATAATTTTTGACATTGGAATATCATAGAAGTCCAAATATCTCGAGAAATAATGGAGTAATCAAAAAACTGTAAAATAAGTCATTAAACAGTTTTAAAAGTTCTTTCATTTGAGACAATAAAAAATTTCGTGTCATAGGCACTTTAACGAGTAATTTTTTGTTTCCTCGTTTTTTCGCGGTATGCGGTATTTAAATTTTTCTTATGCGGTGATGCGGTATTTTCGGAATGTTTGTGCGGTATTACGGTATTGACACCCTTTTAATGTCCCCCTCAAACAGATTTCTATTTATATAAAGAACGTTCGGAAAACTGTCACGTGTCTTCATTTCTAATTATTAGTAATAAAGAACGCTCATTAGGCTGATTTCACTTTATTAGTGATCCATACTATGGTTTCCATACCAAATGTATAACATTTATTATTTTGTTTTATTGAACAATCATAAACTGTATTATTATACATGCTCATACAATATCGATTGCAGTGATTGGCTAAAACGGCTACAGACAATTCTTGATGTCTTTCCACCTACAAAATATCAAAAATTGTCTGTAGGTGACATAATTGTCTTTGCGTGGCTTACTTCCTCAACTTCCTATATTGGATTTGGCTTACACATGATATCAAGAATTATTATATAGCTACTAGTAGGATATGAGCTATCTCGCAATTTGATTGGCTCCTCTACTACTAGGCTATCACCTCATATCGTAGCAGTAGAGAAAAAAACAAGATGGCAGCAGGTTTTTTAGACCTGAAATCGAAATAAAAAGCTGAAATCGATAGGGTTTTATAAAGAAACCCCAAACTGACTAAGTGTTTGGCCATATAATAAAACAATTATACCATTTGCTCTCGTCGTATATGAACTATTATAGTATCAACCAACCAGTGGTCTATTACAAATTCGGCATTCTGATTAGCTGAGCTACTCACTGTCTATTGGTGATAGACCACTAGTAGCGTTATCCAATCACCAACCCTCTTATGCTGGAATATTCCTATCCTGACCAATCAGAAGCCACGACATATTCACGCTGCAAGCAAAACCTGGAATCTAGTCCAAACATGGCGCCCGCTAAAATTTATATACGAGTGATGAAATCATGAAAACATTGGCCAGAAAGTAATGGAAAATTGTTCAGTTTGACATTTTCGAATAAGAAAATGAATTCGCTTATGCCTATGGAGTATATCTACACCAAATTTGAAGCAAAGTAATTACAATCTGTTTTTTGTGAGCGATTGTTTATCATGTGCCATCGAGCAATTCTACATTTTGAATGGGGAGACTTCTACAAACAAAAAGGTAAAACTATGTCGGAAAATTTGGAACAATGTTTGATAAAACATTTTTACGTTAAACAAAGGTTGTTTATGGTTGATACTAAAACAATTAGACAACTCGCCCTCGTTGTCTATGAGCAGATAGTCAACTCGGGCTTCACCCTCGTTGAGTATCTGCTCATAGACAACTCGGTCTCGTTGTCTAATTCTTAAATAGCCAACTTGGAGCTTTGCACGTTGTTGGCTATGAGCTCATATACGACTTGATGTAATGGGATAATTATCCAGACTTCTGACAATGTTATCCGCCTCAGGTTTCGGCAGATAACATTGACCTCGGCCTGGATATTTCTTGATATCATGCTCAGCCTCATCCAATAATTACTAAACAGTTCTAATTAATTAGTTGCACTGGATAGTGATATTTAGTATTTACTGTAACCTCGTACCCAGGTTTTTTACTCCCGCCAGTTCGTGAGGGTGAAAGCGAAAAGCCTGGGTACGAGGTTGTATTTACTGTTGTACAGGTATATTAGTGTTTACACTGTATAGTATCTACACTGAAGGATTACAATGCAGTTGAGAAAACATGGAACTCGGTCTATGGATTACCAAAATAGACTAAATAATTATTATTCACACCCCAGTTTTCACTACCACAAAAACAATCAACAATATCAACTCAAAATTATTTGTGTCCAAGTGGAGCACTTCTTAACATGCCAATGCTACTGTATTCTAGAAAACAATAACAACTTCATGCATGTATATGTTGTGGGGAAAATTTTATAATGGGTCAATTCTATTTGAACTGGGGCAATATTTTTGATCTGGTACAATTTGTTTTAAACCGTTTAATTTTCCAAACCAGTTTTTTTAAACCAGTTCAATCAACCTCGTTCCCAGGGCCTTAATTATAAATATAGAAATTAGATTTTTTAATCCAGTTCAATTTTTCTAAACAGGAATTTCTTGGGTTAAATGTCAATTTTAATTTTGAAGTTTAAAATTGTCTATGGTTAGTATTGAAGTTAGCATTAGGATTTGTTTATTGGATTGCTGTCAACAAGCATTTGTATTGTGCAGTGGGATGGGTGTATGGTATGGAATACAAAGTTAATCTTGTCGTAAAAAGTTAATCTGGGAGTGAGAGGGGCATGCTTTTATAAAATTGTAAATATTAAAATCCCAACTGACAAACAACCAAACTAAAAAAATGTCCCAGTTCACAAATATTGCCCAGTGCAAAACAAAAAATTTCCCCATGGTAAAATGTGCCCTACAAAATATACACTTATTGCCTATAAAAAGTTTAAAACAAACTAAGAGGAATCGTGGGTAAACATGATTGAGATTATGCATGATTCCTCGTGGTTAATGTTGTTTTAGAAAATGTATCTTAACAGAACAGCCATTATGAGATTGTTTTATGAGTTTTTCATCTACACCGTCTCTTAGAACAGCTTGTCAGCTCCATAATAGTGTTCTTAGATGTGGTTGATGGTTTTCAATTCCTCAAGATCGATGTTATCTAGTGTCGCTCCATCGAATGCAGTTATAATAATATTTCCCTGTCCTTCGGCTGTCCAGATGGAACCTCTTTAAATTGGCTTTATCTTCAACAAAATCTTGATCACCTAGTGGTCTGATAATGCTGATACCTTTTGTGTCAATAAGTGCATGTAACACTGTTTCCTTTTACAACCACAGCAGCTGTGATATTTTTGAGCACTGCTTACTCCAATGAGCTTAACTTCATTTCCCTGTTTGCAACATCATGCTCACCAACTATAGGCGTTATTACGCCTTGTATATTATCCATTTGTTCAATTGAGGAACCCTCTCTGGCACCACTTTATATGTACCTTCCATTTTTATCATCTTTGTATGTGAAATTGATGAACTCATATTACTCTTCCCCTCTTGTGCTGTGTCTAGAAAGAACTCCCAGAAGGCAACTTCAATGCTTCCAGTGCTTATATATGTCATAAGGCTTACTAGCCTTTCTTGCTTGATCGACTCAAATTGCAACTTGGGATTTTCATACCATATAGTTTCGTAAGCTTCCCATTTTATGGCGATTGTTTGGTTCTGGCAGACACTTCTCGATTAAGTAATGGTCTTGCCACTTTCCATTTTGGTAGATTCGAAGGAAAGTGGTGCTGATACAGTGAGACTCGTGTGCTTTTCAATTACAATGTTTGTAGCACCATATTTGTCATTTTTACCATTAGATACTTTTTCATCCACGACTTCGTTCATCCACGACTTCTGACTATTTCTATTTAAAAAACACATTCACCATCTTAGGTTTTACCAAAGTCAATGGCTGGTCTAGAAACTTGAAGCAAGTTTTTTTCTCTATGTATTTGTTCACGTTTATGCTCGAGAAACCATTCTGAAAGCCAGAAATTGTATTTCGACAAAGTGTACTCGCGGTAATAATTTTTCCAGTTGACTATTTGAAGTGCAATTAAAAATTCAACTTTATGTTAACGCTAGGAGTATTCTGATGTACAAACGTCGCGTTAAAACCTTTGCAAGATAACTAAACACAGCATTTAGTAACGTGTGTAATATTTACCCTTGGATTGGCTGAAAGCATAACAAAATGAAACAACTTAAATTAGATTTTAGAAATTAGATTTTTTAGAAGACTTAAATAAAATAGCTATAATTACCTCGAACTTATTGCCTCGGTTCTCGGTAATTAACTCTTACAAAGTCAAGAACACTAATTTTTATTAGTAAAAACTTATTAGTAAAAACTTATCAGTAGTTTAATTCAAATACTGTAATCTGATTGGCTGCGCTACTCGCTGTCTAATTGTCCATTGATATCGAGTGGCGGCAAGTGACGTGACAAGGCAGAGTCTCAATGTCTCGTTTTTTGAAATAGTTTTGACGAAATAATTAACAGCAGTTAGTTTTTTAAAATCATCTCATAATTTTAAATTTAGAATTCATAATCTAATTGTTAAACTAGAAATTACTATCGCAAAGAAGTGCTGCCTGAATGGGACAGATTGGAAACTTGGCATTGGTAGTGTTGGGGAAAATTTTAGCCCGCGCGTACAGGCTGAATAATTTTACAGGCTAGTTACACACGGGCTAGAAAACATGTATTGTGGGTCCAGGATTTTCTTTGACATCATTTGCCACTCTCAACAGTGGGACATGCACATTATAACATGACATTTGAGTGAACGACACTACAGTATTACTTAACTAAAACTTTAACTCGTGTTATTTGTTCCTCAGTTGAAATCATGAATGACAAAAAACTTTCAGAAAACCAATTTTGTTATTCAGACTTTAACGAATTCGAAGGTACAAACATAAACAATGAAAAGTCCAAGGATTTATAAACAGTCAGGCAGCAAGAAATTGAATACTGCATATAAAGGGACAATAGAAGTACGAACACCCTGAAGTTAACTGCAAATGACATGTAATCTGTCCATCTTTACTTTGAAAACAGAATCTAATAAATACATGCTAGTGACACATGACTGCTGAAAAGTTTTCGTTATTGCGGCCATTTAGTAAACACATTATTGATCTCGCGTGTTTGCTCAGTACAGAGAAATATCGGTCTGATATTCCACTGTACAGACTAAGGCACAGTCAGTAAATTATCAAGCCAATCTAGTTTTCAGGTTGCTACGCAGAATAACGCACGCTTGGTTACTGAGAGGTCCGTAATACGTGTCAGACCCTTACTTAAATGTAATTGAAAGTAAAATGTAAGCCATAATTTGCTTCAGGAATATATTCAGCATAACTTTCTCTTGATTTTCAAAGCATGATATAAAGTCTGTCGATACATCCGATCTTTCCATATATAGTAAATAAACTGGTTGACGAGAAAATTGAAGCTATAAATATACACAATCATAAGACGTTAAGTAAATAATTGTTTTAGCAATATATACGGTGACTATTACACATCTCGGTGATTCCTGCGGAGGAGGCTAGCCATCTGCGACTGCAGTAACGAGCAACGTTCGGCCTATTCGGACCTGATGGGCACCCCAGTTAAAACCACGAATGTTCAGAAAGATCTTGGCATTCTAGTCACCCCTAACCTTAAATGGAACTCGCAAGAACATGCAGTATATCGGCTTATAAAGCCAACAAAACACGTGGTTTTATAATAAGGTCTTCCTTTGATATCCATGATCCACATTTGCGTATTGCACTATACACAGCTTTAGTTACGAGTCATTTTGCATACTGTTCCATTTTGCGCGGTAATCCGTGTCGTTAATACTCAACATCGAAAGAGTCCAAAGCCGCGCAACTCAGTTTATTCTGTCGTTGTCATTCAGATCTGATGTTAACTATAAGGATAGACTAAAAAAAAACGGGACTTCTACCTCTGTCTAATTACTGTCACGAGTACCTATAGACTTAGTATAAGTATATTCTTTCTTTCATGTGACCCTGAACACATCTTTATTAAGTCCTCCAGTCGTGTAACAAGATGTATAACAAACCGATCAAATGAATTTTTTTTAAATATCCCTAAAGTGAATAGGATTACTTTTCAGAAGTTTCTAGTGTAGAACTAGGATATTAGGAGATCTAGGATATTCAACTATCTGCCATCATGCGGAGGAGGCTAGCCATCTGCGACTGCAGTAACGAGCAACGTTCGGCCTATTCGGACCTGATGGGCACCCCAGTTAAAACCACGAATGTTCAGAAAGATCTTGGCATTCTAGTCACCCCTAACCTTAAATGGAACTCGCAAGAACATGCAGTATATCGGCTTATAAAGCCAACAAAACACGTGGTTTTATAATAAGGTCTTCCTTTGATATCCATGATCCACATTTGCGTATTGCACTATACACAGCTTTAGTTACGAGTCATTTTGCATACTGTTCCATTTTGCGCGGTAATCCGTGTCGTTAATACTCAACATCGAAAGAGTCCAAAGCCGCGCAACTCAGTTTATTCTGTCGTTGTCATTCAGATCTGATGTTAACTATAAGGAAAAAACGGGACTTCTACCTCTGTCTAATTACTGTCACGAGTACCTATAGACTTAGTATAAGTATATTCGTTCTTTCATGTGACCCTGCACACATCTTTATTAAGTCCTCCAGTCGTGTAACAAGATGTATAACAAACCGATCAAATGAATTTTTTTTAAATATCCCTAAAGTGAATAGGATTACTTTTCAGAAGTTTCTAGTGTAGAACTAGGATATTAGGAGATCTAGGATATTCAACTATCTGCCATCATATTTTAGAGATGTTAACCTTTCTATTGGTTATATTTATCAATATACATCCGAACACGTTCAATGTCGAAATTACGCAAACGTTTAGAGGCGGTTGGGTGAATACGGGTAAATATCTCTTAATGAAACACAGAAAATTTCCCTTTCATCTATATGCCTATACAACGCTTCATTTACTGCCGTGCCATAAGGCGCCATGCATATAAAAGCAATTAGGGTATGGTAATTCTGTTAAATGTTTTAACAATTTCTGCCGCGAAGCACAGATGGACTCGCGTATATAACCCTATTATAAATTTAAGTTGTTAAGAATTATAAAATACAGCGTTAATATTAGTGCATTTAAAAAAAACTTGCTATATGCTTCCACAATGTGTTAGAAGATAAAATGGGCAAGTCAAAACGAAAGTATATACAGTATTTGTGGGTTTCTAAGATTGTATATAGTGAGGTGTATTAGAGGATCATTTAGAAGCAGTGGGTGGCTATAGCTAATAACGAAAGGTTTAGTATGTAGAGAACGCAAGGTCCGGCGTTATATATATACGGCACAAAGACTCGTTTATAGCCAAATTGGCTAAACCAGACAAATAATTTTCGTATATGTGAAAGGACTACCGCACTGAGCTGGTCTGAGTTGAACATCAGTTGTTTAACTTTAACTGTTTAATTTAAACAGTTTAATTTAAACAACTTTAAACAAAAACAACTTTACGTTTAACTCTGAGACGAAGAGCCTTCGCTCTAAACGTTAGACCACTTCCTGCATACACCATATTACGAAAGTTCTAGTATTTTTTATTCGTATTTTAGCACTCATGATACTGAGCGGTCTTTACAAACCGGTGAAGATCGGTCAATACGCGGAACCGCCGAAAATATTTAAAAAATTACGAAAAATTGAGGAAATTTGAGAGATTTAAAAGAGCCATATAATAAAAACCTTATTAACCTCGTTTGGTCGGTCATTACGGCAAAATTACCCTGCCCTTCGTCTTTTCACACAGACGCCGCTCCTTCGTCGCTAGGTCTATATTGAAAGAACTTGGGAAGGATAATTTTGCCGCAAAGTCGACCGCTCGGTAAATAAGTGTTTAATAATTACTGTTGTTTTAGTAATGCCTCACTGGTGAACATAAAGCTATAAAGGTCGCAACAAATGTCATATGATAGATGGATATTGCACAGAACCGTTATTTAGTTTTGACAAGAATATCATAATTTTCACGTCCAAGAAAAGAAGTTAAATTGTCTGCACAACTGGTGAGTGATTTTAATGATCACTGCATGGATAACAAGGAAGACGTATCTCTGGTTTAAATCCTCATTAACATGACCACTATAGTTATAGACCAAGGTTCGAGGTAGATATTGATAGATTTTACCTGACTTTGCTTACGCCCTGGAGCCTCGCTTTGTCGTGATAAGTTTGATCTAAGCGATGACCGTTAAGGAACAAATTCATGAAATGAGATTAATCACTTCAAACCAAGCTAGTTTAAGATCACTTCCAGTTTTGATACGCCAACAGATTTAAGGAGTAGTTGCAATTGACTACCGCTGCATGCTACTCTCTCTTATTCACTACATGCGTCACGTGAGTGCATTGTACGTTAGTATAATGTATTTGTTAATATACACACACTGCTATAGTGAATGTGGGAGAGCTTGGAGTAGACAGACGATACATGGACGATCGCCAAGCTCGTATCCTCAGAGAAATGATTCTGAGTCCCAGACAGGCTGCTGTCCGGGACTCAGAATAATTTTTCTGAGGATACGAGCTTGACGATCGTCCATGTATCGTCTATAATGTATTTGTTGTAATAAGTGAAAAAATAAGCGATGTCGTATACTATTTGATATTTCGAAACAGATACTAGTTTCATCAATATCTTGACAAATAGTCTTTATACATATAGATTTAATGTTATGAGGATTATGAACTCGGGTATTATGTATAATATAAATATGTATTTAGACTCGCTAATTCCAAATCTGTTTTCAGAATTGAAATTGGTTAAATATTGATCGAGATAACGTATACAGTTTATTGTGTGTAATTTGCGTATATGTATACACTATTGATATATGCTGGATATTTGTGTATAAAGTGGATGAGTATTCTACGATTAACGATATATATATATTATAATAGGTACGTGTGTTATGTATTTACACTCGCCAATTCCAAATCTGTTTTCACAATTGAAAACGGTTAAATATTGATCGAGATAACGTTCAAAACGAGGGATAGGTGACAAAGCCCTAAAGGTCGCTTATAAGCTTGCTTATAACCATGGGTTGTTTTATAACGCAACCAAGGTTTAATTTGATTATTCACTGAGCTGTCGCGAAGGTTAGCTAATGGTTAACTTGTACCCTGAAGATGACATTGTAGTAGAAAATTACGTTTGGTAGTTTTTAAACTTTTTAACTTTTAACCTGTGTGCAAGACATATTATGAAGCGAACATTATGATGTATGTATTATATGTATATACATGTCTCATCTATTTTAAGGCACACCACACCGGTTTGTGGTCTGAAAAATATGATTCATATATTCCACTTGTAACGCGTATTCGTCTTCAATATTGGTGTACAGATGATCCAGAAGTGATCCATTATCGGTTGTAGCTGATATGAGGAACCAAATATTTTAACTATCTGCTGTTTCTGACCTTCATCTGATAGCCTGCAGTCAATCTTGAAATCACCACATATTATGCAATGCTATTGGGTAAATTTATCTAAGAAGCCAGTTCGTAATGTCCACTGCGCGTCAAAATGACATGTTCTGCGTCGGGTAAAACTCATTTTAATTCAAACCACAATAGACATTTGCATTTCTATTTACACTTGCAAATTCGTTATACTGAATTCCCCAGCCTGATATTATGAATTGAAATAAGATTTATACGACGCACTGGCTTACTGTCATAGAATAGTCAAATGAACACTCTTTGTCCCAACTACATATATGGTTGTCCAATTACGTCCTATACATGTCACTTATGAGCTCTCAGCTGGAACTAATAAAAAATATGAATATAGAAATTCGCTTCGCGCGAAAATATTCGCCTAGTGCAAAACCGCCATAAGCGTCGAATCTCCACTGGGCGGAAAATAAAATTTTCCTTTGTTATGTGAGATATCGCGTGGAACTAATTTTTAAAAAAGACAAAAGGAAAAGTCGAAATATGAGCACAGAACATGAGTATGCAAGCACAGAATATGAATATGCGGGCACAGAAGGGGACAGAAGCGTTCCTCAGCGCACATCCCGAGCTTGTCAGTTGCTCCATATTGTAAACACAGTACTGCAATTCATTTATGAGTGATATGCCAAATAAAAGCAAATATAACCTATTCAAATCTTGTGAAATTGTTGTAAATCTATAAGCCATTGATCACAACAGTTAGTCCCTCAAATGCAAGGAACAGTGGGTGATTTTAGAAATGTTGATCGAAACGCAAAGTTGTCAAGTCAAGCGAAGATTTATATTTAGAAACGTAAACACTGAAGTAAAACAGAATCAGGGAGCAATTGTGCCTGAAACCTACATAAGAATAGAAACCATTCTAAGACACACCAGTATGGAAAGAAGGGAGAGGGAAAGCCAGAAATTAAAAAGTGAGCTAGAAGTATTCGATAATATTAAGTCTTCTAGAATCAAGTAAGGGATAGATCTTACTTCGTGTACGTACCGGACATAGAAATTTGTATGAGTAAATTTTAGTTAGCACTGTATAGAACTGGCTCGTTCTTTAAAAATCCCGTTTATTTTATCTATAATAGGTTTAATTCATAAATTGGAGAACTCCAGGACAAAAATAAACGGGATTTTTTAAAGAATGAAGCCGCTAGGTCAGTAGGAACAGAATACCAGTAACGCTTACTATTAAATGGTCATTAAACCGTGTCAAATTGTTGAAAATTGTCATACTAGAATTGCTTCGTTCTTTAAAATTACACAGCTAAAATTACTTGGCTAAAAGTTATTAATAAATACGATTTCACATTCTTGATTTATGTCAGTAAATTTAAGTTAAAAAGTGTGGGGTATATAGGTCTGGTTTAATGCTAAACACATTGAAAATTGATCATCTTAACGCTGACCTTATCATTTCATAATATTGACCTTATCTCGCTGAACTTATCATTTGGCCCGGAGACACGGACGCGGACGCCGAGGGTATAGCAATAGCTCTTCTGCACTAACGTGCAGGATATACATATACGACGAGGCCGTTTGGCCGGGCTGGCTGATTGCCGAATAATCTCTAAGCACATAAACCGTTTTTACGAAGGGTATACACGTTCTCGTAATATAAGAGACACGTACGTTACGTATGTAGACGCCGTAATTCCAAAACTGTTTTCAGAATTGAAATCGAGTAAATTGGACGAGGTAGCGTTCAAAATCTACATACGACGAACCGGCTTTTAAGGTTTGTTATCGACAGACGCGCGGTTTGGGCACTGGGGACCATGTATGGGGAAAATAAACTCTAGCGGTGGGGTGGGGAGTAGTAGTAGAAAAGACGGCGAGGGGATTATTGCGAATTCGTATTTCTAGTATACCCAGAATCTTATCCCGGCATTACCACCACTATATAAACAGAACTCGTGGCTAGGCTCTCGGCAACGGCTTCCGTATAGCTCAGTGGTCAGAGCACTGCACTAGCATCGCTGCAGGGTCGCGGATTCGATTCCAGCCGGAAGGCCTCTAAATCAAACATCAACTTCACGTTTACGTTTGTAATATTTCTGAATTGAACGACTTATCTCATGGCGGTCAAGCGGTCATATTTCAAATCAAACAAACGAACGGGAATACCCTTCTAATATACCCACTGCTCCTGTGTATGTTAATTTCGAGGCAGCATTTCACTTCTGATAAGAACTCCTAGTACTAGGTGTATATATTGGATTGATTCTCACGATAATGAGCATGCAGAAGAATGCACATCAGTGTCCCTCATACACATGAGCTGTGAGATATAAAGCGACAGAATATATTGAACTGTATTTTTATACAAGAAACACATTCTGATTAACTTAGTTTATCAATTGTTATAATGTCAACTTTTTGTGTTCGTATTAAACTGTATTTTTATGCAAGACTTGTACAGAGAACTATGTTATACAACTATTTTATTTTTATGTTCAACTGCATTTTTATGCAACTGTTCAACTTACATCTGTTTAATATTACACATGTTCATGAACTACTATATTGTGAATAGATGTTGAGAACAGTTACAACGCAAGGGGGTCAACAAGGTTGGGGCAGACGTGAGACATCTGCAAATGTGCCAGGGGCATGCAGATGAAGCATGTGCAGGGGGCCCTGGCTGTGCATAATGAATGTTTTACCACAGATAGATGTCTAACGTACCCCAGAGTGCGAGTACCTGTGGTGCAGCAAGCTCATTGTGAGCTACATATATATGTAGAACTCACTGCTCTGGTATTACCGAAACCATAACCGCATGGGTACGAGGCTGTACTGTTGTTTGGACTTGTGAAACCCAAGGGGCTCCACTGCCCTGTAGATAGTTCAACAAAATGCTCGCGTTCTAACTACAAGTTCACCGATAATCATCTAAATTTTAAACTACATTTGATTAAATGGATCGCTCCAGTGCAGAGTAAATGAAAGGGTTTATGCCAGAGGAGAGTTAGGTCGGGCGTAGACGTCCAACTGCAAACGTGTTGAATAAAATAAACAATAAGTTCTGTATCACATATCATCAGATACAACCTATATCATAGTATCATGGCCCTCATGGTTTCAACTTTTTACTTTTTTAGAAAGGTGGTCGTCACTGTTCTGCTATGGACTGGTACTCATTTTCTATTGCACAGATTATCATGTGTGGTGTCTCTTTCATTTCGAACGCCATGTTTTTGGTCGTTCTCTCAAGAAACAGGGACCTCGTAAAGCAAAAACGTATCACTTATCACGTCGTAAACCTCGCAGTGGCAGACACATTGCTTAATTTGAGTGGATTGGGTTTCTCTATCAGCGTGCAATTAATTTTGAGTAATGATCTTATCAATCACAATCATAAATTATTTACAACGGCAGACGTGTTCGATTTTCTGACTCTTGCTTTTATGTTGGCTTCAATGACAGCAATGCTTCTTATGGCCATCGAAAGACTGGTAGTGATTACAAAACCTTATACATGGAGCGAGATTTTGCCACGTAAAAGAATGTTATTGGTTATGCTTCATGGTTTCTGGATTCTAGTTGGCATCTTTATAATAGTTCGTATCTGGGTTATAGTTACTTTACGCAACGTGCGTGAACTATTATTCAATAATAAAGAAATTCTAGTTGTTAACCTAGTATGCTATATTTTACAGCTTGTAATTTTACTCTCCTCGGTGGCAGTCAATATCTATATGTTCAAAATATATCGGGAAAATGCTAGATCTGCAGATCCAATATTAGGCAATCAGAGTAATACCGTACGTCTTCAGCATAAAGCATCTGCACTAGTGTTAATATTGGCTTTTATAATGATTGTCACATGTTTGCCTGATTCTATATACAGGGTGATACATACGACATGTAAAGTGTTTAAGATGGAATGTAATTATAATAGGAGGCTTCACATTTCTTTAATGATCATTGAAAACTTGAATTATCTCGTCAATCCGTTTATCTACATATGGAAAGATCGAACATATCGAAAGGCTTTCTATCATACCTTTAACATTAAAAGAAATGTGTAAAAATCCTGTATGCAATGCACATATGCAATGAAATTAAATGTACTTCGTGTTCCTTCAATGTCTACTATACAAATTAAATAACCATATAAAACTGCTCACTATATAATTTGAAAAAAAATGAATTACGACTGAATTGAATTATTTGCCATTAATATACAGTAATTATATTTGTAATGTAAAAGCTGTCGATACAGATGGCGAGGAGACCTGATGAAACCACTAGGCTTATCTTATCAATTTCGATGTTAATAGACTGCGCACTTGGAAACAGGGGCGGATCTAGGAATTTTCATACGTTAGTCAAAATGGCGGGGTACACATATGTATGGGGGTACGGGGGCATTCTCCCCGGAAAATTTTTGAATTTGGGTCTCTGAAATGGCATTTCCCGCGATCTGACAGCACTTTTGAGCATTTGATTTAATGTTTTCAAACATGTTTTTATGAAACAAAAGTTTTTTTGTCCAATTCGAACTTTGATAAAACATGAATTATTTATTCTCAACTTCCTGTCAAAAGCAATGAATAGCCAGGTCGTATTTCATACATACCAGACAACGAGGTTCAACAACAATCGGTCAATATGAAGGTTTAAACCTTGTTAAAGTCAATACGAAACGCTTAAATATAGGTTACACGGAACCGGTGAACTCGAATCGAATATAGCTTAATCTTAATCGTCGTTTTGTCGACGGTATATATGTAAATATATGTTATATGGTAATTGAGCAACGATTACGGCCAGAGACGCACAATTCGCAATTGCAATACTAGATTATCAATACACTAGTTTAAGACTAGTAAGACGGTAGTTTATCAATCAATATATATATATACATTTACATGATCGCCGTGGCCTGTACAACCCTTGCCTTTCCGATCGCGGACATCTTTTGGATTAGTTTCTCTGCGCCAAAATTCCTGCTAAGAAAGCTCGAAGTGCTGTTTACCGCACGGAGTAGTTCGTCGACAGAACTCTTGCGCGAAACGTTGATTTGCCTCACCAGATCATCGTACACTTCTGTTCAGCAGCACAGGAGCAAGATCAAAAATACGTGAAGAACAAGATTGACAAGTCAGAGGAGGACCCATCATAATAATAATAATATATTTATATTTAAACAGGGTGATTCCGTCAGTCAACGACTGTTATCAATGGGGGCCCTGGATAACTAACAATAATTACAAGTTGACAAATGACTACATACTGAAATATCAGTTAATTATGTAATCAGGTGAGGTACTACGAGCAACAAATCCCTCCTACTTGCAGCGCAGCATGGTACGCGGCAAGTCGAGGCAACCCCTTGCTCGCATTACCCCACAAAATAAAGAAATTATATTAAATTATATATACAAAATTCAGATGGACTACTATACATAATGATTTTTGACTGAAATAGCATTATAACGTTCATCAAAAGAAGGTAATAGTTTAATAAAAGTAGGTAAAGAATTATAGATAAAGGCTCCATTATAATAGAATGAGCGTTTAGCCACTTCAAGTTTAATTTTTGGGAGGAATAAATCAATGCCGGTAGATCTTGGTTTCCTAAATTTCTGATTTGGTTCGGATTTGGTTTCCTAAATTTCTGGTTTCAAAATAATTCTTAAAGTAATCGGGAATACTACCTTTAAAGGGACACTCCGGCCCAAATACAAATGCAGTTCATATGAAAGATCTTACTGACTTTAGTTTATTTCCAAAGTTTCAGCATTCCTATCAATTTAGTTGAGAAGATATTGCTAGTTGAAGTTGAAAATTTGTGGATTTTGACGCCATATTGGTTTTGAAAATATGACGTCATTGAGTGATTCTTTATCGTCAGTGGAGTTGTTTTGATGGCGATCACATAGTGATAGTTATTGTGAATGGTCTTTGGACCAAAATTAGTCGAAATAAACTATTTAGTTGGGGATCACGTCACTCAGTGACGTCATATTTGAGAAACAAAATGGCGTCGAAATTGGACAAACTCTCCAACTTCAACTAGCCACATCTTCTTAACTAAATTGATAGGAATGCTGAAACTTTGGAAATAATCTAAAGTCAGTAAGATCTTTCATATGAACTACATTTGTATTTGGGCCGGAGTGTCCCTTTAAGACATTTACAAACTAATTGGGCAGAATGCATTATGCATCTATCAGCAATGGAAATCCATCCCAGGTTAATAGAACGATAAATGTAAATGACAAATTGCAAAGATTTTTAGTAACGAAATACTAACTTTTCGAGCCTAGGCGTTCATCAGAGTATGACCTCCAAAATTTAAAGTAATACGACTGGAAAAACGGGTCTTAGATAAAATAAGTAAGGTCATGGTTACTGATCGACGGTAAAAAAGGAAGCAAATTACGTACTTGCCATTTCGTGATGGAGACCTTGACGAAACACGTAATTAAGGTTAGGCATATCGCAGCGATAGAATATACGGTATATATTTGCGGTATATATTTGCGGTATATATTTGGAGTCTCGCTACCTTTCACTGCCTGTGGGCCATGATCATATTTACTATGATAAATCGACAAATCATATTGATTCAATATGTGATCATATTTACTATGATAAATCGACAAATCATATTGATTCAATATGCCAACATGTCATATAAGACGACAAAATCATCAAGCGTCAAAGATTCGGCAGTGTACTATAGCAAGGCAGTTTTTCCGCTAAACTGCAGATTGCAAGTCTACGGTAGTATTAACTTGTTGCTCGCGCTCATCGGACTGTTTTTTATTTGATTGAATAGCGATTGAGTGATAAACCAGGCGGGTAACGTGATGCCACAGGAAGAGCCGTAATAAAAAAAAGTGCATAATAAAAAAGTCTTAGGAGTTATCATTGATGAACAGTTAAGGTGGCAAGAACATAATGATGCTCAATGTAATAAAATTTCGAAAAACATTGCTCTCTTAAGAGCAAAAAAATTTGTAATACAAGATGCATTACTAACAATGTATAACTCACTTGTCTTGCCACACTTCACTTACTGTTGAACAGTGTGGAACAACGGTAACAATGTCACACAAGTCAATAAATTATGCAAGTTACAAAAAAGAGCGGCTCGGGTGATAACGGGTTCAGGGTATGAAATTAGATCATCTGACATATTTGATAAACTTAAATGAGATTCAATTGAAACTATTTTTTAAAAAAGAGAACAATTAATGACATTTAAGGCACTACGAGGTATGACACCAACCTATTTATCAGAACTATTTGCAATAAACCATAACAATAGATATAGATTGAGAAGCAACGATCGAAAGATTTATTTAGAAAAACCGAAAACAAATTTCCTAAAACATAGTTTCTCCTATCGCGGAGCCAGGTCCTGGAATAATTTGCCGCAAGAAATTGTCGACAAGTACGAGTATTTCTCAATTAATTATTTTAAAAAGTGTATTAATGAGCACTACAATGATTTACGAACAAACTTGTCGACAGTTTAAATTGTTTATTTGTGCGTTTATAGTTATATTTGTATATAATTGTTAATTATTGGTATGTATTAGAAGCTATCTGTATAATTTGTAAATAATTAATTTTCTCCATATTCTTTCTTTATACACATATATATGTAAATAATCGGCCCTTTGAAAATCAGGAAACTGAAAGGCTACCGTGTGTAAATAAGTTTAAATAATAATAATAATAATAATAATAGTGAAGCGAGTTTAACAGTAAAGCGGGTTTATTTGGTATTTATATATATCCGAGCGCTGGTGCAGACGTGCAGTCTACTCTAGGAGAAAACTATGTTAACAAAATATTATTTATTTTGTGAAAAAGATTGACAAAAAAAGATGTGAAAAAGATGGTGGCGTGTTTGACAAATTAACTTCCGGTGGTCGACTCGAGTCGGAGCAGATGATACGAAATGTCTCCACTAAAAATGTTTATCACAGCTTTCAATTACAACATTTTCAAAGCGACTGTGAACATTAACCTTTAATCTATCATGTAGCCGATTTTCAAGTTAAGATTTTACCTAATTAACAACTACACAAAACAAATCACTACCGAAATAAAGTTGCTTTCTATACGCGCGCGAGACGCACAGTCAACGGCCTTCCGAATTGATGTAAACACTGACTCATTGCCTTTCTGGTCTGGTTTCCTGTAATTTGTCCTGATTGTTGACAAAATTAACAAGAAAGAACATTTTAATAGCGATTTAATACAATTATTGTGTAAAAAATACCAAACAAACCCGCTTTAGTGTTAAACTCGCTTCACTAATAGACGTACTGTGATAATGCACAAGGCTCCCTGTGATAATGCACAAGTATTTAATTTTAAGTTGCCACAAGTTATCCCAAACGATATTATCAAATTCATAGCAAACGATATTATATTCTGAAATAAGTAATATTCTACATCGCTGCCGTAACTTAGCATATTTTGACAACTTTCCCATTTCTTCGAACCGCAACAGAACTTAAACCATGTGTTAAACGACGCCAAACTTCGGAAATAAACGACATATTCCGAAATACGCATTGCGGTTGATATTGCGGTTAGGTTACGCGAGGTTGAACCGCGGACCGACGACCGACGACCGATGATCGAGATGATCCGCGGATGAACCCCGGTTAACCGCGGTTTCTGTTAGGTTATTTCTAGGCAGTACTGTAAGCAATCATCAACTATGACTCCCAAGTATTTAAACTTTGTAGACCGTTCAATGGATTCTCCATTCAAAAGAAGACTGTCTGAGTCTTATTTTCTTAGCCTATTACTAGTACCGAAGATGACGCATTCTGTCTTCTTTAAATTGATAAAAAGATCATTATCTTGTAACCAAGCTGAGATACAATTTAGATCTAGATTAAGGTACATTTCCAAATCGTCAGTAGTTTTGCAAGAAAATAAATAACTGTATCATCCGCATAGAGTAGAATTTGTGAATGATTAATACATGTTGGGAGATCATTGATAAATAAAGAGAATAATATAGGACCCAAAATAGAACCCTGAGGCACCCCACTTTGGATTCCTAAATATGAAGAGAGGTGATGATCTATACACACTGCCTGGGTTCTATTTAACAGATAATTCTCAAACAAAAATAACGGTTTATCCCTGACACCATATCTATACAGTTTTGTAATAATTCCCTGTATGGGATACGGTGTCAAATGCCTTTTTCAAATCCACAAAACCCGCCCTTGTCAATAAACCGGCATCCATATTTCGAGAAGTATGTCAATGCCAACTTAGTTGAATGGTTTTTGCGGAAACCTGATTGGTATGGCGATAACAGTTTATGCTCTGATAAATACTGTTGAAATTGAACCATAATGGCTCTCTCTGCAATCTTGGAAATAATAGGGAGGATGGAGATGGGGCGATAATTATTAGGGTCGTCTGTCTTCCCCGATTTATATATGGGTACTATTTTAGCTTGCTTCCAATGCGGAATCGTTCTTGTTTTGAACGAGGTATTAATCAGGTGACATAAACACTTGGCTATAATACCCGCACTATCTTTTAATAGACGAGCCCATTGCCTTAGAAGTTTTTAGAGATTTTAGTTGATGTTCAATAAATAATTCCTGAACTTCATGTAAGGTAAAATACTGTTCAGTAAAATTAGCACCGTATCCAATGTTAAGCGCCGAATTTATACGACCTGCGGCACGAAAGAGCTTATTCACAATTGACGTAAAATGATTATTAAAGCATTCCGCAATTCTTAATTTATCTATTAAGATATGTTCCCGCCTCTAATATTTGAAGGAAAGTTATCTCTTTTACTATCTTTTGGCTTTGTGGGAAGTATCCGCTTCACGGATTTCCAAAACAGCTTTGGGTCGTCAATATTTTCTGCCAATAAAGTATTGTTATAATTAGCCTTGGCTTCCTTGATCTTTTCAGTAACAGAATTTCGGAGACGGCGATACTCACACATATCGGCACTTGATTTCGATCTTCTACATTTCCTAATGCAGGCATCACGCTCACGCATCAAACGTTTAATTGTACCAGTTAACGAAGGACATTTGAGACCTCTAACTTTCTTTGATATGAAAGGAGCATGTTTGTCACACTGTCCAACAAACATTTCCTTCCATAACGACCAAGCAGCTTGAGTGTCGTTTTCTTCAATAACGGCATCCCAAGGGAGGTTGGACAAATTAGAGTAGAATTGTTCTGCGTCATAATTAACATAGTACTGTACGGTCGACATCTGATGATTTTTGACGGTAATTTATTTATCTTGCGCACCGCTATGACCATGTCATGGTCACTCAAACTTGATTCAGCCACAGCAGTGAAATAATTATTAACAGGGTTTGAGGTTGCAAACAAGTCAATAAGTGTGGAACAATCAGTTGTTATTCGAGGTGGGAACAGATATTTGCTGACATGTCATGAAAATATTTTTCAGTTTCTTGGTTGTAGAATTCGGATTAGAAGTAATCACAATAGCGTAGAGTATGGCTGCTATTAATAGCTCAAAAAGCGGACAAACAAAATTTGACTCACAAATGATTGCAAATGAGCTATTTATTTTGTTATGGCCGCAAGAATTATGGGTAAAAAAGGACAAACATCGGTACTGACGTCATCTCGACGGAGCGGTATTAAAATCACCGGAGATAATAATTTCTTTGCATTCGGACGATGCTAAGTCCATGTTCCCATGGGGCACGACAACAGGTGCCTATAAGGAGACATTTAGACTTTGAAAATTTATTTGGAAAATTTATTTCAACCCAGACCGATTCGGATTTTTCTAAGTCGGGTCGGCGTACCATATTCAACGTGTTCTATCACTTCTCATTAAGTTGTATCCAAGCAGCGAAAGTTCACCATCTGATATATCTTCTTTTAGCCAAGTCTCAGTGAGGGCGATGATGCGAATCGTCGGACAGTGAACGAGAAAAACACGCAGTTCATCTATTTTCCCCACGAGACTTCTAATATTTTGATGAATAATTTTCAGTCCCCTCGAACTTTTCAGATTTAGGTTCTATGAACCATGAGAAGAGTTAGGGGAAACGATCACACGAGAGCAAAGGTGGCATGATTGAGATATTTCAAAGTCAACTCCCAGACACTTCAGATGATGGGCAGACTTGCATGACGAGCAAGTACCATATCCTTGGTTCTTTCGTATAAGCTTTAGGCAAGTTGGACAAGTTTTCCTCGACATAACCAGCAACCAACACCAAATTGGTAGCACACATAGATGTATTCAGAAGTTTAACCACCATCTTCGCTTTGGCTGATATGGGTATTGATTTAGATTTGGCTACACGAGGGAAGTCGTCATTTCTGTTACGATAAGACTTCATATCCAAGCCTTTGCCAAGGTATAATTCGCTTAAACGCGTATATTAAGTTATAGATGACTTTAAGGAGCTTATAGTCATATTTAATACAAGAAGCAAAGTGATAAAGTGGACGCCTCCATTGACACATCCGACCGCCATTGTGTCATTGAAGGGTTGGGTGTCGGATATGTGGCGAGAAAGGGGAGACAGTGTGGCATATTTTGAGTGAGTGTGCTAAGTTGGTTAAAACGGAGTATAAGAAGAGGCACAATGTGATAGAAAGATCAAGCATAGAAAACCAGACATTGTTGTTGATAGACAAAAAGAGGAATATACTGTGTGATAGTTGATGTGGCAATCCCTGAGGACGGTAAAGTAATGTGGAGTTAAGGATTGAAATTGGAAAGTTGTGGAAAATAAAGAAGGTGGTTGTTAAGCCGGTGGTGATAGGATTGGATAGAGAAACTAGACCTACGATTAAAGATACCACAGCTACAAAATACATCCTTATTTGGTATACAGCGCATATTCTAAGAAAGGTATTGCAATAATGCAGCAAGGACGGGGCTTAGTCTACAAGCAGTGCACAGTCCCGCTCTGAGGTATCCAGCGATAACATCTACGCTGTGCGAACTTCTCACAACAACAATAATAATAATAATAATAATAATAATAATAATAATAATAATAATAATAATAATAATAATAAGTGACGAACGGCTCTACATGAATAGGCATGATGGCGGACGAGGTTTAAAGAGTCTGAGACAGGTCTACAAAGCGACGAAAGTGCGTGTGGCAACATACATGGTGTTAAGCTGAAGCCGCTGGATAAGAACAGCATGGAAGAGAGTATAACAGCGAGTACAAAAGCCTCAAAAGGGAAGCAGAACAAGCACTACAGGAAATGGGACTTGAAGTCGACTGGTGTTAACACTTCAGGCAGGAGGAGATTTGGAAAGATGGAGATATGGTAGATCAAGAATGATTGGTCAGGTTGTTGGAAGGGGTTGAAGAAGGAGATGAAGAAGCGATATCAGGATAAGCTAAAGAATGAGTATAAAGAGAAAGTCATGCAGAGCCCAGTGTTTGCAAAGCAGGAAAAAGAAAGCCACATGTGGTTGAGCTCAAACATTACAGTACAGAAGACAGCAGGGATTATGAAATGTTGGAACAAATGGTTGGAACCCGGAAATGGAAAGCGATGCGAGGAATCGGAGATACAAATGGTTATGTGGACAACACGATGAAACCGTTCAACACCTGCTTGCAGGATGTGAAATACTGGCGGGATCTGAATAACTTTTCAGACACAATAATGCACTGATGGTATTAGGAGTCAATTGGGCAATAGAGAAAGGAAAGAACAGAATGGTACGGAGAGAGATGGAAGAAGGGACATGTACTCAAGGGTAATGAATTCAAACTTTGTTGGGACTTTCAGTACAGAATGTAAGAAGGAACACTGATGTTGGAAAACTAACTGGTGCTTTATTTATAGACTTAAAAAATGCATTCGATACTGTTCCCCATGATGCCCTCATAAGTAAACTAAAGAGATTTGGTTTCAAGGATAACGCATTATTATGGTTCACCGACTATCTATACAACAGAACTCAGGCAGTTAGTATTGGAAATGATCTATCGCAACTCTTGGCTGTCCAGAGTGGTGTACCACAGGGAAGCATTCTGGGGCCTGTGCATTTCACGCTTTATATAAACGATCTACAGTCTTGTATCACGCACTCACGCGTAATGATGTACGCTGATACACCGTCATATACGTATCATCTTCGCAGGCATTGGAAATTGAACTAATGCTAAACTTGGAGTTAGTGAATCTGTCTAAATGGTTTATCTCGAATAAACTGATTTTGAACATGGATAAGACTGAGTTCTTGGTATTTGGTACTCACCAGCGTCTTTCGCTTCAAAACAGCAATGATGTTAATATATGTTTCAATGGACAAGCTGTCAAGCACACGAACTCGTTTAAATACTTGGGTGTTGTGCTTGATAATACTTTGTCATTCAATGATCATGTGGAATATGTAAAAAAGAAAGTTTCAAAGATGCTTGGTATGTTCTATAGACTAAGACCTTCACTCACACTGGAGGCTGCAAGTCGCTTTATAAAGCTATGGTGCTCCCAGTTTTGGATTTCTGTGACGTTGTATGGCATGAATGTGGTGAAGGAAATAGTGAGTCAATAGAACGATTGCAGAGACGAGCTGCTAGAATTGTGTACTACAAAGTTGGATCTGGTTTATCGACCGATAACCTCCTAATCAAGCTGGGCTGGAATCCTTTATGCCATCGTAGAGATATACATGTGCTTTCTCTTGTTGATAAGTGTATCAAAAAGAACGTCCCGCACTACCTTATAGATTATTTTACAACTAGAAATCGCGATAGACATGACTATAATACTAGGAATAGTGATCACTTTATTTTAGATAAAGTAAAGTTAAAATGTACCCAACGCTCCTTTTTTTATAAAGGTGCACGTATTTTTAATAGTTTTAACAAGAAATAATGTATATATACCTATAATATATATAGAATCTTATTTATTTTAGCTCTTTATTTTAGTTTTATCTTTGTATTTATATATAGTGATTATCACTGCAGGTCGACCTACATTGAGAGCAGTTTTAACTGAAGTAGTTATCCTGTAAAAATATGTTCTTAATAAAAATAAAAAATTAATAAAAAATAAAATGTCTACTATACAAATTAAATAACCATATATAACTGCTCACAATATAATTTGAAAAAAATGAGTTACGACTAAATTGAATTGATTTATTTTGCATTAACATACAGTAAATATATTTGTAATGTAAAAGCTGTCGATACAGATGGCGAAGAGACCTAATGAAACCACTAGGCTTATCTAGTGAGGTCACCTCACACTGCAAATAAAAACTCTATTACTTAGAGTATACTGTAGGATGGATCGAACCTGTAACCTTCTATTTTGCTGGTGAGACGCTCCAATCAGTGAACGGGAAACCAACACTAACTCTCTTTTATTGCGTGTTTACCTGATATATATTCGTCGCACACTCCGTTCGCTCCTCATTACATATTCACCCTTGTAGACCTGTCAATCACTCGTGGCTCTCTCCTAATTGGTTCGTTCGCGCATGGTGTATATATAATCTATATCAGTAATGATTGGGTGTGTTAATATATATATACACTTTGTATACAAATGAAAGCTGCATTTAGGCAGACATATATCAATCGAATCAGTACATCAATGTAACCTTCACTCGCCATCTGAGAATAATTTTTAATAATCACAGAATGATTTTTCTGAGGATATGATCTGTTTCCCCCTGAGCTCTCCCTTATTCACTAAAGCAGTGTATATATTAACACTGACAATTATACAGTAATGCTTGTTTATTGCTACAAAATTGTAGGCCAGGCCCAGATCATATAAACACAGCAATAGTATGCATGGTTTTTCACCCTAAACTAAGTATTTATAATTTTAATAAAATAATAAATATACTGTACATGCAATTCCAAAATTTGTACTACCACTTTATATTATACAACTGTATTGAAAAGTGTCCAAATGACGCTAAAAACGAGTACAAATATACAGCGATATTCGGACAGTTAGTTATTTGGATAGTTGGTTATTTGTATAGTAGAAAACCGGTTTGACAGATCGGCTGACGTGAGCACTGTTTAATTTACCAGCAAACGTAGTTTTTAGTAAAAGAATTGATGACATTTTGGCAACATTTGAAGGCGACAATGAAATTGACTGGCTTTCAAATTCATGCTTGCCAGTATAAAGACTATAAACAACGAAAGCGTAGACGACGAAAGAACTGAAGTATGTGTTCCGACTAGAAATCATAAAACGTTGTTTGTGTTTTGCTATTTGAAGAAATGAAATCATAAAACGCTGTTTGTGTTTTTCTATTTGAAGAAATGAAATCATAAAACGCTGTTTGTGTTTTGCTATTTGAAGAAATGAAATCATAAAACGTTGTTTGTGTTTTGCTGTTTGAAGAAATAAAATCTTAAAACGTTGTTTGTGTTTTGCTATTTGAAGAAATGAAATCATAAAACGCTGTTTGTGTTTTGCTATTTGAAGAAATGAAATCATAAAACGTTGTTTGTGTTTTGCTATTTGAAGAAATGAAATCATAAAACGCTGTTTGTGTTTTGCTATTTGAAGAAATGAAATCATAAAACGCTGTTTGTGTTTTGCTATTTGAAGAAATGAAATCATAAAACGCTGTTTATGTTTTGCTATTTGAAGAAATGAAATCATAAAACGTTGTTTGTGTTTTGCGATTTGAAGAAATGAAATCATAAAACGTTGTTTGTATTTTGCGATTTGAAGAAATGAAATCATGAAACGTTGTTTGTGTTTTGCGATTTGAAGAAATGAAATTATAAAACGCTGTTTGTGTTTTGCTATTAACTCTGGAGTTCAAAGGGATGCCGCCTCATTAGATATTCAACTTATTATTTATGCATACGTCATCGTTCTCAGGCTCCTTTGGGACCCTCTAACCCTAATCATTAGTATTCAGATTACGTCATCGTTCTCAGGCTCCTTTGGGACCCTCTAACCCTAATCATTAGTATTCAGATTACGTCATCGTTCTCAGGCTCCTTTAGGACCCTCTAACCCTAGTCTCATTACGTCATGACTTCTCGTCTTCCAGGGGGAGCCTTAACCCTAATTATTTATTCAGATACGTCATTAAACCTTCAGGATCCCTAACCCTAGCTCGTGTACCTGTAGGACCTGTCATTATCCTTTTAAACCCCAACCGATTTCATTACGTCATTTAGGCAATTCCGATTAGCCGCCGACTCCTTCCGAACTTGATTTCCGAAGGCATTACGTCATTATCAAAAGGTAGCTCTTATTGCTTTTAATAATATAAGAAACGCCTTTGCATCTATACACCTCGCCTCGCTACGGCAGTGTGAATGTGGGACAGTAGGCAATCCGAAAGCAGCGCATGCGCACAATCAATCTTGGCTAAATACTATAATTTAGAATGAACTAACGAGATGCTGAAGAAACATTTTATACTTTCATACTAGCGCGTGTCTTAACCAACAGAGGTTTATACGATAGCCTTTTACGTTCAAATATCCTTTAGTACTTCAACAAATCTACGAAGATATGAACCCAAACCATGTTACGAAACAGCGTGGACTGTACGACAACTTAAAAGATCAATTCTGCCGAATAATCTGAATATGATTTAGCAAGAGATGAATGTCAATAACTTTGACCGTATTATTGCCTATTTACCTTTAATTCTTAAAGTATATAAGCGAATCATGTAACGAAGAAACGATCAAAGAAATTGTAAGAAGAACGATCACCGATTTTAGATGGATTGACTTATCTAGATACAGGCGTAATAATTATTTAACATATGAATATTATAATAGCTATTGTGGTGATTACCTAGAAGAACTTTACAAAGTTCATCATGCCTCTAGTGTATAAAGTAAGCGATTCCTTGGATAAAGAGATAGGCTTCGGCAAGCTATTCGAAGAACGACAAATGATTTCAAACGTATTGATTTGCCTGTAAGCGAAATAAAACTTTATCAAAATTGCTTATCTACGGTAGATGCAATCGAAACAAATGTTTAACACGGTTAACTATATATCGGTTTGGTTTATGTGGCTGACTTCACTAATGTTGTCATGCATTTTGTTAGGTTGCTAAGACTGAACATTTGAATAATTTTGACTAAGAGCACATGTTACAGACAAAGAAACGGTCATTAAGAGGTCGTTAGTGTCACAACTCACATTTATTTTGAATATTTAATAAAAACTGAACATTTGCTGAGCATATATAATTTTGTATTCTAATTTAATATGTAATAAATTATGTTTGCATTTATACCGTGTCGTTTACTTCTCTTTATTCATTCATCTCTAACCTTTGTCGCGTGAACATGACTTGCTGTGGAGGTTTACCACAAATAGCCCTTCGTAATATTTTTAGACGTATCCGCTGTGTTTCGGCCTGTTGTGGTGGCAAGATTGTGATTCAGCAATCAGAATTAGATGGTAGAACAGTACCTTCACGACCTGTACTACAACCCAGAAAGTCCGGCAAGTTTTGGCGGCGTCGATGCTGTTTACCGAGTCGTAAAAAATGATGAGAAATTTAAATTATCACGAAATAAGATAAAAACCTGGTTAAAACAACAAGACACCTATACTTTACATAAACCAGTGCGACATCGTTTTAAAAGAAATAGAGTTATTGTCGGAGCAATAGACGAAGAATGGGAGGCAGATTTGGTCATTATGGATTCGTTGAGTAAAGCAAACAATGGCTATAAATACATTTTAACTGTCATTGATGTCTTATCTAAATATGCGTGGGTAGAACCGCTGAAAACAAAATCCGGAGAAAATCTGATTAAAGCCTTTAAAGTGCCTATATCACTTGTGGGATCTTTACATATTTATAGTAATTGGAACATTCTAAGAAGATTTGTACTATATCTTCTCAGGCGAAAATTTCATCTTCATGGACTTTTTTGCAGTTAAAGTTACCGGATATGACATCAAAGGAGGAATTGCAAATCAGTTTTCTTTTGTTTCTTGCTTCAAAAATTCCTCCTTTGATGTCATATCCGGTAACTTTAACTGCAAAAAAGTCCATGAAGATGAAATTTTCGCCTGAGAAGATATATTACAAATCTTCTTAGAATGTTCCAATTACTATAAATATGTAAAGATCCCACAGGTGATATAGGCACTTTAAGAAGATATGTAAGAAAGGCAGACGTCCCGAGAAACTTCATACCGATAAAGGAACTGAATTTACCAATTGCTTGGGGTGTTTGGGGGTGCATTTGGTGTTTCCGGGGTATTTGGGGGGTGCATTCGGGGTGTTCGTAAGGAGATGGGGTGCTTGGGGTGTTTGGGGGTGCATTTGGTGTTTCCGGGGTATTTGGGGGGTGCATTCGGGGTGTTCGTAAGGAGATGGGGCGCTTGGGGTGTTTCGGGGGTGAATTTGGTGTTTCCGGGGTATTTGGGGGTGCATTCGGGGTGTTCGTAAGGAGATGGGGCGCTTGGGGTGTTTGGGGGTGCATTTAGTGTTTCCGGGGTATTTGGGGGGTGCATTCGGGGTGTTCGTAAGGAGATGGGGCGCTTGGGGTGTTTCGGGGGTGTATTTGGTGTTTCCGGGGCATTTGGGGGTGCATTCGGGGTGTTCGTAAGGAGATGGGGCGCTTGGGGTGTTTGGGGGTGCATTTGGTGTTTCCGGGGTATTTGGGGGGTGCATTCGGGGTGTTCGTAAGGAGATGGGGCGCTTGGGGTGTTTCGGGGGTGTATTTGGTGTTTCCGGGGCATTTGGGGGTGTATTCGGGGTGTTCGTAAGGAGATGGGGCGCTTGGGGTGTTTCGGGGGTGTATTTGGTGTTTCCGGGGCATTTGGGGGTGCATTCGGGGTGTTCGTTGGGAGATGCGGGCGTTTGGGGTATTTGCGGGGGTGCATTTGGTGTTTCCGGGGTATTTGCGGGGTGCATTCGGTAAATTGTTAAAAGTGAATTTAATTACAATTATAAAAAAGAATACATCAGTTGTTATTGTCGTACTGTTTTCACACTCTCTAACTATTTACACTAAGTTTCTATAATTATATAACACATGATAACTCTAAGCAAAGACGCTTGCGTACACACCAAGTTGCAAGTTTCATAAAGTAAATTCAACCTGTTAAAATTGTTGGTTTTTTTTTTTTTTGGTATTTTTTTTCTTTCTGCGTACTGGCAAATAAAGTTTCATTTGGGGTGTTCGTAAGGAGATGGGGCGCTTGGGGTGTTTGGGGGTGCATTTGTTGTTTCCGGGGTATTTGGGGGTTGAATTCGGGGTGTTCGTAAGGAGATGGGGTGTTTAGGGTATTTGCGGGGTGCATTTGGTGTTTCCGGGGTATTTGGGGGTGCATTCGGGGTGTTCGTAAGGAGATGGGGCGCTTGGGGTGTTTGGGGGTGTATTTGGTGTTTCCGAGGTATTTGGGGTGCATTTGTGTTTCCGGGGTATTTGCGGGGTGCTTTCGGGGTGTTCGTAGGGAGATGCGGGCGTTTGGGGTATTTGCGGGGTGCTTTAGATTGTGCGTTGGGGGCGTTTGGGGTGTTGGGGTATTTTCGGGGTGATCAGATTAGGTATCCTATAAAATTAAAATAATTGAGAAAATAGTTTCATTTCATGTTCAGTCGTGAGTCAGAGAACATGTCTCATTAGTGTGGCATATGTGGAAAGACTTTGTCAAGAAAAGAACACCTTCGCCGCCATATGAACAACGTTCATGGTAAAAAGATCTCCTCTCAACCAATCTCTTCCGTTGGTTTATTCGTCGCATCAAGTAATAGCGCTAACCATAAGAAAGTATTTCATTCTGAAGTCACAGACAAGCAACCGGATATGGCTTCCTACGATAGAAGAACGACACATCTCCCGTTTACTAGTGCTGTATCAGCTGTATCAAACTCACTAAACTCAAACCAAAGCCGAACGTATTCCATTCAGTTAACACACCCGTTTGGACTTATGGTCTCTGGAGGAACCAAGACAGGAAAAACAACGTTTGTCAAAACATTGTTAGCGAACGCTCAAGTGATGATCGATCCTCCACCTGAAAATATTGTTTACTTTTATTCCGAATATCAGGAATCCTTTGCTCAAATAGAGACCCTAGTTTCCGGTATTCAGTTTGTTCAAGGTTTACCTGATTCCATGTTGGATTCTATTAACCCCAAGATAAGGAATTTATTTATCATTGACGACATGATGGGGGAAAAGGATGCTATCATTGCTAAATTATTTACGAAAAAGTCGCATCATGGAAACCTTAGTGTCGTCTATATCGTACAGAATATGTTTCATCAAAGCAAAGATCATCGAACTATATCTCTTAACGCCAGTTATCTGGTTCTAACTAAGAACGTCCGTGATGCCAGCCAAGTGATCCACCTAGCCAAACAGTTGTACCCAAGCAATACCAATTTTTTTCAGCAAGCTTACCAGATGGCAACAAAAGAGCCGTATTCTTACATATTTGTTGACCTAACACCAACATGTCCCGATGAAATACGACTTCGATCCGGAATCTTCCCGACAGACACTCATTACGTCTACCAACCTCGCGTATAAAAACATAGTGCTGTCAAAGGTGTATTCATTTGAGGATGTCCCGCCGTGTGAGAAGGAACCACGATGTTTTAAAAGTATTGGCAAAGTGTAAACCTTCTATGCGAAAAGCGATCATACAAGCTGCAGATACAGATTTATTGGAAGCCATAACCGAGTGCCTATTGAACATTTGCCGTGAAACGATTAAAATTAGTCCAAAAACGTATAAAAAGCTTACACCATACTCAGATCACATTGAGGCTGTTGCTGATAAGAGAAACCCGATCACGAAAAGAAGGAGGGTTATTATACAAAACGGAGACGGATTCTTACCTTTTCTACTCGCTCCTGTCTTAGAACAATTGGCGAGCTTTCTAACCAAATAATGGAGCATGTCAAAAGACTGGTTCTGGTTCCTGAACACATGACTACAAAGAAACCCTTGGTTCTTCCACTGACTGCTCAAGTGAACCAACTGGATTCGGAAATGGACAATTTGCTGCAACGTCAAGATATACATTCAAACGTCCTAAAGCTTTTGCGAACAGTTGCCATCCTGCAGGGTTGAAATTCTTTCTTTGGCGTAGAGTATCGTTGACTAAATCAATGACGTTAGTACCCGGAATAGTTCTTCCTTCAAAAACCATCTGCCCTTGATCGTTCCAACCAACCACATCTTTATTTTCTTTTATCTTCTTTATCAGTTGTGCAGCTCTTGATTTCATCGTGGAAGGTACACTTTCTATGATATCACTCTCGATTTCTCCAGGTGCTTCAGGCGTTGTCTCTGTTGAAGGTTCGGGGCCTGTTTCTTCTGCTGCGATAGGTTGGGTATGGGTAATACTTACAGGAACAGGCCGATGCATTCGTTTGTCATAGTAATTGAGATAGCGTTGAAACGTCTGATTATACTACCCGAAGGAATCGTCAAAAACGAAGAGCGTCTACATTTGGTGAAGGAATATAGGAACAAGCCTTCATCTGCTTCTAGCGACCCCCCTCTGACGCCCTCACTACAGTTTCCAGGGGAACCAATGAAACCAAGAAAGAAACGTAGAAACAAAAATCCATATAAATGGCATTCATAATCTTTTTTTTGTAAACATTTTATTGAATAAATATTTTTTACAATTATAACGTGTCTTTTTATTCTTACACAAAATACCATTTACGTATAAAATTACGAACTAATGTATCGTTCCACTCCTTTTGATCAGTAAACATGCTAGCAATAGTTGACATGGGAATATTTCTACTACGATGTAAAGCATAAAATAAACAGTATTGTCCACACACACGAGATCACGGTGACTGTAAAGTATTTTCATTCCAAGTAAATGTACTGCTATGATCTTGTAGAAAGGTTTGAAAGTTTCTGCTGTAAAATTCTGGGCTTTGTCCATAAGAGTCGAATAATTCGCCTTTTCCATCCGATGTGATGTAAATAGCTACCCAATGTGTACCTGGTCCATCGCTGGGATCCACGTTTATAATAAAACCTCTAGGTCTTTTCTGTATCTGACTTGGTAAATGATCCGAGGGTAAAACATCGGTAAACACTGATTTGGCATATGGATCACTTTGTAAGACACGTAGCAGTTGACGTGTGTTCATTTTAGCTTCTGAAGTCACTTAGCACGTTACGGCTGGCATCAATCTCGATAAGATTTTGAAATTCTCCAAGCACCACGATATTTATAGCCCCAGTTAGAGCCGTACCGAACTTGCATTCTAGGGAGACGTTCCCATCCCTGATAGGTTGAAAATGATCTCCAACACACAGATCAGCTGTTAAATCAAACACGTACAGGGTATATCCATTTCCATACTCGTCTCGAGTAATACAGTTGCCTTGATTCTGAAACATCTTGTTGGTACCAGCATACAGCGTTTGGAATGCTGAAACATAGGTGAAGTGGTTTGCCAGGCCGGTGTTCTCCATTCACTGATAATGCAAGAAATGTTGTGTCGTAGTTCTTAAAATTGAAAGGATTCTTGTTATAAACTCCGTTATAAGCATCTGCATCCACCATCCCAATCACGACTCTATCGGGAAGAAGTCCTTGCAATATATTCTGTTGATCTCCAGACATGTTTCCCGTTGGTACGGAGAACACTTTGCAGTTTACACGATTAATAGGGTACTTGGCTGTGATATGTTGAAGGGCCTGTGTATGACCTATCATTGTAGTGGACGAAACGTTAACACAGCGAGCGCGAAACACGCATTCTTCCAGAACCACTTTAAAACCAGGAGCTTCTGCTGATGAAACCAGGCAAAAGGGAGCTCTTGATCTCACTAGCTTGAGCTTGATCGGAACAGCACCAAGAATATATCGTTCTTGCGCGAACAGATCCGAATGAATTCTTCCTTCCATCGCCACAGACTTGCTTAGGCTTGTATGTGCGTGACGTTCCTTTAATCCATTGTTCGCATCGGCAACTTCTGCTAGTGGATTGACGGCATCCATCCGTCCAGCCTGGTCTTTGTAGAACAACGCTGATGTTAAGTGAGACGATTTAGCGTCTTTGCTAAAGTTCAATACAGTTTCTATATATGCTCGGTAGGGATACGAAGTGGTTGAGGGTGTGACCAGTTTGTTGTTCAGATAAACTTGCACTTGAGAAAATAAGGCATGCAGCCATAAATTAACAGGACCCACTTGGGCGGTGTCAGGTAAGTTAGTTCCATCTCCATTCGTTATCTTTGCTTTTACGTGAAGGTAACTGTTTGCCAAATCGGTGTAGACATCAGAATTTGCAGCACAGAGAAACTCGGTAGTGTCCGAAGTTCCAATGCTAGAAAGAGGATCGATGTCTTCCCAAAATCCTTTATTCATTTCAACTTGAGTGTCAGGAACAGAAAATAAGTCCAGTTCAGATTTTCCACACGAACAGGAATCTTTATGTAAAGTCTCGTAGCCTTGTGCCATTATTTAAGAAAAGTAGGTTTTTCTTGAGATGTTTTCCGCCTCTTGGTCTGTGAGCGACTGGTAGATTTCGATGAGGCATTGGTTTTTAAGGATGCCTTGCGTTTGCGACCGCCTCCTGATTGGTTACTCATCAGTTGTTTAGCACCCTGCCGAGCTATATCTTTGACGACTGCGACACCACGACCTTTGACAGCTTGCTTCACACTTTTCCCGGCCAGAACATCTTGACCGACATCTGTCGCCACTTGCAGAGCTCTCTTTCCAATCGCTTGTACTCCTCGTTTTACCAGAGGTATTGCATATCGGGCAATACTTTTAAAGAAACTTCCAATACCGTAGCCTCTTTGAATCCGTGCACCTCTAAAACCAGATAGACTTCCACCTCGTTGTCCTCGTAAATAATATTGTTGAAACTGCTTTGCATCTGGAACGATTCTAGCTCTCATCTTTAAATAAAATACGGTGATCTGCTCTGTTTAAAGTGAAGTGTGACGATGGACTTCCCGAAACCAAATGACACGTTTTCGTTTTTGTCGTCCTTTATATCTACAGTATTTCGATCGTCTCGAATGATTTCACCTTCAGGGGGACATATTGTAAGTTGCGAAAACTAACGTATACATTTTCCCCGTATTTTCCTTTCGTATTCACAATTCGGCACTTTGACGTCGCCGACAAATTGTGCATCCACCACATTTGTGTAGAGGTAAATAGATGCAAAACCTGCGTTTATATCTGCTACGTAGGGACTCGTTGTTTTCTTCGTAATCACTGTATCCTGCTCGAATCCTAAAGCCGTTGCGATATCACCCGAGAACCATACCATTGCGCCTTTTTCACATCGACTATCACTTTGAGCGTATTTTTATTATATGTAAACTTGATCTTAGCTTGTCCTTCTTTCGTCATGCAATGGTTTAAATCTTTAACCAGGTTTGTAACACTGTTGTATTGTGTGCCTTGAATGATGCCCACTTCATCTGGACCTGTGCCAATGCTGTTGTAGAGAAAGGTTTGCTGATTGCCTTCGCGTATCGTGCTCCATGTATGAGGATAATTAAACTCGGAAAGGGCTACTTCCCAGTCCCCTGTCAGCTCTAACGTTTCGGCTAGCTTCACTTTAAAATTCGCTACCGTATTATCAGGGAAATATTTCATAGAACTATTACTTGGGAGCGTCAGATAAAACTGTGTTGCCATCTCGATGAGTAAGACACAAATGAACACAAGTTATAAGATTCACACACTTTTATTTCGAAATATGTTTTACATTATCAGCCGGTACCCAAGAATTAAAATCATTTGAGTAACCTAACCATTTTACAAGATATTCTTTGTGTTTACCACGCATGCGAGACTTAATCACATTTTCTACTCTAAAAAAGTCAGTGTCTTTCTTGATAATGCTTTGCAACTCTTGTTCGTAAAATGTTCCCTCTAACTCCTCGTCGTGATAATCGGATATTTTATACACTGGTGGTCTTCTAGGTATACGCTTCGTTATGGTGAAAACTTCTTCGGTCCAGCTGGGTAAGTAACCTTTCTTGAATGTTCGTCTGGCTTTGCTGATTCGCACTTGATCACCCACGTTAAATTTATACTTGATGGGCGCGCTTGACTCGTGTCCGTACAATCGTTGCCACACCATGCTTTCATTCTCGTGATTCACATCAACTGGTTGCATTCCAATACTCCGATGTCGCGAATGGTAATAGGAATACACCAACTTTTGTAGCACATCCATATACTTTACTGTATTCTTAGCTGTAAAATATTTCCACATCTTTCCCTTAAGCGTTCGATTGAATCGTTCCACAATAGACGCTTTGGTGTCGTTGTGCGTTGTGAAAAACCAAATGTTGTAATCTTTCAAAAGCTTCTGAAATGGTCTGTTGGTAAATTCAGTTCCTTTATCGGTATGAAGTTTCTCGGGACGTCTGCCTTTCTTACATATCTTCTTAAAGGCTTTAATCAGATTTTCTCCGGACTTTGTTTTCAATGGTTCTACCCAGGCGCGGCGTGGCCCACCGGGACACCGGGACGTTTCCCGGTGGGCCCCAACGAGGCAACGATTGTGGGGCCCCTAAGCGCAAGACATGTAATAAGTAGTAAACTAGTAATTATTTGGTGAATTTGGTGATCTTGGGTCTAAATAAATAAATGATTTGTAGTTACTGGGCCTTTGTGATTTGTACGCACAAAGGAGGATGCCAAGACGTAACAACGCAATATCAATGCTCCATCGTATTGCGTTATGTACATGACGGGCATGTCTTGGAGCGGCTCTTATCTCTCGTCAAATCAACGTCTGGCACTGGAGCTTCTTTATTTTCCCTTCTCAAGAACACTTTGGAGAAATACGGCTTAGACATCGCAAACTGCGTTGGAGATTCTTTTGATGGGACACCAAACATGAGCGGTATTTACAACGGCGTAGCGGCTAAAATTGCGAGTGTTGCCAGCCTACATGTTCACACATGGTGCTACAGTCATTCGCTAAATCTAGTGCTTACTGATGCAGCCTCTTCAACCACTGCTGCAACAACACTCTTTGGAGTTGTACAAAAGGCTTCAACGTTTTTCAGAAGTGCTTATAAGAGGATGGGCGTTTGGGATCAAACACTGAAAGAAAGAGGAAGACATGCCAGAAGATTGGTGTCGATAGGAGAGACCTATGGCTTTCCAAGTCAGCTGCACTAGTGAAGATATTTGGATCCTACTTGGCAACCGATTCAACCAAACCAGGTTTGTTTGCAGAATTGATCCTTCAAGCACTTGATGCAATAGCAGACGATCCTACATTTCAAGAATCCGCCAGAAGCGACGCCAAAGTTATAATGGATCAGTTCATGAAGTTTGAGACGATCCTGACGGCATTCGTTTTCTTGCGAATATACAAGATCATTACACCACTATCTCTGTATCTCCAGCCGACTAAAGGTTTGGATATGCTACAAGCTTGGCGAATGGTGGAAACAGTAAACAAGGAAATCACCGCAATTTCCAGAGATTTCCAGAGCGTTTATCAGAAAGCCAAGGAATTTTGAGCTTCAGTCAATGTCCTATTGGATGAAAACGACCTAGAGATTGATGCTGTTCTGCCAAAGAAACGAGCACGCAAGAAGAAATAAATGCCTGGCGAGCAATGTCAAGACGAAGCAGTTTTGGATGAAGTAGATTCCTACAGAATCAACACCATCATAATGGATCGCGTGGTTCAAAACCTGAAGGCAAGATTTCTCGATCATGAAAAGTGCTACAAAGATTTCGCTTGCTTTGATCCCAGAAGATTCAGTGAGCTGAAACAGTCAGGCATTCCTCCGTCCGCTACAAGCAAAGTTTGTGAACTTCTTGGAGACAGGATTAACAGAGAACTTCTGCTTACGCAACTTGAAAGTTTTTTGGATTCCTACCCAAGGCTTGTCATGTCTCTTCCAGAAGAATTCGAGATCGTTGGCAGTGCGCAAGAAGAATTAGAAGATGGTGGTAGTCAAGAAGGAAACGAAGTCTCGACGTGCAAGGAAAACGGAAAGACCTGCAAGTCATGTTACACGTGTGCATACAAAGTTTTACACAAGTATAGCTTGAATAGCACAGCCTACTCAGAGGTATACACCGTGTATCATTTCCTACTGACATTGCCCATCACACAAGTCGAATGTGAACGATCGTTTTCAAAACTGAAGCTGATCAAGACAAGGCTGCGATCTTCCCTGAACCAAGAAAATTTGGACACCTTGATGTTAATGAGCGTGGAGGGCGATATTTTGAGTGAAGTATCGCTAGATAAAATTTTTGATAAATTAGCATGAACATCAAAAGAGATTATTGATTATCTAATTGACTAATTCGACTGACTAACAGTACTATCGAGTGATTCGAGTCTATCGACTAACGTTTTCTTAAAAACATACACGTAACTTGGAAAATAAGTTGGACCACTATAATCACATCAATCACATTTCAATGTTAATAAAAAAGAATATAAGATGTTTGCATAATTATGTTATATGAACTTGTAGTCTCTCTGTCCGGTAGCATGCCCCCCCCCCGAAAATGGGCCCTTAGAATGTCATCTCCCGGCCCCTATTTTGGAGCCACGCCGCGCCTGGTTCTACCCACGCATACTTGGATAAGACATCAATGACAGTTAACATGTATTTATAGCCATTGTTTGCTTTACTCAACGAATCCATAATGACCAGATCAGCCTCCCACATTTCGTCCATTGCTCCGACAATAACTCTATTTCTCTTAAAACGATGTCGTACTGGTTTATGCAAACTATATGTGTCTTGTTGTTTTAACCAGGTTTTTATCTCGTTTCGCGATAGTTTAAATTTCCCGTCATTTTTTACGACACGGTAAATAGCATCGACGCCGCCAAAACTTGCCGGACTTTCTGGGCTGTAATACAGATCGTGGAGATACTGTTCCGCCATCTAACTCAGATTGCTGAATCACAATCTTGCCACCACAGCAAGCCGATACGCAGCGAATACGTCTGAAAATATTTCGAAGTGTGATATAAGGTAGACGTCTAGGAAGACAGGAGCAAGGCATGATCTTCACTCTACCAGGGTTTGATGTAAAATGAAAAATCTTTCACTGAACAACATGATATAAACACTCTAAAACACACACCTTCTCCTCAACAATCTCCACAAAGCAATTTTAAACCGTCTTTATCAGTAAATTATTTGATACACGCATCTCTTGAAAGAACTGATCGGAATATACGTAAACTTCATTTGAACCACGTTTCTTTAGCAGTATCGGTCTTTCGTGCACAAAGTTCATTGGATTCGACCCCACGCATTCGCCTTTACCTAATGACCTTTTGATTACTTTTTCTCATTCAAACTCAGGGGCGGATTCAGCCCAAAATCTGACTGTTGCAAATTTGTGAAGTGTATTATTTTAGGGGGTACGGGGGATTCCCCCCCTGAAAATTTTGAAATCTAGAACCTCTCTAACGCGATTTCCCGCAATCTGAGCGCACATTTACAGCTAATTTTGCATCAAGAACGGTTCGAATTTTCCACAAAAACAAAGAATCAAATATAATTTAGAGTAACATTTCATGTTATCTTATATTTATGAAAAAAACCACACTAAACACTGTCAACAATATCAAACTATTTGTGCAAAGCATTACAATAGTACTGTATCGATTGACCAACTTACCTGCCCTTTTTCTGTACAAAACAGTTATACTAATTTACTAGGCAGCAACCCCACTAAGACATATGCTTTTAAAGAAATGATGGTTGTACAGAAGCACAAAATTTAGGAGCTTTCACTGCACAGGTACAGAATAATCAGTTTCAAATCATCAGCTTGGTGCTGCAACAGCAGCATAGTAGCAAGGGAAGATATTTAATTTAAAATCATCATGATACAGCAGCATGAGGATGCAGTATTTAGGAAAGTTATTTACATGTAGTTCAAAATCATCTTGATACAGCAGCAGAATGACAGTTAGGAAAGTTATTTAATTGAAAATCATCTTGATACAGCAGCAGAATAGCAGTTATATACAACAGCCAAATAGTGGTCAGTAAGCAAAAGCAGTTCAAAATCTTCTTAAGACAGTGGTTAGGAGAAAAAACCAGTTCAAAGTCATTAATATAGTACAGCAGTCAAATACACTGTAGTGATCAGGAGGGAAAGCAATTCAAAATCATCTTGAGACAGCTGCTCACCCAAAAAGTGGTTGGGCAGAAAAAGAAGCTCAAAATCATCTTAGTACAGCAGCCAAATAGTGGTAAGGAACATGTTCATTTGAATAAAAATTAACAATATATACTGTAGCTTAATAGAAACATAGCATAGCCAACAACATTCTTTCTCAAGACTACAACAACCTGGACAAACTTCACACATCTAAGGAAGTTTAATGGAACTTGATAGTGACATGAGACATAGAAATGAGGAAAATTGGCAGAAGCATTATTGTGAGCTTCTGCAACAATATGCCTTTATTGGATCTTCTTTTGTCAAATGTTTGAGTGCATTATTTGACAAATACATAGACAAATACATAGCAAATGCATTTCCTTTGTGATGAAATAATTATAATAATAATAATAATAACATGCAGCTATAATTTGACTGGTTAATACTTGGTCATTGAGCTAGTTAATAAAAACATTGCTGCTATCAATCAAGGACCTGCCTATAAATGCACCTTTATTGTGCTGCTGCTCAACCAAATGGATGTAAGGAATATATAATAGAGAGCATTCAGGTAAATATGACATAGACCTCTTTCATAATGGCACCCAAATTAAATATTCCTCTATATTCATTTAAATTAGCCTTTAAGACCTTGTTTGTGTGTCTGTAACATACAGTATAAAAGAATATTTAGACTGACCGACATTATGAAAGAGGTCTACAGTGCAATAGAACAGGCATTAGACAGACAATTGCCATCTCCCGCAGTTCTAGAGGTGGTTTAAAGAGATTGATATACCTGTAAGCACATTAGGCCCAATTCTGGTCAACTTGTATTAATTTATAGCAATGGAATAGTGAACACACAAGGCCGGTCTGAGGTCTGGCTGGCCTCGTGTAAACAATACACCCAACATTAATAATTATTGCTAGAACTATCAGTTTATACAAACTGAAAAGGTAATTTTAACGAACTGTAGTAAGGTCTATTACTAAACAAAACTTGCTTTTGGACTATTAAACAAAGACCAATAGACCATTCATTTCTGACATTAATAATATTATTATATTAAAGACATATGTTCTCCAATCTGGCAAGCCACAAATTATGAACAGATGAAAACATATTCAATATAAACTAATTAGCGTAATATGTATTATTCATGAGACGGCAGGCTTACATTGTCTGTACCTTTTTGTCCTTTATACTGGGTCGTGATTTGAAGACCGGCGGACAATTTCCTGGCTGTGTCGAAACTGCAACTTCGAAAAGTAATAAGTACGATAATCGACGTCCTTCTTGTTAAATTTACTTGTGAGAAGTTGTTCGCAATGGTGTACAATAACATCCATCTTCAACAGTTGTTGTAAAATGTTGGACGCCATTGTGATTGAACAAAGGCTGAAAATGGACGAACGTTGGTAGCAAACCATATCACATCATCGGAAAGTTAATAGCGATTGCTTGCTATTGCGACATCTGTTGCAAACTGTTGCAAAATCCGGTGTTGTGATTGGTTTGCAACACAAAACGCGTCGTGCAACATGCTATATTTAGCGCAACTGTTGCAGTCGGCAATCGTCGACGCGCCTTTAGCGCGATGCTAGAATGGCTAGAGTAAAAACCTAGCCTGCGTGCGGGCTTGGACTCTCCCGGAAGCTGGAGGGCGGCCGGAAGCTGGAGGGTCCACAGGCGTTTTTTAGGCGAGAAGTGCGCGGGCGGTTGGGGCGAACAAGCATTTCAGGCTATGATCGATCGCGGGTTTGGGCGCGCCACCAATGATCCAGTAAGGGTATGGTAACTAAAGTATGATACATCATGATTCGCGCCGCAAATGAGGCCACGCAGTTTTGAAAAACGTGAGTCCGTGACTGTGAATTGGTATTGCATTTAAATTTCTAATTTAATTACAATTTCCTCTGCAAATGCTGACTGTTGCAAGTGCAACAGTTGCAACACCCTAGATCCGCCCCTGAAACTAATTAACTAATATTCAAATCAGGCATAAAGTTGTTGAAGCACAGCAGACTAATGACTTTTTAATGACTTCCTCTCATTCAAAACCAATATTATTCAAATCAGGCCTTAGCAACTTTACAACATCCATAACGACAGCGTCGTTAATAAAACTAGACAAGTAAGCTGTTTAAACCGCGACAGTTTCTTCACCGGTTTATATTTTGTCAAGTCCACGCGTCTAAAATCTTCAACAGTTCTTGCCACAGCTTCTCTAACTGTTTCGGAGTCACAAGAATCGCTAAGTTTCGACACTAGTGTTAAATAAACAACGATTCTTCCAAAATGCACAACATCCATCTTTTGGTAAATGTCGTGTAAATTATTCGGTAAGTTATCTCCACTTATTTGATCGGCAAGATACTCATACAAGTCCTCATGCTCTCGAAGACATGAATTCATATAAAAACATAAAGTAGTTTTGTCTATTTCGATATTATTTCTTCGCAATTCATCCCAAATCGTTTGCTCAGCCATGGCGCCAAAATGAAATATTCCCGCCAACAACTCGACTATTTATCTTCCTCGGCTAGGGTTCAGACTCCTTTCGGAACACGAGCTGGTTGATTATTCATAACTCATGAATTATGCCCTTAATAATTCATGAGTTATGAATAATCAACCAGCTCGTGTTGCATTTCAAAGAACATGCTAATTTGGCTAAGACAAAAGAAAGGTACTTACAGTTCACCTAGTGCTCGTCCAAACGGAGTGTATTAAGCCCCGCACTCTACTACTCATATTAGTGACTTTTTAAAAGGCTGCAGTAATTTCTACCATATTTCACAGATGGAAACAGATATTAGTTCAGATTCTTCTCGAGCCAACGACCTTTCTATTCAACTGGGATGACGAAAAAATTGAGGAAATTTAAAAGAGTCATTAAAAGCCGAAAATTTATCCTGCCTTGGTCTTTTCGCAAAGACCTCACTCCTTCGTCGCTAGGTATGTAATGAAAGACAGCAGGAAGGATAATCTTGCCCTAATGACCTCTTGCTTGGTCAATAAGTGTTTTAATAATTACTGTGTTTTAGTGATACCCCCTGCACTGCCTGATGTAAACACCTTGAGTTTATCATTGGTCAACCAAAAGCTATAAAGGTCGCAGCAATGCTTGTCAATGACAATTGCATGCATATTGCGCAGATAGAGACGAGGAAGTTGGCCTGTTTCTGTCTACGGTGTTGTTCAGTTTTGACAAGAATATCATAATTTTCACGTACAAAAAAGAAGTTAAATTGTCTACACAACTGGTGAGTGAAATTCTATCTAAAGTTTTAATGATCACTGGGATAACAAGAAAGATATACCTCTGCAGGTTTAAATCCTCATTAACATGACCACTAGTTGTAAGCAGGTTCGAGGTAGATATTGATAGATTTTACCTGGCTTTGCATACGCCCTGGAGCCTCGCTTTGTCGTGATAAAATTTATCCAAGCGATGACCGTTAAGGAACAAATTCATGAAATGAGATTAATCACTTCAAACTGAGCTAGTTTAAGATCACTTCCAGTTTTATTTACGCCAACAAATTTAAGGAGTAGTTGCAATTGACTACCGCTACAAGGAGTCCGATTTTCAGATCTAAAGACCTCGCCATTGATATGCAATTAATTTTATCGTCCAATAACTAACCGAAATGCTGTAAATGTTGTACGGGTTGTTCGGCAGTTATTTTTGTCTTTTCCAAACACTTCATTATCTTTATTTTGAATGAAACATTTCAGTAAAAGTTATATTAAAGCAATTTTGCACCATGACTGAGTTGCAAGGGGCATGGATCTGGCTGTAGCTATGACGTAATTCCTGAACGCCCCATGCAGACGGCTACCCGTTCAGAGAGATTGTTTTAGATGCCTGAAAGATGTTTCAGTTCAAACAGGTGAAGGGCATCTCATCCTGAATAGGTTGATGTGGTGATATAATTTAGGTATACTGTACATGCATGAATGTTGTGCTTTTAATTATTGCATGGGCATTTGTAGATCTTTGCTACACAAGTTACAGTAACTGTCTAGCAATTATTTTAATAATTTCATCTACCTCAGCTTCAGTACCGAGATACAGAATGCTGCCGTGTTCAAACCTTTTATATATTATTATTTATTATTTACTTTTATTCACTGATATATTTTTATTATGAAAGGTGCTAATGAGAAGGTGGGCATATATCCGGGGGCTTATAATCGGGAGGTATTTTCTGTTAACAAACAGGTAGCACTATAACCGCGGGGGACTTATAAGAGGGATTGTACGGTATCATGATTGGGTAGGTTGACGCACTCACTGTGTTAGGGGAAATGTTAGGGATTGAACATGTGGTATCATCTAACTGGCGACAGTGCAAGAAACGCATGTCATCCTGAATAGGTTATACAAGTACTGTATATGTAAATGTGGACCAAATGTGGTGATATAATTTAGATAGTATACACAATGCTGTGCTCTGTTGCATATGGCTTTCGTGTTAATTACCATCGAGATATGGTGTGTTAATTAATATAATGAGGGCAATAGACGGTCTTCCATTGGAATAAAAGATTTATCAATAATTATGAGTATATACACCATTGGTCATCCACAACCTATATGGATGTTGTGCATTATTGATGTTTTAACATTTTTGGATATGGTGATCACCATAGCTGACATAGTACTGACTAAGTTAATTATTTATAAGTAATAGCAATATACCTTAATAAATGGATCGCTCCAGTGCAGAGTAAATGAAAGGGTTTATACCAGAGGAGAGTTAGGTCGGGCGGAGTAGACGTCCAACTTCAAACGTGTTGAATAAAATAAACAATAAGTATAGGTAATCATATGATAGCGAGTGCAATTAAGGATTTACACCACGAGTGATATTTGAAAATTGTGCCAAAATTGCACGAGTCGTTAGGCGAGTGCAATTTGGCACAATTTTCAAATATCACGAGTAGTGTAAATCCTTAATTGCACGAGCAAAATCATATGATTACTCATTTATTATATGCATGACAAAATTACGACACGTACGCTTCATCTTCTTCCAAGTCTTTAAAAACGTCTTTTCTCATTAGTTGACAACAAACCTTTTCACTCTTGGTGTTCTTTGTACTCATTTCAAAATATTTACATGGAATTTTTAACTCCTAGTGTATCACAACTCGTTGGAAAAGTGAAAACTTTCCATTGCAGAATAGGCCACCATTTTGAATGTTATTGTCAAACTTGTTCCCAGTGTCTTCTCTCTTTCAATTTATTGCACTCGAGTGCAATAAACGATTTTATTGCACTCCTCTCAACCAATCAGAATCCAGTAATTTTGTCATGTATATAATAAGTACTGTATCACATATCATCAGATACAACCTATATCATAGTATCATGGCCCTCATAGTTTCAACTTTCTACTTTTTTAGAAAGGTGGTCGTCACTGTTCTGGTATGGACTGGTACTCATTTTCTATTACACAGATTATCTTGTGTGGTGTCTCTTTCATTTCGAACGCCATGTTTTTGGTCGTTCTCGCAAGAAACAGGGACCTCGTAAAGCAAAAACGTATCACTTATCACGTCGTAAACCTCGCAGTGGCTGACACGTTGCTTAATTTGAGTGGATTGGGTTTCTCTATCAGCGCGCAATTAATTTTGAGTAATGATCTCGCTCGCGATCGCAATCCCAATCATAAATTATTTACAACGGCAGACGTGTTCGATTTTCTGACTCTTGCTTTTATGTTGGCTTCAATGACAGCAATGCTTCTTATGGCCATCGAAAGACTGGTAGTGATTACAAAACCTTATACATGGGACGAGATTTTGCCACGTAAAAGAATGCTATTGGTTATGCGTTATGGTTTCTGTATTCTAGTTGGTACCTTTATAGTAGTTCGTATCTGGGTTATTGTTACTTTACCCAACGTGCGTGAACTACAGAATCATAAAGAAATTCTAGTTGTTAACCTAGCATGCTATATTTTACAGCTTGTACTTTTACTCTCCTCAGTGGCAGTCAATATCTACATGTTCAAAAAATTTCGGGAAAAAGCTAGATCTGCAGATCCCATATTAGGCAATCAGAGTAATACCGCAGGTCTTCAGCATAAAGCATCTGTACTAGTATTATTATTGGCTGTTATAATGATTATCACATGTTTGCCTTGTTCTATATACAGGGTGATACTTACGACATGTTGGGTTTTTCAGATGAAATGTAATTACAATTTAAGGCTTCACATTCCTTTAATGATCATTGAAAACGTGAATTATTTCGTCAATCCGTTTATCTACATATGGAAAGATAGAGAATATCGAAAGGCTTTCCATCATACCTTTAACATTAAAAGAAATTTGTAAAAATCAGGCATGTAATGAACACATGCAAAGAAACCAAATGTACTTCATCATTAAAAACTTCTTGTTTAGATAAGCGTTTATATGATTTTATATTAAATAAATATCTGCTATACAAATTAAATGACCACATAACTGCTCACTATATATAATAGGTAAAGAGAAAAATAGGTACGCAATGCGTACATGCGTCTACGTTTGGGATGGGGCGCAATTATTATCGTGGCACAGATGTATGGCAGTAAAACTGGAAACAATTAATATTTGGCATTTACATTCGTTGGAAGTGATTGCTATAATGATTCCAGGTGAAAGAAAATCATTACTTTACACATAAATTGGTGCAGATATATTAACCATTAAAAACTGACTAATAAAAAAACATATATCGCCAAATGTGTCAGTTGTCAGAAGTTTCCGTTTAAAATTGTTCAACTAAACTGGATTCAGTTAACTTACTAGAAATACGAATTCGCAATAATCCCCTCGCCCGCCTTTTCTAACCCCGCCCCCCCCCCCCCCCCCCCTACGGGAATTTCTCCATCCATGGTGCCCAGACCTCGCACGCCGTGGCCGTGTATTTCTGTTTTGCAAAAATTCACAATTTCCAAAAGCCCGTTTCGTCGAAGAAATGTTTGAACGTTATCTAGGCCAATATTTAACCGTTTTATATAAAACAGATTATGAATTAGCGAGTCAAAATACATCACATATGTGTCTACTATATTACGAGAACGTGAATACCCTTCGTAAAAATGGTTTATGTACTTAGAAAGTTAGTCGGCTTTGTCGGCTATCATTAGCCGGTCACTTCGTCGAATATTTTGTTGAATATCTCGATCAATATATAACCGTTTTCAATTCTGAAAACAGATTTGGAATTAGCGAGTCAAAATACATAACATATACTATATTACGAGAACGTGAATACCCTTCGTAAAAATGGTTTATGTACTTAGAAATTAGTCCGCGCTTGGTCGGCTATGATAAATCTCGATCACTATATAACCGTTTTCAATTCTGAAAACAGATTTGGAATTAGCGAGTCAAAATACATACTCGGACTCGGATTTCTATTTCCTCAAAAAACTATGTCTCTTGTGACGGTTCAATTTAATCTGAGTATCTAGTTACCAGTGCCACATTTTCCGATGCCGCGCATGAGGACGGTTGATCATATATATATATATATACCTATAAACTGATCCTAGATCTAGGAACGGCTTGGATCTCGCGTGATAAGGGACTAAACGCCGGTCGATATTAGCACCCTCGCCCTCAGGCCTTCGCCGGGCGAGGGGATTACTACAGTTTAACTGCTGTTTGTGTAGTAAACTTCTGTTTTGTAGTAAACTTCTGAAACTCTGATCATGATTGCTGATAATTACCCCCAGGCGACTGCTGTTTTGCAGTTACGGCCGCGATCGCCGGTGTGTGCAATTTGACATATTTATCATCTCAAAACATTAATAATTCACAAGTAAACACAACGGAAATCAGTACCAGGTCGAATATGTGACGAAACACTCTTGTTGTAAAATGTGCCAACCGCAATCGTGACCCTAACACATCCTAACCCCCCTGCGGCACTTCCCTCATCCATCGTCGCCAGACCTCGCACGCCATGTGCATGTTTAATCGCGGTATATTTTGTTATACGTTATCTCGGTCAATATTTAACCGATTTCCGACGAAAACAAATGTCTTAATTTAAGTCTTTACATTTAAGTCTTTACTATCGCTGAAAATTTGAAATTTCTCGTCAACCCTTTTATCTACATTTGGAAGGACCGAGCATAACGAAAGGCTTTCTATCATACTTTTAACATTAAAACAAATTTGTAAAAATCAGGAATGCAAGGAAATTATATATGTACTTCATGCTCTTTCATTAAAAGACTGCTTGTTTAGATAAGCGTTTATATAAATTTATATTAAATAAATCTCCACAAGGGAGTTACTATCCGCTGATATAAACCTCTGGGGAAAAAGTCGCCTGATTTCGAAAGAATATTTACTTTTTTCCATGAAAAATGCGAAATAAAAGTTATTTCTTGGGTTAGAAAGTTGTAAATTTATACTAAAACAATTAGACAACTCGCCCTTGTTTGTTAAATAATCATACTAGCAGTATACTTGGGGATTGAGATAAGCTTCTATGACTTAAGGTAGCAAGATCCCTCTGAATACATTTTTAATACCATATATACAATATAACAATTAACCCTTACAACCATTTGATAGAACATATGACAAATAATATTTCCACACAAAAAGTTTGCATAAATTATGCTAATTAGCTGACGAAATGGCCGCCGATTGGTCAAAATCGGGATATACTTCAAACAAGATTTCTCAGGCAGTTTTAGAGATAAGGTCCTGAAAGTTTCTGAGTTTATAGCTTATATACTAAGGCATATTCTGGTGGTAGCATTTTCAATATAAACGTTCAGCTATTTTCTGACATGCTTTTTTCTTTTTTTTCAATTTCCACCAACTAAATTATATTATGAAAATGAGGGAGAAATAGTGTTTGGAAAATGGCAAATTTGTTTGAAGTATATCCCGATTTTGACCAATCGGCGGCAATTTCGTCAGCTAATTAGCATATTTATGTGGAAATATTATTTGTCATATGTTCTATCAAATGGTTGTGAGGGTTAATTGTTATATTGTATGGTATTAAAAATGTATTCAGAGGGATCTTGCTACCTTAAACCATATACGTTTTGATTTTCCTCTTAAAAATATTAAGAGATTCTTCGTTTCTTATTTCTTCATTAAGGGAGTGAAATAAATAAGGCAGCTATCTACAACGTAGAGGTGACACTGGGTGGTTTAGCTTTCTATGTTTTTCTTAGTATCCTTGCTGTTCTATGTACTGTAGCATTGTTTTCTGGATTTGCTCAATCTTCACCTTGATTACAATATTTTTGTGTCCACTGTTCAAACGTTTATCTCACAGCTCCTGGGGCTCTAACTACAACCTACAACTGGAACTACTTCTACATTCCTCGTCGATCATAGTCTCAAGTCATATTAAACCTACCATTTACTTGTCTTGATAGCTATAGCTCTAGGCTACTTTCATTATCCTTACTTCCCATTTGTTATTGGCATGAGTACTTAGATATGGTCTTTTTCTTTAAAATAACACATGGCTTAGTTACTGTAGACCCGTGTGTCGTACCACGTATACGTACCACCAGCAGATATACTAGATCTTCAAGCAACACTAACCGTTACAAAGTACATAATAAGCAAATGTAAAACCCACCTACCAAAGATCGTACTTGATAAGAGCAACCAGAATATGGAACACTTTAGCCGACGAACTAAATCTATGTATGCAAACCTTAATTTATTCAGATCAACCATGCTCAGATACTACTTTAAATCCCTGGCAAACACCTATAACTGTGATAATCCTAGATCCTTTAAAACTATCTGCTTGAAGTGTAATTCGTCTCGTAGCATTACCCGTACCATCACTTGTTGTTCTTAATTAGACTAATCAAATACAGAACGGCTGTGGATCCGGGGGGCGGCAATGGTGTGTTTCTGCGCTTGGCTTTGGTTATCTCGATCCTTACCATCTGATGATGAATTATTGATCATAAATAATCTTGGCGTGGTGTAGAAATGGAGTATTGCGGCCCTCCTGAGCTACAGTTGTTGTGTATTATTATTAAATTAACAGTAATTATTTATTATTATTATTTGTAAATATACTTTTAAATTCTGGGTCCGCAGTAATTGGCTATGCTGTTGCGGTCACCCTGCCATTGTTTTATTACTATATAATGTAATCTATGTTAGGTTGGGTTTTTTTTGGTGTTTTTTTTTTGCACAATGGTGAAGCTAATAAAATAAAATAAATAAATAAAATAAGTTTTAACCTATCGCTTCAATTCATCGTATTTCTCTATTTTTTCTCCTTAATTCCTTCCTTCCTTCCGACTCTGTTGTCTCCCGGGATAGCAATATCAATTATCATGCATTTCCGCTCTTGTTTGTCCACTACATGTACGATTATATCTGGACTTCTACACTCTATATGTTCAAATATATGTATATGAAAATTTGACTGCCCCAACCGGGAATCCAACCCGAGGTCTCCGAATCAACGTATAGGCGCTCTAACCACTGAGCTATTGAGACACGGTCAGAACAGTCAAACATCATATACATATTTATACATCGCCCCGACTCTCAAATCTCTACAGGAAGACATCACTTCTTCGACGAAGTAGAGCGAAGCCTCTCGCAGGACTTCCTCAAGTAGCGAGCTTATCACCGGCTCTTGTATACAGGAGGCTTTACAACAATTTTCTTATGTAGTGGTCACACTGAATCATAAAACCCCAAAGCATCTTTATCTTATTTGATTCCATCACTCCTTCGCTGGTATGCTCGTACCACTTGTATACCCTTTCTATGTCATATTTTCTACATAGTGTCCAATGAATAATCCTAATTGCAACATTGTATTTTGTACTCTCTTTGAGCAAACTTCGTACATTCACTGATTAGGTGTCTCACGCTTTCTCCTTTTTCTCCACAGAGCCTGCCCAAATGGTGATTCTACTGTCTTGTCTATGTTGAACTTGATGTAGTTAGTTCTTAATGCCGGTTCCTGGGCTGCAATGCATATCAAAGCTTCTGCATGTTCCTGGCTTTTGATCACTCTTTTCCAGCTGTCGCCACTTAGGCACACAATCCTCAGTGTGGATTACTGTACATCGCTTACGCTTACTTAATCTATCATTGGCTCTACAACATTTTTGAACTTATCAACCCTCGTCCACCTTTTCCTCTTGGTAAGCACATGCACATCACTCTTAGGATGGAAAACACCGTGTAATTAAAGTCAGAAATTTCCTCGATTTTCTATCCAAACAAAGTACATCCGCGTTGTTCCAACTTACTATACCTGCACCATATCTGAGTAGCGCAATTATCCATGTGTTTATTGCTTGCATCAGGCTTAGACTTTAGGACTAGTCGCAGTCTTCTCAAATACTCTTACCTGAGTGTCATCCTCATATCTTCTTCCATCTCTATAGATAAATGAATAGACAATTTAGGCTTCATTTTTGCCATAGAGCTCGAGGTGACGTCTATAAACAAAAAGTGATTGATCTTTCGCTGTTTACCACATGATTGAGGGCATGTTCCGAGTAAAATCTATTCCTTTATTGCCATCACATGATTCTTCGTATGAGCTGGCTGATGCTTTTAGTTGTTATTTTTCAACTAAGATCCAGTTACTTCGAGATAAACTTACCAGTACACATGAGTCAGTTAAGAAGCTATCTATAGCAGTTGCCTCTCCTTGTTGTAAAAGCTCACTCAGTGAATTTACTACCGTATCTGAAAGCTTTAATTGTCTGTAACACTATCAAACAGTACTCGTCTAAGTCCTGTGCCTTAGATCCTGTACCTATACATCTGCTAAAGGAATCTCTTGACGTGTTAGCTGCCCCAATTACTGACATTATCAATTCATCTTTATCCTCAGGAGTATTTCCTCTGTCACTTAAGAAAGGTCTCATCTGCCCATCTATTAAAAAATCTACTAGTGATAAAGAGCAATTCCCTAACTATAGACCTATTACTAACGTGGCTTTCTTGTCAAAAGTATTAGAGCGGATTGCTGCCAGACAGACAACAGACTATCTTATTGAGAATAACCTCCTTGCAAAAATGCAATCTGCTTATAGACTCTTTCATAGCACAGAGTCAGCAGTTCTGCGTGTTTTCAATGACATCCTTAATGCACTTGATGAAAATCAGGAAGTAGTGTTGGTACTGTTGGACTTATCATCTGCGTTCGACACCATTGACCACACCGTTCTATTGGAGAGACTTCAGCATCGTTATGGGTTTAGTGGAACTGTACTAGCCTGGTATCACTCATACCTTTCTGATCGGGTACAGTCAGTTATGGTGAAGAATACGCATTCCTCAAACAAACCATTGCAATATGGTGTACCTCAGGGTTCTGTACTGGGTCCACTTCTCTTTTCACTCTTCTTTGCGCCATTGGAAGATGTGATCAAAGCCCATGGCCTTGATTGCATAATGTACGCTGATGACACACAGCTGTATATGCCTATAAAATCTCCATGTGATCGACCTGCTGCTCTAGCTAAACTTGAGTTATGTATTAAGGACATCACCAACTGGTGTACTATGAATGGCCTTATTATTATGCAATCCGAGTAAAACCGAGATTGTCCATCTGTCATCACGTTTTATGCATTGTGAACCAATGCCAGAAATATGTGTCAATGATGTGAAAATCCAACCGGCTCCGGTTGCACGTGATCTCGGTGTTGCTGTAGATAGACATCTAAAATTAAATACTCATGTAAATAACATCTGTAAATCGGCTACTTTTGCTATCAGAAATATCGGCAAGATCAGGAAATATTTGAGTAAAAAGGACTGAGAGAAGTTGGTGCATGCATTCATAACATCAAAACTTGACAGCTGTAATAGCATCCTATATGGCTTACCAGAGGCTGAATTGAGCAAGTTACAGCGAACTCAAAACACAGTTGCAAGACTTGTAACAGGGGTTAAAAAATCGGAGCATATCTCCCCCGTGCTTCGTAATCTTCACTGGTTGCCGGTGAGATCAAGGATTGTATTTAAGATACTAATAATTACTTTGATACTAATAAAAGGCTTTGCATGGCCAGGCGCCTGTTTATATTACTGATTTGCTAAATAAATATAAACCTACTCGTGCTTTGAGATCATCAGACCGTAATCTGCTACTTGAGCCAAAATCCAAAACGGTGACTCATGGAGACAGAACATTCTCGGTTGCCGCACCAAAACTGTGGAATTCATTACCACAGGAAATTAGAAGCTTTGATATGTTGGGTAATTTTAAGTCAGCAGTTAAGACTTTTCTTTTTTAAAATTAATAGTTTTTTTTGTTCATAGTGTTAATATATGTAGTAGGCTTTATCTTATAATGAAACTGTAATAAGTTTTATAAGTAAATTTAAGAATATATTGTTGTAAGAGCATTGAGACTATTGTATAATGCTCCTAATACGTCTATTATTATTATTATTATTACCTTTAAATTCATAACTCACTTTAACTTGTTACGTATAGCACAAAAAGTATTGGTCTTTTAAAACCATCTTGTCTATATAAGCAACTGGTCTTTAGTTCCTCTACATTTCCTTTTACACCATTTCTTCTCATTTGGAAGGACCTCGTTTCTCTCCAGAAAACTGTACATGCTTTCAGCATTTCCGTTCAGAAGCCTCCATATGGGTCTAAAGTTATCCACAGCATTACCTTTCGTTGGATCCTTTAGGCATAGTACCGTTATTCCACTGGTCATCCAGTTAGAGGTTTCTACTTCTCCATTCAAGATCTTCTTCGTTCAAGATCTTTTCCATTTGCTCCACTATCCTTCGTGACATGATGTTAATTTCTTGATCCAAAATCCTTGTATCCCATCATGACCAGGCGCTTTCCAGTTCGGCATTTTTCGACACTGCAACTCCACTTCTCTTTGTTGATATGTATGTCCTCTTGAGGGGGGTATGGCACATCTTCCCTCAATTCTTGTAACCATTCATTGTGTTCCTTAGGGTTGTTCCAAATACTTTTCCAAAACGTCTTGTTTTCTTCTGTATCCGGTATGACCTCCTGCCTATTCTCATCATTCAATTATTGGTTTAAAAAGATTTTCTAGTCCATATTAAACAGTCGGTTCTGTCTGCTTGATTATTTTGTTTGTATCTGTTTAATTTCGCTTTCTTCGCAAGTGCAGTCCTCTGTTTCAACTCCTCTACGACAACTGACAATCCTTTTCCTTTCATCTTATATTTTCTCTCCAATGGTTTATACTTTCCTTCTCGTCTCAATTCCCCTCAATATACTATTATATATATTATATATTCAATATTATATTATTATTATTATTATTTTCAGTTTTCGCACAGCTCATGATCTTATAGCTGGATTTCATTGCTAAACATCAAGGTACATCCCACACCATTAGGTGTCTAGCACATATCTCAGTATTCTTGCTGTTCCCAACAAACAAGCTTTTTGAAGTATCTGGAAACCAATTCTTCAATCAAGCCTTCCTAGCCATGTATCGAAATGGTTGTTTACTGTTCCGAGTGTTCCAATAATGATGGGTACAATTGTTACTTCATTACATTGCCATATCCTCTTGATTCCTCTTTTTAGATCTTTTGATAAGAACTCTTGTATCAAATGGGCATGGAACATCCATCAGTACGCAGCATCTCTTCTTTTTATTTAGTACAAGTGAGTGGATCACCTGAGTGATTTTGTCGTGTCTCCAGTTCTTATACTGCTTTCGGGCTAACATCTTACATTCTGAAGCAGTATGTGACATGCAGCCGATTGAATTCATGGCAGTGATACTATTTGTTTCATTAAGTTTGTACTTCAGTATTTTCCTGACTTGTCGATAATATTCTTTCATGATATTTTCTTTCATAACGTCATCCTTCATTCCATCTTCCTCCAAAATTCAAAAATACTTATATCGCTTATCAGTTTCAACTTCCTTGATTTGTTGTTGGTCAGGGAGTTTGATAACTTCACTGAGTTCTCCCGCTTCATTACCAGCCGATGGCACATTTAGTAATACCAAACTCCATTCGTATGTCTTCACTGAAAATTCTTACATAATTTACCAATGTGTCCAACTGCCTCTCATTTTTTCCCATAAAGCTTCAAATCGTCTATAAACAATAAGTGGATTATGGTTCCATTATTTCCTCCAAGATTGTATCTTGCTTTCACTTTTCTTAAAATGATTGACAGAGGGATTAATACTAGAACGAATAACAGAGGAGACAAGCTATCCCCCTGAAAAATCCCTCGCCTTATTTTTACGGTCCCTACTGTAACTTTTCCAGATGTTAGTTCTGTTTCCCAATTCAGCATACTGTTTCTAATCAGATCTCTTACAGGGGTTGACCCAGCCTAGACACTACGCCTTCTATTTTGATTTTCGTTTTTTTTCAGAGAATTCGGAGCTTATTTATACTACAGGAGCCTGGAGACTAAAAGGGGAGGAACCTGGGGACTAAATCAGCATCCGTGACGTCATGCAGCGAATTTGGCCCCCAACCCCGGTAGCACCAAAGCCAACGCGGCTAAGCATGGGGTTGACCAACAAAAAGCGGCCATCCACCAAAATATGGTTAATTGGCTAAATAACTTTCAGAAAAGACAAAAAAATTGGAAAACTAATGTCTATATATTTTTACAATATGGTCAGATATAATCTGAAGACTTAATTTTAATCACTGGTTATTGAAAATACACAAACACTAAATAGTTTTAATAAGAATAGCTTACAAAACGTGGTGCATCTGTGATATCATATAATTTGATTCTTCCCAATTCTTTCACAAATTTGTTAAGATAATTTACAAATTACAGTACAATATTGAACATTGATCTGTACACGCATGTATGTTCACTCAATACTTAGTTGGCATTCCCTTTGATTTTATCACAGCTTTGCATCGACGCGGCATGCTTGTGATCAGTTTATGCAAGTATTCATAAATTCATAAAATTCATAATTCATAAATTTATTTAACGTGGTCAATACACTTAGCTATAAATGGCACAATTCACGGAGAATAGACAAACACATCTGACGAGAATGCACCAGCTAATTTACAGGTACGTCACAAATAATAATAAATTAAAATTATTACAAAGAAAATCTGAAGTTATAGCTAAAAATATAAAATTACAATAAAATGGAAAATATTTACAGTTATGAATATGGTTAGTGACCCTAATCTAATAATATATTAAGCTATATACATGTAAAACTATGGTACATTTTAATGTTAACAATCAATATCAATAGAATGTAGGATTCTTCTAAAAGCTGTATAGCTAGCAGATGATCTTACATCATCAGACAGACTGTTCCAAAGTTTTGGAGCATAGTATCGCCATGAGCTAAGACCATATTTAGTAGAATTAACCTTTGGTATTTTAAGAATGTCTTTACCTCTCAGGTCATACGGTGAGTTCCTAGATTGTATTAAATCCCGTATACTGGCTGGGCTAGGAACATTAAAAGTTTTAAAAATTGTACCGAGAATTTTGTGTGCCCGTTCCTCAACCAATGTTGATTTACCTAACTTTTTTAGCAGATCATTGTGAGGAGTGCTTTTCTCTCTTTAAAAACAAAGCGGATTGCCCTTTCATTAACTTTTTCAAGTTTAGTCACAGAACTTTTACTGCAAAAATGCCATGACTCGGCACAATTTTTCTGCCATCTATTTTTCAGTATTTCAAAAAGTTCATCCTCATTCTTTGGCTTCCGCTCGCTTGTTAACCGGTTCAGCTCGGCCCATAAATGTTCGATAGGATTTAAATCCGGTGATTGTGCAGGCCATTGTATAACATTAATTTTTTTATTTTTCAGATATTTTTTAACAACCCCACTAGTTGTCATGTTGAAAAATAAAACGATCTGGACATAATCGATTGGCAGATGGGACAAGATGATGAATTAAAATTTTACGATAAACATCTCCATTCCAGGAAAAACATCCCCAAACATTGATAGATTTCTGGTGTTTTACTGTGCCTTGCATTGCCCGAGTTTCTTCTTTTTCATCATTAGTCCGCCAGACGAATTGAACAGACTGATCCTGCAGATGAAATGGTGACTCATCGCTCTAAACAACACGTTTCCACTCATCAACACCCCAACTAATACGCTCACAAGCAAATGATAAACGTAATAAACGATTCTTCTCGCTCACATATGGTTTCTTGGATTTCCTTCTCCATTTGATGCCTTTCTCCTGTAGGCGGCGCTGAATTGTTTTGGAGGAAACTTTGACCCCAGTCTGAGCTTCTAGTTTATCAGCTAGCTGTTTCTTGGTCGGCGTGCCTGATTTAGAACTTCGCTTCGATCAGTTGTTTTACGTTTCCTTCCTGAACCAGGAGTACGACAGCAATTCCCACCCGATTTTAATTTGGCACAGAGTTTCTTTGCTCCAGAATAACTAAGGTGGAATTTTTTTGATATTTCGTGAGCGCTAATTCCAGCGTTAAGCATCCCAAGAATTTCATGATTCCTTCCAAGTTTCTTCTGAGCCCTTTGTGCGGATTTCCTTCAGCAGATAAATCATTGACAGAACGTCGACAATAACATGTTTATATCGTTTTCATGTATAATACTGTAACTCTTTGTACATTAGCTATCCATGCAAATATTGTGGGAGAAAACTTTTATTAATTTGCTATAGGAAATTTTGTAAGAGCCAAAATGTGATACATTATAGGACCAAAAAGAAACTCGATTGAACGAACTGACTGTTGTCAGTTTTCCTTCAAATATTTAGAAAGAAAAGTGTACTCCATAGTTCACATATCGATATTCTCCTTTATATAGTTTGAGACAATTTAAATCGCTTCATATATAATTTAATAACATTCACAAACATTAAAAATCATTTCCGAGTTACAACAAAAACCAAGCAAAACTTAAAGAATTAGTACGGTTTCGCCCATAAAGATTACCGCGATACACTGCCCAAGAAACTGGCGAGTAATGCAGTTTATTACTCGCCAGTACTAAACAAATTACCTGGGAAACATACTACCGATTTTATAACAGTAACACCCACAGAAAATCTTTATAAACCAGAAGTTACTATCGCAAGGAAAGTGCTGCCTCGAAATCCAAGACAGTCGTGATATTGTGCAAAATTACAAAAATAAGTGGTGGGCTTATTGAAGTCAAAGTTGCAGTGGAGGTAGTACAGACTCGTACCCATGCGGTTATGGTTTAGGTAATACCAGAGCATGAGTGAGTTCTTCAGTACATATGTATGGAGCTCAGGCCAGCTCACAATGAGCTTGCTGGACAAGGAAAACTGTAATACAAGGAAAAATACAAGGAAAACTGTATTCACAAACAAAACAAATTGACAAGTTTGCCCATGACAAGTTACAAGTGATGCTATGATGGCAAGAAATCGCAGATACCTCGCAGTCACTAAGCCATATTTCCGTTTAGTGAGCGTTTAACAAGAACATTAAGTATACATAACTATCTTAGTCGTCTTACCTTGACAAGAGAATACTTCCTCACTCAGAAGGCAGAACAGATCGTTCAAACTTCACAGGAACTTTAATGCACGTGATAAAACTTATACGTCACAAAACGTCATAAAACTGAACATCTCGACAGAAATTTACACAAATCGAGATTTCGTTGACTATACATAGTTCCGCGAAGAAGTCTGGGTACGAGACAGCAACCCAAGTCAAGATTAGTGTGCTGCCTACGGCAGCAATTAAAGGAAATTCAACGACTAAACACATTAAACATTGTCACTGCAGTGACCGAAATAAAAACGCTTATATAACTCATCTTTTGAAAAGAACAACTGTCGTTTACGCACCCAGAATTCATTAGTTATCCTTTTTCCTCAGGCTTTCCCATGTACAGTAATAAATATTTCCTTTCTCGTGGTAAAAACAATATTTTACTCATTCGGTACGCTCATTCGTAAAATATTGTTTTCACCACTCGAAGATAAAATTCATATCGTCGCACCACCGTGTAATATCCTCTATATAATTTTTTTTAAATTTTAAATATATATATATATATATATATTTTTTCTCGGCTTAAACAACATCGATTTTCAAAATTACTACGCCAATGAACTTATTAAATGGGTCGTTTTTCAAGCCGTTTAATAAATTTATCAGATATAAAACACTCGGGCTACGCCGTCGTGTTTTATATCTGATAAAACACTGCTGCTCGTTTATTAAACAGTATATATATATATATATATATATATATATATATATATATATATATATATATATATATATATATATATATATATATATATATATATATATATATATATATATATATATATATATATATTGGTCTTACTCTGATGAAGGGCTCCGCTCGAAACGTCAGTATCTCGTCACTAAATTCTTGGCAGTTTACCACCTTTTCACTTTGCTATATATTCAAAACACTGTCTACGCAGCACTCTACTTTTTTATATATATATATATATATATATATATATATATATATATATATATATATATATATATATATATATATATATATATATATATATATATGTATATATATATGTATATATATATGTATATATATATGTATATATATATGTATATATATATGTATATATATGTATATATATGTATATATATATATATATATATATATATATATATATATATATATATATATATATATATATATATATATATATATATATATATATATATATATATATACATATATATATATATATACATATATATATATATATATATATATATATATATATATATATATATATATATATATATATATATATATATATATATATATATATATATTATTAACATTAATATTATTACTTTTTATTAATATTAATACTATTATTTATATTATAATATTACTGCTATACTATAATTATTACTATTATATTCCAGTTATATTTATTTTAATGTAATTAATTATTTGATCCAAATAAACTCGATAAAAAATGAACAAAATGTGATTAATACGTCCTCTGTTTTTCCAAAGTTGGTATCCTGTCCGTGTAGCATTCAAAACTATAGTCATAGGTATCAACGATAACACAAACAGCAATGGCGACAAACTGTCTCGATAAACGATAAATGACGATAAACTACCACGTGAAACTGCCGCTCAAGTAATATTGAAAGGAAACACAGTAAAGTTATATTATGTTGCGATTTATAATCCACCCAATCAATGCAATCTTTGGTGAATTTTGCTCATGCAATCCTTAATTCTTTCGAAAAACATCCAAAATTGAACCACATCTTTGTTCTATTGATATCTCTGAAAATAGCCATAACTGTTGCGAAAGCTACACATTTTCTGAAAGCCCAATAAACCGGCTTTACCAATGCTTTTACAATTCCCGAACAAGACACATAATGTTAATATAAATTAGCATAATTATCATAAATTCCGTTGAAAAACTTTCATTTTTCTAGAAAAGCCCATCTCGCACGCGTAGCATCGTGAAAATTCAAAATACCACCACTATACAGAGTTTTTTATGAAATCAAATAAAAATTGGCGAGTGAGTGGAGCGCTTGTCGATTTATAATTTTTAGTATTGCGTTACCGTGTGCCGTGTTTTTCGATTTAAAACGACCCATGTGTACGACCCATTTTGACTGGACCGGAAAGGAAAGAGTTTTAAATAACAAGCTTATGAAATCTTTAAAATAATATCGCAAAAACAACGTAGATCACTTACCTCAAAGCGAATTTCTGTCAATCTTTTCAGTGATGGTTGAAATTTTACATCAATATAAATTACATTTTTTGCCATATTAGAAACACATATTTACTACATGCATATGACGCTCCAAAGATTTCCCTGAATGCTAAACGCTCTCTTGTAACCGAGTAAACCACAGGCAAACCATAGCCGAAAATACAAATACGTGCAGCGAAAGAAAGACCATGCATTAATCCCATTGAATTCTGGTTGTGCGCAGAACGTTAGTCCTACTGCGCACAACCACAATGCAGTGCGCTTGGCAAAATTTGAAAATCTGCCCCACTACACAAATTATAGATCTGCTGCCTTCAGGCTCGCTCGCTGCGTGCGGCAGCAATAATAATATCAAGTTAAAGAAACATACCTGAAATTAATGCAATCATTAATACGGTTCTTCCCTCTCTATCCCAGTGCCTTTCCAAACCATTTTACCGGTATACTGATGTATTTCACAACTTCTAAAAAGAAAAACTGCAACTTTTAAAAAGACCTTTGAAATACGATGTACAGCGCATGTCAATGGCGTAGGAATTAGCTGCAGGGGTGGGGGCTCCCAAACAATTTATTTTATTTTATTAGGCTTCGCCAACTATATACTCTGATGAAGGGCTCCGCTCCAAACGTCAGTATTTCGTTGCTAAAAATCTTGGCAGTTCACCATCTTTCACCAACGGCTTCTGTAGCTTAGTAGTCAGAGCACTGCACTAGAATCGCAGGTTCAATTCCAGCCGGAAGGCCTTGAAGTTGCATTTTTCGCAACTGGTCCCGGTTTGGTCTTAAAATGTATATATTCCAACACACGAAATTTTCCTTCACCATAAATCCTTAGAATATATATATATATATATATATATATATATATATATATATGAAGATTCTTTTACAGATGAAACAAGTTGTAGCAGACCAGTTTTGAGGTAAGCGAAAATCTATTATTTGCTCTAACTATATGTTGTTGAGCACTCTTTGCATTTCGTAGACCAAAACCTACACGTATATATATATATATATATATATATATATATATATATATATATATATATATATATATAATATATATATATATATATATATATATATATATATATATATATATATATATTTCAGCCCCCCCCCCCCAACTTTAAATCCGTTCCTACGCCACTGAGTTTCTCTATGATTTCTGATGTATAATGATATTTTACTTATTTTACTTATTGTATTGTAATCTAGTTCCTCTTGCTGTTATATACTGTACTATGTATTATTTAAGAAATAGAAAACATTTTCCGTGTTTACATACAGTTATATAAACACGAGTGGAAGTTTGGGAGAACGAGAAATCATAGTGGGAACACGAGCCCGTAGGGCGAGTGTTTCCACGCGATTTCGAGTTCTCCCAAACTTCCACGAGTGTTTATATAACGTATGGGAACACGGATAAAAATGTTTTCTATTTCTTTTATAAAATAAACCGTAGAAAGCAAATAAAATGTACAAATATATTTTTTATCAACACGTAAATTCTCCTTACTGCGTATGATGGCGCCGTGATGTCTAATTGATGCCGTATGATGGCTAATTGATGGCGTATGATGGCTAATTGATGGCGTATGATGGCTAATTGATGGCGTATCACGATGGCGTAATCCATCCATGTTATATAGCCTGATATAAACACGGTAACTGACCAATCACAGCGTGCGTAAGACACGACTTATTTTATAAATTGTACTATAAAGTTTATTGTCAATAAAGTTTTAAGTTCGCTTTAGTATAGTGGCAATCTATTTGTTTAATATTTATGTTATTGAATTGCCGAGTTGTGTAGTCTTAATTGTTGTATAAACTGGATCATGTAGACCAGTGGGTACCATGCAAGCAATTAATCCACCATTTTAGAAAAGAAAAAAACAGGTTGGCTCCTAAGTCTTGGTTGTGCTTATTAAATTCTCGATCACTGTGCAATAAACTACTTGAGTTTCAAGCTCTTGTTTTTGAAAATAATCTAGATCTTATTTGTGTTATGGAGACATGGTGTCGATTGGATATTAGAGACAGCGAACAATTACCTTGAAATCAGTACACAACTTATTTATAGACGTGATCGCATCGACGGACGGCGTTGTGGTGGCATTCTTGTTGTTGTTAAGTCATCAATTGTAAGCTTTAGAAGACATGACATTGAACCCAAAGATACGGAGATTTTAGCGTGTGAATTATTACCTATGAATACAGGAAAGGTGTCTGTTTGTGTCCAGTTATCGATCTCCTGACTATATAATAACTTTATTAACCCCTTTGCCTTGTTATTGTCAAGATTTAACGCTGTAAATGATGGCAATGCCAGATTATATAGTCGTCGACTGCGTAGTATTGATGATTTAAAACTTATAGTTCCGTTTGTGTGCACGGATGTGTATAAGTATATTCTTACTTTGTGCGCATTGCTAGATTATGCAATTCTTTACCGTATGACATGCGTGGCTTCTCAGTCAACTATTCAATGACCTATACGTACTGTAACTCGTTTCTCCATAGGCGTAGGAAACAGGGGCTGGGGGCTTCAGCCCCCCCCCCCCCCTGAGACCCAAAAAATCAGGATAAGCTTTGCTAAATTTAATGTTTATTTTCCCCAATTGTATTAGTACGACTATAGAGGCTAGGAGAGAAGCTACTTAAGGTAATCTACCTACGGCTAAATCTACACGAGATTTTACAAACGGGTGTAGCCTGAATAGCCTGAAGTGTTAGCCAACCACGTGAGTGTTAGATTGGTTCCCAGACCCTTCTGTCAGTACTAGGCGCAAAGAATGGCGTCACCTGGTAAGAGTCTTGGATTCATTTGAACTTAGTCTGCGCCCCAGACCAAATTATAAAAATAAATCATTTACAATTTGGTCTGGGGCGCAAACTAATTTGAACTAATTGCTCGCTGGAGAATTAGATGAAAATGTTTGCTCAAATTGCTGCAAATTATCTTTCCGAGCTTCTAGATTTCAAAATTTTCCGGGGTACCTTCTAGTCGATTTCAGCCCCCCACCCAACTTTAAATCCGTTCCTACGCCACTGAGTTGCTCTATGATTTCTGATGTATACTGATATTTTACTTATTTTACTTATTGTATTGTAATCTTCCTCTTACTGTGTTATATACTATGTATTATTGATATATGCTATGTATTATATTGGTATTTAGGAGATCAGTCTAGAGGGAATCTTGAATTCTGTTTCAGATCTCCTTATACATTCAATTATATAATTATTAGTAATTGATATGTATTTAATTAAAAAAATTCAAATTCAGAACCTGGTGACTCTAGTCTACTTCCACACAGCTGAAACTGTAAATCACAATTTATTTTCTTAAATTACATCATCGCTGTTTTATTCAAGATCCAGCTAGAATATAACTCCACTGAAAAACTGCTTTTGAAAACAACAAGAATCAACCAAACAATATCCAAAACATTTATTTTTCTAGATCATCCCCCTTCTCTACCAACCCCCCCCCCCCCTTTCAGCCGACGGAAAATGTTTTCTATTTCTTAAGTGAGGGTAGCATTTTATGGAATAACGTTATTTTCAGGCTTTGAACTTTGTCTTTTTGGAACAAGGCAATTTTGACCTTTACTGAGAGTGTTGCGTATTAGGCAGTGTTAATTGGATATATATATATATATATATAGCAAAGTGAAAAGGTGGTAAACTGCCAAGATTTTTAGGAACGAAATACTGACGTTTCATCAAAGTAAGAGCCCTTCACCTTTGTTAATTCTATAGAGAGGTCAAGGCACTCAGGTTGAAATTACAGTAGAAAACCAAATATGCATGATCCAAACCTTTGAGTGCTTCGCTAAAAGTTTCCCTCCATGGAATATATCTCGCTTAGATCTTACATTTTTATCCCCAATGGCTAAAAAAAATTTGAACCCCCTTTTTAATTAAAAATAAAATACTTGCCCCCTATTTTCCCACCAGCCCCCCCCCCCCCCCCCCCCTCTTCCCCAACCATAAAATTATGAATCTGCCCTAAGTTACAGTGGGCTATTTCAAATTGTTTAAAACACACCTGCTGAGGAACTTGGAATTCCAGAATTGAGGCATTTGGGAAATTCTTGGGGAGGGGATCATTGGGGCGAAAATATCCCATAGAAATTCCAGGGGGAAGTACAAATGTGACATGAAGATTCCAGTGGGTTAGGATGGAATGTCAACTTGGAAGGTAAATATCATATCCATGAAATTCAAATGGGAGGATGGGATGTCAGTAGGAAATTCCAGGGGAGGTAAATATCACATGGAAATCCTAGGGGGAGAATGGGATGTCAGTAGGAAATTCCAGGGGGAGAATGGGATGTCAGTAGGAAATTCCAGGGGGAGAATGGGATGTCAGTAGGAAATTCCAGGGGAGGTAAATATCATATGGAAATCCTAGGGGGAGAATGGGATGTCAGTAGGAAATTCCAGGGGGAGAATGGGATGTCAGTAGGAAATTCCAGGGGGAGAATGGGATGTCATTAGGAAATTTCAGGGGGAGAATGGGATGTCATTAGGAAATTCCAGGGGTAGAATGGGATGTCATTAGGAAATTCCAGGGGAGGTAAATATCATATGGAAATTCCAGGGGGAGAATGGGATGTCAGTAGGAAATTCCAGGGGGAGAATGGGATGTCATTAGGAAATTCCAGGGGAGGTAAATATCATATGGAAATTCCAGGGGGAGAATGGGATGTCAGTAGGAAATTCCAGGGGTAGAATGGGATGTCATTAGGAAATTCCAGGGGAGGTAAATATCATATGGAAATTCCAGGGGGAGAATGGGATGTCAGTAGGAAATTCCAGGGGAGGTAAATATCATATGGAAATCCTAGGGGGAGAATGGGATGTCAGTAGGAAATTCCAAGGGGAGAATGGGATGTCAGTAGGAAATTCCAGAGGTGGTAAATATCAAATGGAAATTCCAGGGGGGATGGGATGTAACTAGAAAATTCCAGGGGAGGGAGGTAAATATCACATGGATATTCCAGTTGGATGGGATGTCAGTAGGAAATTCCAGGGGGGGTACAGTAAATATCATATGGCAATTCCAGGGGGAGAATGGGATGTCAGTAGGAAATTCCAGGGAGAGAAATATCATATGCAAATTCCAGGGGAAGGGAGGGATGTCATTAGGAAATTCCAGGGGTGGTAAATATTATGGGATGGGATGTAAGTAGAAATTTCCAGGGGAGGGAGGTAAATATCATATGGAAATTCCAGGGGAAGGGAGGGATGTCATTAGGAAATTCCAGGGGTGGTAAATGTTATGGGATGGGATGTAAGTAGAAATTTCCAGGGGAGGGAGGTAAATATCATATGGAAATTCCAGGGGGAGAATGGGATGTCAGTAGGAAATTCCAAGGGGAGAATGGGATGTCATTAGGAAATTCCAGGGGAGGTAAATATCATATGGAAATTCCAGGGGGAGAATGGGATGTCATTAGGAAATTCCAGGTGAGGTAAATATCATATGGAAATTCCAGGGGGAGAATGGGATGTCAGTAGGAAATTCCAAGGGGAGAATGGGATGTCAGTAGGAAATTCCAGAGGTGGTAAATATCAAATGGAAATTCCAGGGGGAGAATGGGATGTCATTAGGAAATTCCAGGGGAGGTAAATATCATATGGAAATTCCAGGGGGAGAATGGGATGTCATTAGGAAATTCCAGGTGAGGTAAATATCATATGGAAATTCCAGGGGGAGAATGGGATGTCAGTAGGAAATTCCAAGGGGAGAATGGGATGTGACAGTAGGAAATTCCAGAGGTGGTAAATATCAAATGGAAATTCCAGGGAGGATGGGATGTAACTAGAAAATTCCACGGGAGGGAGGTAAATATCACATGGATATTCCAGTTGGATGGGATGTCAGTAGGAAATTCCAGGGGGGGGGTACAGTAAATATCATATGGGAATTCCAGGGGGAGAATGGGATGTCAGTAGGAAATTCCAGGGGAGGTACAGTAAATATCAAATGGAAATTCTAGGGGGGATGGGATGTCAGCAGGAAACTCCAAGGGAGGTAAATATCAAAAGGAAATTCCAGGGGGGATGGAATGTAACTAGAAAATTGCAGAGGATGGAGGTAAATATCACATGGATATTCCAGTTGGAGGATGGGATGTCAGCAGGAAATTCCAGGGGAGGGAGATAAATATCATATGGAAATTCCAAGGGGAGGATTGGATGTAAGTAGGAAATTCCAGGGAGGGAAATATCATATGGAAATTCCAGGGGAAGGGAGGGATGTCATTAGGAAATTCCAGGGGTGGTAAATATTATGGGATGGGATGTAAGTAGAAATTTCCAGGGGAGGGAGGTAAATATCATATGGAAATTCCAGGGGAAGGGAGGGATGTCATTAGGAAATTCCAGGGGTGGTAAATATTATGGGATGGGATGTAAGTAGAAATTTCCAGGGGAGGGAGGTAAATATCATATGGAAATTCCAGGGGGGATGGGATGTCAGTAGGAAATTCCAGGGGAGGTAAATATCATATGGAAATTCCAGGGGAAGGAGGTAAATATCATATGGAAATTCCAGGGGAAGGAGGTAAATATCATATGTAAATTCCAGGGGGAGGATGGGATGTCAGTAAGAAATTCCAGGGCATAAAGGTCTCAAAGAAATTCCAACAGGATGGGTAAATATTAAATAACATGTATGCTACAGTAGGCTCTGATTGGTCAATATCCATGTTTGGATCAATTAGCCATCCAAACATGCAGATTTCCCACCAAAAATTTCCTTAACTTTTGCTGCTCGTTCCCTTGTATTATTTTATAAAATAAATACCTAATGGTTTGTGATGCAAACACTTAGGAAGTTAGCGGCTCGTGTTTTTTACACTTTTCTCCAGTCTCACAACTTCCGCATGTTTGGATCACTGAGTGCCCAAACACGGAAACCATTAGGTATTTATTTAATATATTACATGGGAATACCAGGGGAAGGATGGGATATCAATAGAAAATTCCAGGGGTCACATAGAAATTCCAACAGGAGGGGTAATGACATCACATGTAAATTCCAGGGGAGAAGTAAATATTCCTTGGCCGGGAGGTAATAGCGTATACTAAAGTTGTTGCAGTTAAAAAGCTCGTAGTTGGATTTCGGGACAGCGCGGTCGGTCAGCCGCAAGGTATGTCACTGGCCGCGCAGTTCTTCTTCGCAGAGACTGCGCGTGCTCTTAACTGAGTGTGCGCAGGATTTGCAACGTTTACTTTGAAAAAATTAGAGTGTTCATGGCAGGCTGGTGCTTGAATGCGTAAGCAATAACAGACAAAAGAAAGGGTTCCTCAACAGGGGGTGCAGATATATTTTGGAATGTAATTGAATTACCAGCTGCAAGAAATCAGCCTTGTGTAATGTGGCTTGATAGGAAAAAGTTATGAAAAATTACATCCCCCTAAAATGTTTCACAGTGTACATCTCTGCCTCATGATAGTTCCTAGTGTCTGCTGATAATTGAAAAGTTTTACACTTGCAGCAGTAAATTGTATCTGAACAAATCACATTGATTGTAAAATTTAATGCAAATTAGGATTTCTGAACTCACTAGAACAAAGATTTCTTCCCTCCTGAAAACTGAGCACTGTCTAATACTTTTCAAAACTCAAGAGTAACACTTAAGAAACTAGAATGAAGTACAAATCTACACATAGGCGTATAGGTACAATTTTGTGTGTGTGTGTGGGGGGGGGGGGGGGGGGCTCGGCATAACTTGCCCGAATAAATGATGACATCATTATTAATGCATCTGTGCATCCATGCAATACACATGTATATGCATGCAATAGTCTGTTACATGCATGCAAGCATACGTACACAAGGGTATCGACAGACTCGTTGTCTAAGATGTTTTTTCTGTGGTTCAAATTTTATCTAGTATGTAGGAAGTATCTAAAACGTTTCTATTTCCAAATGGTTTCACATGGCCAACTTTCCTAAAGCATAAATAATAATAATTCATACCGCAGGAAAGTTGGTGTCTCTCTGCGCTTCAGAGTTCAGCGGTGTTGTAATTTTTAGTCTTTTAGCCGCATGTCCATTTCGTAGATGGGAATTAGCAACTTTAAATGCAGCTCGAGGAGTTAAGAAATCAAACAGTTGCGTATTAACAATGTTAAAGAAACAAATGTAAGATAAAAATATTATTGCTGCCGTAGGCAGCACACTAATCTTGACTTGGTTTGCTATGTCTCGTACCCAGACCTTTTCGCGGAACTATGTAAAGTCGATCGACCTTAAATTACGATCATGGATGTTTGTATGTCCACAGATTTATGACGTAACTCGTAGATGTTCGTTTACAATCGCCGGATGCGGAAACTATCCGAATCAAATGCTCGGAACTCGCCAACAGCAACGTGTTTGCTTCCGAATTTCAACTTCGATTTCCCTGAAGAAAGATTCTCTTGCCAAGGTAAGGCAACTAGTTTTAATTATCAGCACATTTCTCAAGAGTCAAGGGATTTAACGGCTTTTATCTTCTATTTTTTAGATGTATATTGATGTGAGTTCAATCACAGGAGCCATTTGTGTTCACGCTGATCATAACATCTGATCAGACACTCGCGATTCCACTGACTGCTTTGCCACAGTAAGAAGCATGATTTATAGTGGCAGAAGTGATTTATCAGAAATTTGTTTACCAATCACCAACTACATACTGTAGTCATAATGTATAGTGTATAGTGTATACTGTCTATGCAGTCAAAAGCCTTGCCAAATTATATTCAGATTAGTGATAGTCGTTTGTAATTTAAGTCTGCTGTATTTAAATATAATTAAAATAATTGATAGAAATGTGGAAATGTGTACATACTACAGTGGTTTCATTTTGGAAATTTTATAAAAAATTAGGATTCCCATGACTTTTGAGGCAGCATTTCCCCTTGCGATAGTAACTTCTAGTTTACTTACTTTATTTAAATGGAGTTGCTGTACCTCAATATATAACCACTCCGATAGCGACACTTCGCTTCAAACTTCAATACCATATCGCTTTCATTCGCCATTACTTAAAAAGGTTTAACAAAAGTACTTCGAGTAGTCTTGTGTACGAGCGCGAACTTTACAGGCAATATTGTTTAAATAAAAGCCCTGAAACTTGCTCAAATTGTCCTGCATAGTCGTATTAAATGGCTGTACACGTTGCATTTAAAACTCGTTTGGACGAAATTACCATCGCTCAAAATCTGCTTGAAGCTGATTGGCTCTTTCTGGTTGTGTTGGAATTAGCCAATAGTAATCGAGAAATATGTTTGACTCACTATCAGGTGGAATAGTAATCTATAGCTTCTACAAATAATTTTCCAACGCAACCAGGTGATAAATCAGACATAGTTTGCTTTAAAAAGTGTTTTGAACGTAACTTTAAAAGTTACGGTCCATGACCCAACGTTTTGACATTCCAATCTAGTGTCTTCATCATAGAACCGATGATGACGTTTCCATTCACAAGATGCAATCGCGATTCAATGGGGCATGGGCGCTATTGATATGCCAAGCCTCCATATGGTACCGCGGATTAGTGGTAATAATTTTGGAATTTTCCCACGCAATCTCATGTTTGGTTACGCACGCGTATTCCGACAAAGCAGAATTTTCCTTTTTTGAAAAGAAAACAGCCTTTTGGTGTTCTTTTAAACGCGTACGAAACTGATGTGGAAACGCCAATGGTGGAAACGCCAATGGTGGAAACGCATGATGGCAACCAGTCACCGTAATACGAAACGGGTCTTCTTTCTCCTCCTCAGGCCTCTTCCCAGGCCCTATTCTAAGGAAATTTTGATACTGCACACTTCAGAGACCTAGGGCATAACTAGCCTACCTTGGACCAATCACATGCAAAGTGATAAATTCGGGACCCCATTGAATGGTAATAGTATTATCGTCAGCAATTAATAAACGAATCAAGAACATTTGAACTAATAGTTAGGATCGCATAAATCATTAACAATTACCTGGCTTTTGTAAGGGTATCATGCTAGGGCCTGGGGCACTATAGACTACGAGGCTTTGACAAAATATTTCATGTGGGCCGATCCCCTGATGAAACACTCAAACTCGTTGTTCATATATTACATCAAAACTTCATTTTCGTTTCATAAACACTTTACAGCTTGAGTAACAAACAATTAAATAGTGAACATTAATACTTTTTCATTGATCAGATTCATTTTAGCATCTTAAAAGATCATAGACATATAGTGGTCCCAACAAGATGGCCGCCACGAGCTACTTCCGGCTTCATTTTCTGAACAATAGTTGCTCGTTCCAGTCTTTATTTAGAGATAATTAATTTGCTCTCTTACAAGGAATACTAGCACTGAGTACCCGTGCCTATGCACCGTGCTAGCCAGGGCACGGGTACTACTCTATCTGAACAGGACCTAATTAAGAGAAAGGGAAGAGAAAGGGAAAAGAAAGGGAAGAGAAAGGGAAGAGAAAGGGAAGAGGCAGGGCTTATTTTAGTGTGCAGTATTGCACACTTTGTGCAGTATTGATTGGAAAGTGTGCAGTATTGAAAGTAAAAAAAACAATATGTAGTATTGTATATTATATTGTATATTATATGGTTTGAAATTTTAATTACCAAACACGAGAAAACATGATGAAAACACGAGCGCATTTGGATCACCTGATGAAACACGATAAACGAGTTGTTTATATGGCTTCTCAATCGAACACGGATGTTTACTTAAAACGCATTTGAGAACAAACCCTCATGGGACTGAACTCACGAGGGTGTGTAAAATTTATTCAGAAAATTAACAGACTCTGTTCAGTTGAGGATGAGCGAAGACGGAGGCAGGTCGTTTCGTTCTCAAAAAAATGAATTATTAATTAAGATCTCAGCAATTAGATCAAAACCCTTGATCTAATAACTGTGGTGGTATATGATTTTTACGTGTTTTACTCGAGTATGCAGCCTCAGTCATGTGATTTCATTGGCTAATTGGCTCATGAATTATTAATGAGTTTTAGAAGTAATAGATCAAACACGAGTTTGAGTGTTTCATCAGGGGTTCCAAACACGAGAAAACAAATGAAAACCGAGGGCGTAGCCCGAGGTTTTTATTGTTTTCGAGTGTTTGGAGTCCCCTGATGAAACACGACAAACGAGTGTTTGATCTAGCTTCTCAAACGAGTATTCCTTTAGCGATTTGCTCCCATAGCGATTTTATTTTAATATGTAGATTAAGAAATGTGATCCAGTTCACTAGGAAGTTTCCTACAGGTTTTCATTGGGTATCAAAGCTCATGCATGTGATGCGGTATACGTTCATGGATTGGCTATAATAATTCATGAATTATTAATGAGTTTGAGAAGTTTTATTCCTGTTCGGTTTCATATTTATTCTCATTTATACCGATCGTGTTAACATGTTTTTTTTTTCATAGAACTCCCGCCAAAACCACTAAACCTGATAGCAGCTTACTTGAAGGACCAGGCCGATAAGACGATACAGTTGTCGTGGGAAATGCCTTCATATGTGAGTCGTAATGACGTACACTATGTGGTGACATGCACGCAATGTGGGAAGTCATCTAGCATTTGCGATAAGCCATGCAAAAATACGTCTATTGCCGAAGAAGGCACCAACGTAACAAAGCGAAAGTTGAACGTGACGCTGTACCATAATGATAGTAAGATACGCTACAAGTTTCACGTGACTTCCCTGAATGGTGTATGTAATGAAGAGAATAGGAACAAGTGGCAGACTGCGACAGTTACGTTAAACATTAAAGGTAAGAAGCCTTTGTGGTAAACAACCGCTTGTAAACCACAAGTCAAGACCCTAACACTCCAAAGTAGTTTCTATTGCAGATCTCCAAGAACATATAATTGCTTACCACCAAATTTACGCCAATCAACCATCTCTACCGGACAGTTTAAACATAATCTTCTTATCTATTATCAGAACCTTGTAGAAACAATCTATGACATTGATGTCCCACAATCATTTAAAACAGTCTGTGTAAAATGTCATTCATGTCGTCCCTTGTATAGTCTTTCTGTAAAACTGTGTTGTCAGTAATATCTAAATTCGTAAATGTTACGGTTACCCATAATGGAGCAAAAGCTCTGTGGGACTAACCTGTCACTTGTGACAAAGATTGTAAATAAATAAATAAATAAGTAAATCTCCAAGATGCAAGCTTTTTACCGTGGTATTGAGTTTGTGAGCACACAAGTAGCATCTCTTGCTTTCTCTACACCCGCTAGAAAGGGTCGGCACTAGATCATGGTCGAGATATGTACAAATGTGCGGCTGCTAGCTTACAGTACAGCGGACAACTTTGGACCTCCGTTCTTTAAAAAACCCGCTTTAAATTTCGGTTTTTATTCAGAAAGTTAAGCGGGGTTTTTAAAAGAACGAGGTAATACATAACATATCTATATTTCTTCGAACACCCGTTCCTCACGTTGTAAGCCACAAACTACTGGAATTGTAAGCAGTAAAATATTAGGGGGTTACGGTTAGGATCTTTGTTGTTTTGGGGTTGATTACAATCCAATAATTTACTGCTTACAATGCTTTACAATTCCTGTAGTATGTGGATTACAACGTGAGGAACGGCTGCTTCGAAGGCACCGGGGTTAGGACCTTTGTTGTTTTGGGGTTGGTTACAATCCAATAACTTATTTGTTACAATGCTAAAATAATGCCAATAATTTATTGATTACAAGCGGGCGGAGAGGGAGGGTGAGCACGCCATTTATCGCGGTCAGCGGCAACCAATCGTCTTCTCGACAATCTTTTTTAAAATCCGCGAGAGATTCCTATATTATGATATTGATAATAATACATCAGATAACTGCATGCTAACCCAAAAACAACCTAGATCCTAACCTCAACCCCTCGCCCAATGGGTTTTCTAATCCTAACCGTGATACAGAAAAGCTAAATAAAAATCCTCTCGAAAGGCGTATAGTTAACCGCCAATTACGATCGAGCCAAAGCACCAATTTAGTTATCCCATTGGAAACTGGAACCTTTCAAGACTGCTCTTCGAAACTATTTAACCAGTTACCAGTAATAATTAGAGGCGAGAAAGATTTTATATCTTTTGAAAGACAAGTTAAAACATTATTATTCACGCTTATGCATTTACGCATGATCAGATTGTAAATATAATATAATTTTAAACATCCCTCTTACTTTCTATACATATAGTTTTTATTTAATGTTAAAAATAATTTTAATGCTATAGTATTGAAGATGTAGAGCTACTTTGTAGATATGCTTCAATAAAACCATTATTATTATAATTATTATTATTATTATTACTACTATTTATTATTATTATTATTATTATTATTATTTCTTTAACTTCACCATCCGGTACATAAATAATACGCTCCCAACTCGCAAGAATCTGTTGAAATGGGGAATATCACCGACATCCGACTGCTCTTTCTGCTTGGAACCCGAAACCTTGCTCCACGTCGTCGCTGGATGCAAGACATACCTAAACGAAGGACGTTTTACGTGGCGACACGATTCCGTTCTTAATTTCATTGCAACCTCTCTTAAATCCGTACAACACTCTATTAACCTTTATGCTGACCTACCTGGCTTCATCAGTCCATCTGTTATCACCGGAGATAGGTTGCGCCCTGATCTTCTGGTAACAATCGAAAACAAATACATCTACATACTCGAACTGACTGTTGGTTTTGAATCTAATCTTCTTATTAATGCAACCCGTAAGAGACAAAAATATCTAGAAATTATTAACGAACAGCACAAAAATTATGAAAAAGTGAAATTTGTAAATTTATCTATCAGTTCGCTTGGAGTTTTTAATCAGTCATCCGTAGACTTTATTGAATGCTGAAAGACCTGAAATTTGACGAACGATGTAGAAAGTACTATACTCAGAAAATTATGAACACTTGCATAAGGACATCTTACTATATATTTTGTAAACGTAACAAAGAATGGGATGACCCGTCTTTAATGGCATACTAATATTTTTATACTATATAGTGTTAATTCAAGTAGACATTGGTAAACTACCTGTAAAAGTGAGGTTTATCACTGTAGTATACGTTAATCATAAATTAATAAAGTTGCCATTATTATTACTAACCTTAAAGTGTATATGAAATGAAAATTTTTGTGATTGTATTGAAAGAACGCTGAAATTAATGAAATATGGCTTTTACATGTCTTTCATATCTTATTACGTTCTTGAGTTATAACGTTTTATGTAATTTGAACTATGACGTCACAAGTGTGACGCAGCATGACAACACAACTGAAAATCAGGTATATCTTCAGACTGTTTGGACTAAACTGGCTCAAACTTTGTGGACTTACTTCGTCAACAAATCCAAGCATTGTTTTGATTCTTATGTGGTCGCCATGGTAATAGATTAGTTCCCAGGCTCTCTTTGTCCAAAAACGAAATCTTCCATTTTTCGTCATTGTAAGCAATGTATTTTGTTTTAAACTGTCTTCATGCATTGAGCATTAGACAGAAAAGTTACCAACTGGTAAAAACTTAAAAAGTTGCTTGCTATGTGGTGGAAAACAAACATTTATTTTAAAGAAAGAAAGTGGCCTGGAAACTAATCTGTTGCCATAGCAACTACATAAGAACTATACCAATGTTTAGTTTTGTTGACTGAGTATGTCCGCAAAGTTTGAGGCAGTTTAGTGTAACCAGTCTGAAGACAAATAGCGAATTATCAGTTGTGTTGTCACACTTGTGACGTCATAGTTCAAATTACATAAAACGTTATAACTTGAGAACGCAATAAGATATAAAAGGCATGTAAAAGCCATTTTTCATTAATTTCAGCGTTCTTTCAAATACAATCATAAAAATTTTCATTTCATATACACTTTAATACTAATAAAAAGATCGTCCAGAAGTCGATTGCTTGCCGCTGACCGGAATAAATGGCGTGCTCACCATGTAACGTTTTCGAAAAACTGCTCTGTTGCGTGAACATTTGAGACTGATCATCGCGGGAAACTGGGGCGAGTGCGGAATGTACGATTGGCAAGCGATTTCGCAAGTAAACAAACATGGCGGATTGCAAGCGAAAGAGTCCGTCGGTGGGGTTTTATGATAGTTCGGAGTAGTTTAAATATTTATTTCGCGAGAAGGTGGGAAGAAAAAATGATGATTGGGACGAGAACAAAGTCTATGAAGTCGCCTATTGATTGTGCACCATCTTGAGATCAGTCATTATTTTTGGTGAAAGTGGGGGAGAAGAGAAATTTTACCCAACCAAACTAAGATCAGAAATTTAACCGTCCCAACCATTTATGGGTAAAGAAATTTTTTTACCCAACCCAAGAAGAAAAAAGTTCGATAAAACCCAATTCCCAGTATATCGTCGATACAAGTTTTAATAACAAACCCAAATAGATATACAGACAGATCCTGCTGTAACTTTCAGATTATTATCTCGCGCTATTCGCTACTTTGGTACTGTGGTACACCAACCTTTTTTGATTCTTTTAAAATTACAACTTTTCAATGTTAGACGGACCAGGCTAAAACACTTTTTCCTTCCATTTTAAAGACGTTGCTATCAGTATATCGCCCACTAGCCGCAAAGAAACCTCGCCTGGTTCTCCTGGAGATGTATCAGTGCCCAAATCAGACGACAAGGCGACTACAATGACACCTCTGACAGGTCTAGCTATCGCTATTGCTGCGTTGGCGGCAGTCATTCTGTTGATAGTTGGTATCATAGTATACAAAAGGTATTTATTTTTCAAGAAATTAGATAGTTACTGATCTTTCAATTGCTTTCAAGTGCCTATCCGGGTTTGGGGATTTTACATAATTGTAATCCTTGGGTTCTACCAAGAAGAAATTTAATATATCTTGTCGTTCGAAAATTTCATCTTCATGCCTTTTTCCCTGTTAAAGTTGATTTACTATTCACAGGAAATGACGCCAAAGCAGGGACACTCGAAGTCATTGCACACTAATTCAACAGTGAAATACAAAGAAAGTTTGGCGCAGAACCTTAAACACACCTGTTTAGACAAAATTCACTCAATAAATTCCAAACTTTCTTTGTATTTCACTGAATCAGTGTGCAATGTTTTTGAGTGCCCCTGCTTTGATGTCATTTCCAGTGAATAGTAAAATCACTTTAACAGGTGTAAAAGGCATGAAGATGACATTTTTGCACGGCAAGATATTTAACAATTCTTCTCAAGAGATTCCAAATATCACAAATATGTAAAATAAATTATGTTCTCTTGCTCACACCCTAACGCGTATTATAGTAGATTCCAAGGGCGGCGGAACCAGGGGCTAGGGAGGTTATAGCCCCCCTAGAAGATGCATCTAGGGGGGCTAAGCCCCCTACCCAGTATCCCACTTGCATTCCATGAAATCCCAAGAGATCAAGAAATCCCAAGAGATCAAGAGATACCACGAAATTATAACAACTATATCAGTCTGTATGCACTTTGTGGTTGTATTGCGTTACAGTGGTTGATTACCTGAGGTCTAAAAATTCTTCTGGGATTTGCTAGTTTACTTTGGATGGGCCCCACCATCCCGAAGCGTCGTTACCATCTCATCTCTCATAGAATGCTGGGTAAGCGGAGTGAAATTCCTCGTGGTCCCAAGGTTCCCACATACTTTGTTTGGTGCGGTAACATGTTTGTCGTGAAACAGTCGCAAAACGTACGTTCATAAACCGAATCTACTAGATTCTCTAGGCTGCAGGTTCGCCATGATAATACGTCAAAGTTTCTTACCCTACTGTGCTTATTTTTTTGTTTCAGCAAGCGGGTGCGAAAGGAAACCTTGGATGTTAAAGTTCACTTTATTTCTGTGGAAAATGAAAATTGACAAACCAAAGACATGTACCAGGGTGCGAAATAACAGCCTGACGACCGACAATGTCTGGTCATATTGAGGCGCTGTCCGGTCAAACTCTCGCCTTGCCGGTCATTTTGACCGGTCCACATTATGACATTAAGCAAAAGAACAAACTAATTGCTCAAAAGACGAAGTGGAAATAAATTCAATTGCGAGCGGCTGTAACTCTAAACCAGTTATTATTATTATTATTATTATTATTATTATGTTATTTCATTCACTATATCAATCAAAAGAGGCGATCACCAGCACAGAACGAACTTGTTTGAATTTATTGACGACAGATGGGTTTCATTAATTAACAAGTGTCGAATAATTCCGAAACTTTCTAGTTTAACTTTATAGAATAAAATGAATATGGACTGCTAATTAAATAAATTAAAAGCTGAAAAGTATCGGTATTTCATTTGCGTTATATATATATTTTTTCCAGTTTATTTGCCCATTTACAACTTTCATTTATTATTTAGAAATATTCATAATTACTGTAGGGCTAGGGATCTACTACAAACCTTTACAGGCTTTTTATTAAGACCCCTAGTTTTTAAATAAAAATCAGTTCAAAATATTAATATAAAATAATAATTGTTTATATCTATAGGAAAAGCTATAAGAAAATTGTCTATATCTAAAAGATAATATAACTAAAATGATTAATATGTATAGTACTATATATTTATATATAACACACAATGACTTGGTTAAAATTGGTAAAGCAGAGAAAATAACAGAGAAAATAGTCTCACCATATCCCAACCAAACCACAGTATGCAAAACTATATATTATACAAAAAGAAGATACTGTAGTTGTACAGTATATTGTAATTACATAGTTGACTAATTGTGTTGAATTTGTAAAAAGTGTGTTTTTGTTTTTCTTTTAAAGATGTTATATGATTTAATATTTTTAAGTCAGATTCCAGACAATTCCAAATGTCGACTCCTTTGTTAGAAAGAGTATGCTTTACATAATTAGTTCTTTTATAGTGCTTATGAAGTTGTGTTGCATTTCTTGTGTTATGGTGATGGTAAATTTCTGGTAAATTTTTAATGTAATGGTAACGAAACATGAATAAGCAAGTCATATAATCATTGGTTTTATAAACGTTCAATATTTTTAGATCTTCAAAAATTGGTTCACTGTGTTCCAAATAGGACTTGAATGTCATTAAGCGTATAATGTTTTTTTTGATATTCATTAATTTTTGAATTCTCTTTTTGTATGTATTGCCCCATATTAAATTACCATAGATGAATATGGATTTTTTTTATTTTTCATTAATATACAGTAATTATATGTACAAGCTGTCAATACAGATGGCAAGGAGACCTCATGAAACCACTATAGTGAGGTCACCTCACACTGCAAATTTCAAGGAGTCGATCACACCCCAAAAGAGCCATTCCGACACCGTTTTTTGAGACAGAATAACTCCTCTGGAGCTGTGTCGATTCCCTGAAATTTACAGTGTATGCATAAATGCAATATTTTACTTAATTAAGCGTTTTATATGCGCGGCATAAAATTTATCTTAACAGAAATTCTATCATATGTTTCTTAAAAATAGAAAGACTGGATGAATATTTTATATGCGATTATATATTTATATTATATATTTTAGGAGCATTCCAAAGCTTAGGACCTTGGTAAAGAATTGCAAATTGTTTCAGATTGGTGCGACGTGCATGGGGACGATAATTAGCTTCCGATCTGGTATTATAGTTATGCACTTGGTTGCTGCTTATAAAATAGGTTGAGGAGAATCAAAGGCAACATTTGATAAACATAAACCTAGCTACATAACGTGAATTGACTTTAAAAATGTCTAGTATACCTAATAGATATAAACAATGCATAATAGATTAGTTTTAGGTATTCAGATTTGTGAAATGTCGTATTTTGGCTATCAACCCAGTAGATTTTATAATTTTTTTTGATATCATATTCAAGTGGTTATTTCATGTCAAACATTCATCAATAATGATACCTAGAAATGTTGTATTCTTAACTTGTTTAATGTTGTCATTGTTAATTGTAATTGTTATGTTTCTGTTTTTTGTTAGAGGACCTAAACAAAATAAATTTTGTTTTTGTTGTATTAATGGTAATTTATTGGTATTTAACCAATCAGCTATTTTATCAATTTCTATTTGGATAATTTTATTTAGAGTTTTAAGGCAAGTGTTGCTGTAAAATATATTTGTGTCATCTGAAAATAATAAAATTGAAGTTATCATACTGCAATTTTGAATGTCATTTATGTATAAAAGAAACAGAAGTGGTCCTAGTATTGATCCCTGCAGGGGAACACCAGTTTTAATTGTCAATTCTTTTGATTTTACCTGGTTGTACTTTGTGTTTTCTAAGTAATTTTCAAACCATTTTTTGAGATATCCCCCTTATGCCATAATGTTCTAACTTTTTAATCAGAATCTTGTGATTGATTGTGTCAAATGCTTTTGACAAGTCAAGGAAAATACCAATTGTGTATTCTCCTTTGTCTATAGCTTTTGTAATTTTGTCAACAAGTTCAATGATTGCCAGTTCTGTTGATCTATTATTGATGCTCTGATAAGATTTTGTTTTTTTCAATGAAATTAATTAGCCTTTTATACATGAGCCTTTCTAATATTTTTGAAAAGCAGCATACAATAGAACCGATATTGGTCGATAGTTTTCAAATTTGTTTTTTTCATTTGCTTTAAAAATCGGTGTGCTTGTCCGGAATAATTCCATGAAGAACGTCAAATTAAATATATATGTGCAATTGGTTTAGAAATTTGCTTTCCGGTTAGTTATATTATTCTTGAACTAATGTTATCATATCCTGCAGAACTTTTATTTTGATTCATATTAGTTATTTCGGTTTCTACTTCATTTCCAGTAATTGGGTCTAAGAACATACTACCTGTATCCTTGTAGTTATTAGTAAGATATTTCAGGTCAGTAGTTATTAGTAAGATATTTCATATATATATATATATATATATATATATATATACATACATACATATATATATATATATATGGCCCCATGCGCACTTCACGCTATCTGCCGCGCGAAGAAAACGTGATGACTCATAAGGCCTCCCACACACCATGTCGTAACGTACACTATAAAAGAAGGACTACTGAATCAGTTCCACTATTGCCTGATGATTGCATTTGCATGAAACTCGGAGTAGCAAACAATATTTTAAGTATATATATATATATATATATATCTTTGTAAGTTCCCACTGTCATCCAGCCCGGCTATCTGTTATATCTGTTTGTGAGTTCTCACTGTCAACCCTTCCAAACATTTTCCTAAAAGCATTGCGATACATACGTAATCTCCAAACATAGAATAACGGATTGACGACGAAATTCATTATTCCCAACAAGTATAAATATCTCTCAATCAGCTCGGATGTTTCTATAAACTTGCAGTTTAATTCGAACAATTCGCATGTACTTATGACTGTTAGCGTAAGTAAAACGGGTGACATGGTTATTAGCATGACCATGGTCAGAATAAGAACAAAACCGCCAACTTTCTGCTGCATCAGGTTGTTTCGTCTTTCGTTGATCGCCTCGAAAGAATTCTGCTGGGTTTCATCATCCACTTTTTTTGGCTTTGCTTTCCAGATCTTCAAGTAGACATTGATATACAGCACTGTAGTCACAATGATGGGGAAATAGACCAAAACCAAGCAAACGAACTTCATTGTCAAAATGAAGAAATACATGAGAATTACCAGTGATAGCGTGAGAATCCAATTCCCTACCATGACTATGAGGATTCTTTTCAGTGGAAGAATTTGGTTCCAGGTATGAGGCTTCTTGATGTATATCGTCCGCTCAATGGCCATCAGACACACGGCTAGTAAAGACGTTAGAGTAGCCGTCCATGCAAATGCTCTGAACGCTAAACTCAACGTGGTCTCCCTTCCAGCTGCTATTAGTGAAACGTAAATACCAAATGTGTTCAGTCCGACTATGGAATCAGCAATAGCAAGGTTAGTGACGTGATAGGTAATCCTCCTTTGCTTTACAAGTGTCCAGTTTTTACAAATAACGATCAAGAAGGTGCCATTTAACAGGAACGAAAGGGCAGATAGAGTAAGCAAAACCCCCATTCTGGCATTTTCTGACGTTGACATGATTGTAACCTGCGCTTTAAAAAAGGTAGTAATGGATTAATGAAGAACAGAATTATATTTATTGCGAACTTAATTTGCCCGAATGTTGAGTTTGCTTCGATATTCACGAAATAATAGCACCTATAGTCGAGGTTGGCATTATTATATCCCACCATTATTTTACAAAAGTATTAAAAATACTCTGCTGAAAGGTCTGTCTATACCTTTATAAAGAAAACGCCACGAAGAAACTATAAGCGTTTGAATCGACGAAGATCTATATAAACTCACTAATGTCACCTGTCGTTTAATAGTATATTTACAAATAACAAGAGTTTATCTTCATGAAGTCTGACTCACGGATTGTTCCGTCTGCTGTTTATTGGATTAGTATAGAACTGAGAGAACAAAGAACAATCGTATTTCACTTACAGTTTATTTTTATTTTCGGATTCCACTTTTAGGTTTTGCCTTTGTCGAGATGGATGGTTTTTCGTCTGGGTCGTGTGCCAAATTAAGGTATATATCTTTGCGAAATCAACTGGTATAATTATATAATTGATAACCATCTGTTTAAAATGCTAAACTATATTAATTATACATGAATTTAATTAAGAAAGAGATGGCCAAGCCACATTTAACTTAACACTTGCATTTACTCCATACTAAAGTTCCTGTGTAAACTCAGTAGAGTAAACATTGACCGAGATAACATTCACAAAACAACGACGAAACAACCTTTTCCCATTTGTGATCTACAAAATGCATTAGGCTCTTTCGCAGGCGTTCTTTGCGGGGGTCGAGATAGGGTCGAGACGGCCCGCAAAGAACGCATGCGAAGGAGGCTACAAAATACAATGCTTGCGACGGCAAAGAGAAAGAGTTAAGACCAGTTCACATAAAATTACAAAACAGCCGCAGAAATGTCGCAGATGTTTGCGACTGTCTGCCGACTGTTCGCCAACATATTGTTCACATTAAAATTGCGAAGGATTGCGAATCATGGCCGCCATAAACCGAAGGGAATTTCTGAGGGTTTATAGATTTTAAATATTTTGCAAATTGGGTTCGGCATTCCCACATGAATTTGACTTATCTCCTTCCACGCATTTTCCTTCTTTCTTTGGTCTTTAAATTCACACAGTTTTATATCATATATATACATTCTAAATTCCCACACTTTTAACATGAGAATTTTATCTCTGTTTTGTGGCATCTCTGCGCTTGGGTCGTCCTCCATCTTGTTTACTAGTTGCACTGTATGTGGCCGATATAATTTGGTCGCAAACAGTCGCCGATGTTCACATGTAGTGGTGTAAGCTCACTTCAACCGACTGAAGCACGAGCTTTTACCCACTATATCCTATCAATTGAAGCTGGTGAAATGGTTAATTAGTCTTACGTTATAAATAATGCGGAATACGGAATGAAAACATGACATGTTAATAAATTTATGTCTTTGGGTGTTCTCTCGTTGATTACATTAACATATGAACAAAACATTTAACATCAACATTAGATTTGTGAGTAATTTTTGGTAGTTTGAAATTAATTTAAACGGATAAGTGCTAAAGGTTAATGATTCTACTTGTCCGTGTTAAATCGAACAGGTCTAAAATATAACTTCTGCCTGAAACTCGTAAAAAGATTTGGGAGGGTGTCGCACCCCCACACCCCCCGTAGTTCCGGGCCTGTGTACTCACAGTGATCGTAGACTGCCGGCGACAGTCCGCGTCGATCCGGTAAGTTAAATCTGCCGATCGTTCTCAAACAGTCGACGACAATCTGCGTCTGTGTTCACATAAAAATTCAGCGCTTGTCTACGACAGTCTGCGACTGCTTAAAGTGCCCTTAACCTCAACATTTTTTATTGTCTTATTTGGAAGAACTTTTAAAATGATAAAGTAACTTCTTTTGAAGATTTTAGTTTCTTCGCTTTCTTTTTGAGATGTATCAGTTTGTTTGATATGCAAATGTCCGGAATTTACGTCACACATGCATAATGACTTATATTTTATCAGAGAATGTTATATATCTTTGCCTGTCATAAAATGAAAACACTAAAGTTTGAATAACACGTGTGCATGTTTCTCCCACAACACCAAACTTCTCGATTTTAAAGGTTTCGTTCGAGAATGAAAGTGATATACACATTTCTCCAATAAGTCATTGTGCATGTGTGATGTAAATTCCGTACATTTGCATATCAAACAAACTGATATATCTCAAAAAGAAAGCGATGAAACGAAAATCTTCAAAAGAAGTTACTTTATCATTTTAAAAGTTCTTCCAAATAAGACAATAAATAAATTTGAGGTTAGGGGCACTTTAACGATTTTATGTGAACTAGCCTTCATCATTTAAAATGTTGTTCTCATCTCCAGTTCTCCTTAGTAATCATTTCACATTAGCTTTTGTCATTGTATTCCTCTGCTTGTTTTTGCTTGGATTCCGGCTCTGTGTAGGGAGATAATAATCTGAAAGTTACAGCATTAAAATTTGTATCGACCATATGCTGGGAATTGGGCTTTTTCTAACTTTATTCTTCTTGGGTTGGGTAAAAGATTTTCTTTACCCATAAATTGTTGGGTCGGTTAAAGTGCACCTGACATCAAAATTTTTTATTGTCTTATTTGGAAGAATAAGATATTATTTTGAAGATTTTCGTTTCTTCGCTTTCTTTTTGAGATATATCAGTTTGTTTGATATGCAAATGTCCGGAATTTACGTCACACATGCATAATGAGTTATATAATGAGTTATATATTTTTGCGTTCATCAAATAAAAATACTAAAGTGTGAATAACACGTGTGCGTGTTTCTCCCACAACACCAATCCTCTCAATTTTAAAGGATTTCGTTCGAGAATGAAAGAGATACACACATTTCTCCAATAAGCATTATGCATATGTGACGCAATTTCGTACATTTGCATATCAAACAAACTGTTATATCTCAAAAAGAAAGCGAAGAAACGAAAATCGTCAAAAGAAGTTACTTTATCATTTTAAAAGTTCTTCCAAATAAGACAATAAAAAATTTTGATGTCAGGTGCACTTTAAATTTCTGATCTTAATTTGGTTGGGTAAAAATTTTTTTCAGGACCAAATCTATTTTTCTTCGACCTCCACCTCGACCATAAATAATGGCCGGTTCTTTAGGAAAGCAATGTAAACTTTCGTCGCCTTAATTGACGTTCCATGTTTCAAAAATAAAATTAAAGCAACAGGAAAAGAATATTCCATAATTAACTTTAATGCAAAATAAAAATTAATAGATGTTATGTGAAAGCATATAGTTAGTATAGAAGGGGATGGTTTGCATGGAAGCTCCATTGTCTTTCAAGATGACGCATGAGAAAGTCATGTTTGTTATTGGTCTGCCAGTTTTCTTTATCCATGTGTGTTGTTGTTTTGCATGTCTGTCGAAGATGCATTGTAGTTGAACAATGTTCTGCTGACGTTTGTCTCTCGTTTTGCATAAGTATGCACAATGCAAGCCTGAGTTTGTCCCTTTCGTTTTCTGCTGACGTTGATCGATTCTCAAAGGAGCATATGGTTTCTTCTTGTTGATTAACTTTTTCTTTTAAGGACAAAAGAGACTCTTTTTCTTCCTCTAATCTTGTAACTTTATCCTCGAGGAACAAATTATTTTGTTTAAAGTGCCTATAACGTCTGTGGGGATTTAACATATTTGTAATCTATGGATTCTCCTGAGATAAATTGTAATATATCTTGTCAGCTGAAAATTTCATCTTCATAGAGTTTTTTGCTGTTAAAGTTGACGGAAATGACGTCAAATCGGGCATCTGTAAAGAGGTTTTCATATAGACAGATTCCCGATTTGACGTCATTTCTGTCAACTTTAACAGCAAAAAAGTCTATGAAGATGAAATTTTCAGCTGACAAGATATATTACAATTTATCTCGGGATAATCCATAGATTACAAATATGTTAAATTCCCACAGACGTTGTAGGCACTTTAAGTCTCTAACTTCTTCGTTCCTATTTCTGACAAGAAGATGAATATTTTCTTCAATTAATGTGGATTTTTCTTTCTCAGCCAGAAGCTCGCTTCTAGAGCGACTTGTTTCATCATTCTCAACAGAAGAATTAATAACTTCTGAATTTTCTTTACATTCTAGCCGTTTCTGAAAAATTACAAGGTCTAGTTTGACTCCTTCAATTTCTGTAGCAAGGGTCCTACACAAACAACTAGAAGTAGCAACCCTTGATAATGACGAAGAGCTTCTCACCAAGGAGTCTTCGTTACATTTTTCAGCAAGCCCGCCCGTGTTAAAATCATCTTCCTTCCCGGTCTTCTTGAATTCATCTTCCTTTCCGTCGTCTTGAAATATAAATCTTCGTGTCCGCTCAACTCGTTGTTCGATGATTTCTCATCAGATGACTTTGTCTCAGCTGGACCCGACGATTGGCAAAGGTCGATAAGCTTTTCTTTTACGTAAATTCCGTCGTTACCCTGAAATAGCAATGTTTTTGTTTCTTGCAATACCATGTTATTATTACTTTTAAACTGCTTCGAGCATCCTCCTGGGGACGACCATTTCCGGCTCGAAGTTTAAGCGAGTCTTCGATAAATTTCTTCAAAGAATCATAATCACTGATCCATTTTAGTTTTTATTTCAAGGCAAACTTCGTTTACGTTGAATGTTGACTGATCAAATATATTATTCAAAATATATTATATATTATATATTATTTTATATTATATTATATAAAATATATTATATTATTCAAAATTTCTATAGAGGTGTCTAAAGCACATCCGTTCGCCATGACTGATATAACTAACTATGGTGAAAGTAAATTGCCGTAGGTTGAGCCGTCGTATGTCGACAGATCTCAGATTGATTCCCAGGAACCCTTGAAATTGGCTTTCAGTGAATCTTTGCACCGTTTCTTTGGGGCTCCTATTGTTTGTTTGTCAACAGAGATAGTTCATGGTAGAACAGAGCTTTTGGTATTCGGTCGTCACTCATTCTCTCCATGAGGCACAGCGAAGTTGGATTAATATATCAAGTAAGCTTCGAGCCCATTCAGTTTACATCGAGAGAGATATATCTTGGTGTTGGGCATTTTGACTGGCCATCGCACGTTCAGGATATTATACGACGCAGACAGCGCATGTGGAAGCTGTCCAGTTTTTCATTAGGTTATGGCGGTAGACGGTCCATAGGTTAGTGTGGGCAAGATAACCGATCGATAAACGTTGATTTTTGTAGCACCTGTTACGTTGTGCGTTGACCATAGCCGCGACCATTACCGCAACCAAGGACTAAATACATGTACCTCAAAAGTTACAGAGGGGCACATTTGTGGAACAGCCTCTCAACCGAATTAAGAAATAAAGATTCATTGCATTCTTTTAATAGTAGCATTTATAATCAACTGGTCGGTCATGAACTCGTGGTTTAATGGTCGTGGCTTAATTGGTCTCACCTGCTTATATTTTAAATTTTACCTTAGAGTGTACATATTTTTAAAACTATTTTATTGTATTTTGTTAGTTTAAATATTCATTGTAATTAATTGTAATATTCTATTTTCCTTAAAATTTTGTTAAAGTTCCACGCCCCTCTTGGAAACCAGCGTACAGCTGAGTGACGTTAGCGTGCAGTTAAATAAAGTTTTACTTACTTACTTAAGACACGTTGAGCTTGTCACTACACACCTTTTGTATAAAAACACACGTTGAGTGTAAAATTACACACCTTTGTGTGTCACTTTACACATCTTTGTGTGTTAAATTACACACGTGATAACTTGATAATAAAACGTGCTGTGCTGCGTAGGCAGTGTAGAAATACATATCAAATATCTAAAAAGGTTCGTGTAGTGCCGAAATAGCATATAAGTTGTCTAACGTTTCGAGCGGAGGCTCTTCGTCAGAGATAAGATGCGTGCTGCTAGAACAAACCTTTTCTTAAAATTACACGTTTATGAATTTACACATTTTTAATGCTCTCACTGCCCTAAACTAATTTTGCAAATTACACACCTTGGTGTCTAGTGGTAACACACATTTTGTGTGTACTAGCAACACACCATACATGAATAACAAACCTTTGGTGTGTAGTAGTAACACGCCTTAAGGTGTGTACTTTTTGAAACAAAAACTATATGTGTTGTATGCTAAATGAGTAGTTTTACGAATTTGACGCAGTAAACAGCACAACATCAATCTTGGAGAAAACTCGCTGTGGCCCAGTGTTATAGACGACAGCTCTTTATTGTAACTTATCGGTAATTTGGGATTTTCACTGGAAGTTCACGATGTATTAGTCTCTAATCGCACTGCATCAACGAGGCCAGAAAAACCTTCCACCGGGTAAAAACTCGTTGCCTGCACAATTTTGTGCTGCGTTCATTGTGATTTCTTAATCAATGTTCAAGTTTGAGCTGTCAACTGACTGACCGAGATGTTTCTTCTGAATAACAACTTTCTTTTATACATGTGGTTCTGACACATCCTGCTCCTGGGAATACTACTATTGACGTAATGAATATACTTCGTACACCGTAGGAAACTACGTATATTCAGGATACGTCGCAGACAGCGCATGTGCAAGGAAGCTGTCCAATTTTTGTGCGTATGTTATGGCGGTATAGAGGGTCCATAATTCAAATCTATAGGATTTAGTGTGGGCAAGATATAACCGATCGATACACGTCGATATTTGTAGCATATGTTTGTTACGTTGTGTGTAGCTTCTTAGAGTGAGGCGAACGAAAGCTGCGCTGGCTTTGCTGATTCGCGTTGTTGTTTCTGCAGCGTCGATGATACCGTCGTTGTTGAAGACGCCGCACGGATAAGTATAACGTCGTGGCAATATTCAGTGACTCGCTAATCATGGTGACTGTCTGACAGTTGCGGTTCTTTGTAAGATGATTCCTGCTGCGCGTTATAAGTAACGCAAACTTTATGTCTTTTTGACGTTGACAGTCATGCCATAATTCCCAGAAATTAAAGACAAAATGGCCTCCGGTTGAGGATTAATTTACATACATATATGATGCTTAGAAAATGGAGTCTCATTTATAGAGCGAAAATGTTAAAATGAAGATTTGCTTATTTAGCAGCTCGTTTACCGCTTGCCGACCAATTGATATATACAACAACGATTTTCAAATTATCCAGTTAGTGGTTTAATTAGATCAGTCAAATCTACGATCCGTCAAATGACAATTTCTAGAGATAACTTTCGTCAATACTTGTGCCTCTGTTAATGACGAAAATTTTAAATGGCCAATTTGTTTTCATTATTAAAATGTTGGCATAAAACTCTAGCTGAATTATATTCAAATTTAACATGTAAGTTTGGTTCTTCCATCGACTTTTGAGCATTTGACCAAACGCTTTTGAAAATACCAAACAAAATCCAACAGCAATTCAATGTGGCATTCGTTAGCTGTTCTCAACATAATTTGGCGGATCGTTAGATTTGACTGATCTAATTATTCAACCGGTAACAGAATAATTTGAAAATCCTTGTTGCATAATATAGCTAATTAAGCTACTAGATAAATAGAATCTTCATTTTAATATTTTTTCTATGTAACTCACTGTAAAATGGGACGTCATTTTCTAAGAACCATATGTTATAAATTATCGGTATTACTTGGCGGAATGAGCAAAGGTATCCTCCATCAAACACTGTGCCTTGGCAGAGAGCAACGAGAGGAAAGTCATGAATCGGCGAAAAGCGGTTCTTTATACAAAATGTGTATTATGTGGTAGATGCTCATGCTGAACCTTTGGATAACCTATGTTCTTTTAACTCTTTCCTGTCTGGCCCAGTCAAAATGGGTCGGAAAGACTAATGAAGTAGTCAATAGAAAAACACGGCACACGGTAACGCAAGATTAAAAATTGAAACTCGACAAGCGATTCATTGACACGTCAAGTTTGATTTGAGTTCATAAAAAACTCTGCGAACTTGGGTTTTCAGAAAATGTCTAGCTTTCGCAACAGTTATGGTTATTTGCAGAGATATCAAATATAGAACAGAGAGGTGGTTCAATTTTGGATGTTTTTCAGCCCGTCAGGAAAGATTTAAACACGAGCATAATATTACAATAAATATTAGTCATGCCTATCTAATAGCACAGTATACGAGCATAAATCTAATTGGCTTTGAGATCGTAATGTATTTACACAGATGCATGCCGGATATTGAGAATTAACTGCAGAATGTTGACCAATGGAAAACGAGCATAAATTATGAATATATAATAATACTTTAAAAATTATTCTTTCTCTAACTGGTAACCTGCAATGTAGATCATACACAATAGGAGATATGAGCTTGCTTCGCTCGACCCAACAATTATAGCTTCTGAGTTTTGCATACGTTGTATAACTTTTAGATCTCGGTGGAGGGTATATAGCCCGTACAGTAATCTGTCACAATATAGTCTAGTTTTGGTGTGATGATCTGAGGAAGTGTTTCAATTCTAGTTCAGTTGGTTCAGGATTATCAAAAAATCCAGGCAAAGGTGCGCAACCATTTTTGCCGTTCGCCATCGCAACATAAGTAGGTCCAGTTTCCCATCCAAATATAGAACCAAGCATTTGTTTCCATTCACATATACTGTACCAGAACTTCGACATTATTATTCACCTTTACCTTGACACGTTGTCCATGTCAATGTTATACACGAAATAATTGTGATATATACAATTTCATTATCCGTTTCTGCTCAATAATATACTGTTTAAAAAGGCCTAATATCTTAATAAGTATAATTAGTGGACACCCATGTTTTTAAGATATAATATATATACTATAGCTGTTTCCCAACATATAAAAAATATTCAACACCAGTGTAGGTCAATTACCTATCTATCTATCAAGATATTTTATATTCGAGTCAACTCTTCAGTCCGTTTAGGGCTCAGTAGAGTTAATACAGCAAGTGTTAAGTTAAATATGGCTAGGCCATCTTTTTGATAGTTAAGTTCAGGTAAACACTATAGTTTAGCATTTTGAACAGATGGTTTAGTCAATTATAATTATTCCAGTGTATTTATATGAGTTCACTAACATATATACCTTAATTTGGCACACAACGCAGACCGAAAATCACCCAATTCGACAAACTGGAACCCGAAAATAAAAAAACTGTAAGTGAAGCACGATTCTTCTTTTGTTCTATCAATTATATACTAATCCAATATACAGGAGACGGAACAATCTGAGCGTCAGACTTCATGAAGATAAACGTTTTTTATTTATAAATTTGACTCCCCATGAGCGACAGGTGACATTCGTGAGTTTATATAGATCTTTGTGGATTCAAATTCTTAGTTTCTTTTCAAAACATTTTAAATTTTGAGAAAATAAAACATCTATTTATAATATACAAATGGCATTTTCGAGGTGTTTTCTTTATAAAGACAAATAGACATTCTATAGCAGAGTATTTTTAACAGTTTAACTTGGGGATATTATGAAAGTTTAATAGACACTTCTAAAAATTGTTTCAATGGACACGAATAATAGCTTGATATCGAGTTTGGATTCGAAATATATAACAGTAAATACATTATGATCTCATTTGCAACCGCGACTTGCATGGAAATATTGTCTTGTGGGCAGTGAAGGAAATTGGGGAAGTGGCTATTTGATGGCGTCAAAACATTCGGGGAAAATAAGTTCCAAGTTTGCCGGGACAGGACGAAAAACGTCCCGTCTAACATCGATTTCATTTATAAACAGAACGTGATAAATATGAGAGACATATATACATGCCGGGATCCCGTTCAGGCAAACGTCCCGTCTCGCCTCTCGTATAAACAGGCCCTAAATGTAGTCTCATGCTCTTCCTTAAACTATTTCTATGTTTTCTTTACCACAAGGTTATAATCATGTATTCAACGTCAGAAAACGCCACATTCGGGGTAATGCTAACTCTCTCTGCTCTTTCGTTCGTTTTAAATGGCACCTTCTTGATCGTTGTTTGTAAAAACTGGACACTTGTAAAACGAAGGAGGATTACCTATCACGTCACTAACCTTGCTATTGCTGATTCCATAGTAGGAGCAAACGTATTTTGTGGTTACGTTTCAATAATAGCAGCTGGAAGGGAGACAACGTTGACTTCAGCGTTCAGCGCAATTGTATGGACGGCTACTTTATCGTCTTTACTAGCCGTGTGTCTGATGGCCATTGAGCGGGCGATATGCATCAAGAAGCCTCATACCTGGAACCAAATTCTTCCACTGAAAAGAATCCTTATAGTTATGGCTGGGAAATGGGTTCTCACGCTAGCACTGGTAATTCTCCTCTATTTCTACACGTCGACATTCAAGTTCGTTGGCCTGCTTTTCGTCCACATTCCCATTTTTGCAACTGCAGTGCTCTATATCAATGTCTACTTGAAGATCTGGAAAGCAAAGTCGTCAAACGAAGTACACGATGAAACCCAGCAGAATTCTGCAGAGACGATTAACGAAAGACGAAACAACCTGATACAGCAGAAAGTTGGTAGTTTTGTTCTTATTTTGACCATGGTAATGATAATGACCATGTCACCCGTTTTAATCAACCTAACAGTCATAAGTACTTGCGAATTGTTCGAGTTAAACTGCAAGTTTATAAAAACGGTAAAGGTGGTCAAGGAATATTTCTTCTTGTTGTCAATAATGAACTTCGTCGTCAATCCGTTATTGAATGTTTGGAGAATAAGTATGTATCGCAAGGCGTTTTCGAAAATGTTTGGAAGGGCTGACAGTGACAACTCATAAAGATATTATAATTTTTTCGTAATTTTTTAAAACTTTTCAGCGGTTCCGTAATGACCGGTCTTTACCGGTTTTTATTATATGGCACAAGCTACTTCCGGTGAAATTGCGTGCTCTGATTGGCTGAGACACGTCACGTGCCGGTCCGTTATTTCCCGTAATGGACCGGTCCGGATTACGGATTTTGTCAGCCATTTTGTTTACAAAGGAGCGAACAACGATAGGAAACTTTGAAAAGCAGCAAAAATTGAACGAATTTAGTAAACTAAGCACTAAATCATGTACGAGTCGGGCGATGAACAATCTAAATGAGAGTATTACTATCATGAAAGCAATAGAAGAACAAGAACAAGATTGAAAATGACGATTCTGTCACTCAAAACGTATGTAAAGTATGTTGTTTAAAAAATCCATGCCATATAATAAACTTCTTATTAACCTCGACCGCTTGGTCATTACGGGAAAATATCAGACCTCGGTCTTTTATGTACGAACCTCGCCCTACGGGCTCGGTCCGTACTGTCAAGACCTCGGTCTGATATTTTCCCGTAATGACCGCGCTCTCGGTTGATAAGAAGTTAGTAATGACCGCTCAGCAACCAATCAGATTGCAGAAAAGCTGTATTAAGACAGCTCACGAGCCAAGCCATATAATAAACATATTTATTGAATTTTTATATTATTTTAGATTCTAGATTTAAATTGCTTGTATTGTATATGTAGTAGTTTTTATAGTTTAAAGTTCATTTACACGTACGTATTATGAACGAGATTTTTTAACTCTTGCAGGCCATTACGTGTATAAATAAAGTTTGATTCGATTTGATGATCTCGTTCTTGAGTTATTCAATTATGACCAATCTGAAAATAAAGCATATCTTCAAAAGTATTGAAAAGAAATTGCTTGAAACTTTGTACAGGTACACAGTTCACTAAATTGAATATCCCTACTTCAACTATATGGTTTTCATAGCAACAGATTATTTTTCAGAATCATTTCTTCCTTTAAATTGCCTATGCAATGAAAAATTCAGTTGTAAAATAACTCTTTTGTTTGAAAGAACTCTTAAAACTATGAAGACTAACCATTTACAACTTTTTCATATCTCACTTCACTCTTGAGATATTAAGATTTGTTTAATATGTAAATGATCATACTTATGACATCACAATGCATAATGACTTATTGAAAAATTCTGCATATCTTTATCGTTATCGCATTTCCATGGTTTGATAATTTGCATATTTGATGTCATTGGATACATCCACACACATGCACCTGCATTTCAAGTGACTTCATTACATAATTTCAAGGATATATCCTAAGGGTTTTCAATAAGTTATTATGCAGTGTGATGTCATAAGTATGATCATGTCATATTAAACAAATCTTAATATCTCAAGAGTGAAGTGAGATATGGAAAAGTTGCAAATAGTTAGTATTTATAGTTTTAAGAGTTCTTTAAAACAAAAGAGTTATTTTACAACTGAATTTTTCATTGCATAGGCACTTTAATAAACTTCTATAATTTTTTATTTTTCTAAAATAATTTTTGAGAACTGTTGACAACCAAAATATCATAATATCAATAGTATTGCCAACAAAACAGGGCGACGTGTACGGCATGGTAGAAAATACTAATTTTGCTTCAGAATAAAAGGAGTCTGGAGACTATCCTGTTACTATGGCAACAATAATTAAGTAGACGTAGAGATATTCATTTTGCAGAACTGTTCAATTAGGTACATTTATTTCTTATGGGTGATGATGAAATCATGCGCCATTTTGTTTACAAAATCTGCCGTCGCAAAATTGCAAGCAGCCTTCCAATGATGCTTCGTGGGCCTACAGAGGAGGCAGGTGTTACACCATGGTTACTTTGAGAATTATTGAGTAGTAGGTTTAATTATTACGTGTTTTTCATTCTATCTTGATTCTCATTGGTTATAAAGAAACAACTAACTCAAGAGAGCATTTAATTCCAAGTGTGACATTTTAGTGTGAATAATCAACTTACGGGTCTATAATAATAATATTTCTTTAATAGCCATTATAAGATGAAAAATACAATGGATTTACAGTATTTTTTTAATTTAAAACTATAACAAACTAATATATTATATACAGATTAAAACCGTAGCTAGAATAAAACCGTTAATTACAAAGCCAATGCCTCTGCCCTAGTAAGAGACAGCATGGTAATGACCTCCCATTGTCCTCAAGCTGTATGGCTGGTCAACAGGAGGTAGTATGAACTTGTTACATGAGTTTGAACTATCATTCTTGATACGTTCATATTATTTGAGTGTTAGTGTGTCCAGGGCCTTTTTTAACTATTAAGCTGGGGGGATGCCCCCCCAGTCCCCCCTTGTGCCACCGACTAATCAATTTTTGCCCCCCCCCCCCCCCCCCCCCCCAGGAAAAGTCCCTTTTTCTTAAAGTGCCTATGAAACGAAAATTAAGTTTGTTTTATTCGAAAGAACTTTTAAAATAATGAAGAATATTAATTTACAGCTCTCTCGTATTTCACTTGGTTCTTGAGATATTTAGACTTATGTGATATTCAAATGAGATAACCTATGACGTCAAAGGGTTTGCAATACATTTTAACATATTGGAAAATCGTGTATATCTTTAAGATTATTAAACGAAATCACTTGAAACTTTGCATGTGGATACAGACAACTAAACTGGAGAACATCGTTCTAGTTTTATGGTCGCCATGGTAACAAATTAGTTTTCAGACATCTTAATTTCTAAAATAAAATGATTTGTTTTCTCTTCCGTCCCAAACATTTGCGGGTTGGTACTGGTTTAGCAGATTTTTACGGACTTAACCAATTCTATATAAACTGAAGTTTAAATTAGGTGCAACACATAGCTATGTCAGAAAACAAATATTTTTGACAAAGAGACTTAGAGGTCTGGGAACTATATTAGTGGTTTGTATCCACATGCAAAGTTTCAAGTGATTTCGTTTAATAATCTCAAAGATATACACGATTTTCCAATATGTTAAAATGTGTTGCAAACCCTTTGACGTCATAGGTCATCTCGTTTGAATGTCACATAAGTCTAAATATCTCAAGAACCAAGTGAAATATGAAAGAGCTGTAAATTAATATTCTTCATTATTTTAAAAGTTCTTTCAAATAAAACAAACTTAATTTTCGTTTCATAGGCACTTTAAATTTAATTAACCAATAAGCAAGGAATAAAAATTAAACAAATGGAAAGTAAGTTTTAGCCCTTAATTAACAACTTGTAGACTTACTGAAATTATTATGTTGACCTACGTGGCGCGCGTCCCCCATTTAAAATCCCGCAAACAAGTGTTTTCTGTTTTTTACCATAATATGATAAACGCAATATTATATGACCGATTATAAGCACAATGTTTTGGTAGCTTATGAAGATGCCTAAAGGCTAAAGTGTTTATATTGGTTCAGTACTACTTCTGAGTTTATATATTAATGTGTTTCATAATCTTGATGCCCTATGTAATCGTGCATTTTTAGCAATGGCGTGGTGCCTTAATTTCGCAAAAATTCTTATCAGAAATCGCCGTAAAAGCACTTCTGGGCTTTGCAAAATTAAAAATGTTCCTGAGGGGGCATGCCCCCAGACCCCCCTACTAGATTACCGTTACCCCTTTCGAACAACCCTGGATCCGCCACTGATCATGAACTGTAGAACAAATATATATATATAAAAACACGAAAAAGCCTACGAAGGTCCCTTTTAGGAAAATGAGTGCCCTGGGAATACTCCATTGACGTAATGAATATACTTCGTACACGTAGGAAACTACGTATATTGAGCTAGGATACGTCGCAGACAGCGCGTAGCGTAGCAATATGCGGTTCAGGCGGTTCATTGAACCACGGGCCCCCGAATGTCCAAGCCCCAAGCAAGTAAAATCTGAGTCAACGGATTATTCCGCTGACTGTCCCAAATTTCTGGACATGCGACTACAAAAGCCCTCACTCTTGAACCGGGGCCACTGAAACCCTAGCTACGCCACTGCGCATGTGCAAGGAAGCTGTCCAATTTTTGTACGTATATGTTATGGCGGAATTAAGAGGGTTCATAATTTACATCTACATGCAGGATTTAGTGTTGGCAAGATATAACCGATCTATACACGTCGATATTTGTATAGCATGCGTTTGTTACGTTGCGCGTTGATCCTACACCTGCTTAGAGTTAGGCGACCGAAAGCTGCGCTGGTTTTTCTGATTCGCGTTGTTGTTTCTGCAGCGTCGATGATACCGTCGTTGTTGAAGACGCCGCGCACAGATAAGTATAACGTCGTGGCAATCTTCTGTGGCTCGCTAATCATGGTGACTGTCTGACAGTTGCGGTTCTTTGTAAGATGATTCCTGCTGCGCGTTATAAGTAACGCAAACTTTATGTCTTTTTGACGTTGACAGTCAGGCCATAATTCCCAGAAATTAAAGACAAAATGGCCTCCGGTTGAGGATTAATTTACATACATATATGATGCTTAGAAAATGGAGTCTCATTTATAGAGCGAAAATATTAAAATGAAGATTTGCTTATTTAGCAGCTCGTTTACCGCTTGCCGACCAATTGATATATACAACAACGATTTTCAAATTATCCAGTTACTGGTTTAATTAGATCAGTCAAATCTACGATCCGTCAAATGACAATTTCTAGAGATAACTTTCGTCAATACTTGTGCCCCTGTTAATGACGGAAATTTTAAATAAAGATTTTTTTTCATTATTAAAATGTTGGCATAAAACTCTAGCTGAATTATATTCAAATTTAACATGTAAGTTGGGTTCTTCCATCGACTTTTGAACATTTGACCAAACGCTTTTGAAAATACCAAACAAAATCCAACAGCAATTCAATGAGGCATTCGTTAGCTGTTCTCAACATAATTTAGCGGATCGTTAGATTTGACTGATCTAATTATTAAACCGGTAACTGAATAATGTGAAAATCGTTGTTGCATAATAGCTAATTAAGCTACTAGATCAATAGAATCTTCATTAATTAATATTTTTGCCCTTGGCTATACATATAGTTACAACTCACGGTAAAATGGGACGTCCTTCTCTAAGAACCATATGTTATAAATTATCGGTATTGCTTGGCGGAATGAGCAAAGGTATCCTCCATCAAACACTGTGCGTGTTCTTGGCAGAGAGCAACGAGAGCAAAGTCATGAATCGGCGAAAAGCGGTTCTTTATACAAAATGTGTATTATGTGGTATATGCTCATGCTGAACCTTTGGATAAACTATGTTCTTTTAACTCTTTCCTGTCTGGCCCAGTCAAAATGGGTCGTATATATGACTAATGAAGTCGTGAATAGAAAAATACGGCATGCACGGTAACGCAAGATTAAAAATTGAAACTCGACAAGCGCCAGGCACATGAGATGCATTGACACGTCAAGTTTGATTTGAGTTCATAATAAACTCTGCGAACTTGGGTTTTCAGAAAATGTCCAGCTTTCGCAACAGTTATGCAGGTTATTTGCAGAAATATCAAATATAAAACAAATAAATAAAGATTTAAACACGAGCATAATATTACAATAAATATTAGTCATGCCTATCTAATAGCACAGTATAGGAGCATAAATCTGATTGGCTTTGAGATCGTAATGTATATTTACACAGATGCATGCCGGATATTGAGAATTAACTGTAGAATGTTGACCAATGGAAAACGAACATAAATTATGAATATATAATAATACTTTTAAAATTATTCTTTCTCTAACTGGTAACCTACAATGTAGATTATACACAACTAGAAATACGTGTACGCAACCACCCCTCGCCCGCTTACTGTTTGAGGCTTTAATATTGCCAAACTGAACAGATTTTCCAACTGCTTATTTTTTGGGTGCAATTTGTGGGTAGTGTACTGAACAGAACCCAAGTGGGAAAGTCTGCCAACACTAAATTGTCTCGCAGGCAGGGTTAGAAGCCAATTGTGTAACTATTGATTATTGAAATTAATAATTAATTTTAATAATTATAATTTAAATAATAATTTTATTAATTATATATTACATAATTAAAGTTAATTATGTCAGTTAGGACTGGCACTGTCCAGGCCTACTATCCAGGACAAAGGTGAATTTAAACAGACACACTAAGCCATTGGCCAGAAGGGCATATGCCATAATATCAGATGAGCGTAAATGCTGATTGTTATAGCCAGTATGTGTATGTTTACACTATTAAAGTCAATAAAATGTAAGCCAGGCCCAGGTCGTGGCTGGCCAGGTTGGTCCTATAGACTTGCAATATATGTAAACACAGCTAATTAAGTCTGTACTTTTTTACATCCTTACTACAAGACACCAGTATATACTCTATATCAGCTAATTTTTGAGTTTTGCAATGAGTGTTGTACTCTGACTATATATTGATAAGCTCGATAAACCTTTTATTCTGTTAGAAGACTTCTGTTGCTTTTATTAATATATAATCTTATTATATTATATAATTATGGTGTACCGGTATTTCAATGGTATTCAAGTGCTGTTAACACATTTCAAAAAGATGAAATGACAAAAGTCCATAATATGCAACAAAGAACATTGCTTAATCTAATTATTTCATCAATATATCATTAATTCAAGATGAAATTCCTTTCAGCTGCTTGTTGTCAGTGAGATGATACCAGTTGTTTAATCCCTAATGTGTTCCCCTGACACAGTGAGTGTTAACCTACCCAATTATACAGTATTTACAGTATATATCCTACAAAAGCTGAGTAAATATATACAGGACTGGCATTGTCTAGGCCTAATACAGGACAAAGGTGTTTACACAAACACACTAAGCCATTGGCCAGACCAGCATGCCATCAGATGAGCATATAAACACTGATTGTTATAACCAGTGTGGTGCATGTTTAGACTATTAAAGTCAGTAAAATGTAAGCCAAGCCCAAGGTGGCATCCAGCCAGGTTGGTCCTGGTTAGTCCTATAGACTTGCAGTATAAACACAACTATAATCTGTACTTTTTTACATCCTTACCACCAGTACTGGTAGTCTGGTACTCACTATAATAGGCTAATTATCAAGTATTGCAATTATTCCATTGTGGATGAGGTTGCAAAGTGACATTGAATAAAAGTATAAAATCTGCCATTCAAAATTTGTATTAACATTTGTTATTCTGCAATATTATAATAAACTGCACATAATTTATTGGTATATCGTGACCGTGTGTAAGGACTATTCAATTTCGAGCGAAAGCCCTTCAAAGAGTGATTTCGTGATGTCTGATTGACAGGCTCACGTTTGTTTTTAATCGCCATGACGCCATGCCAAAAGTGAAATGTTCCGACCACAATATATTTTGAAGTACTAACTCTAAGGACTCATTCTACATATCTAATGAAAGCTTGATTAACAGCGTCCGACATACCTACAAAAATATTTTTGTAACTGATAGCTAACAGCTTGAAAAAAGCGGATTGGATTGACAAACTCCGAGTAAATATTTTAGATATTCAGACGACGATATCTTTTGAACTACTAACTCTAGAAAATCATGCTATACATCAAATAAAAGCCTGCATAACATACTCGGAAATGTTTGCCAATCTATCTTTGTAACTGACTAACAGGTTTAAAAAACCGAAAACGGGTTTACCTTTAGTTTTGACGCCACGTATAAAACTTGATTTACGAACTTGATTTATCTTCCGACCACGATATATTGCATTTTTACTGCCTTTTCACGACCTTTTTGAACTCAAATCTTCATTCACCGTATAACCCGACGTATAACCCGACAAAACACGTACTTTTCTTTTACGGTTTCAATTTAAATATTAATTCAAATGCAGATATTTATTATTTACCATATCTAGTTACCGCGCATGGGCCGTTGATCTTGAATATATATAAATATCTAAACTGTATGCAACTTCAGCCTCCCTTTGCATTTCCCGTGATAAGGGACTAAACGCCGGTCGATATTAGCACCCTCGCCCACACGCCTTCGCGCCGGGCGAGGGGATAAGAGATATGAGCTTGCTTCGCTTGACCCAACAATTATAGTTTCATCTCGGTGCAAGGTATATAGCCCGTACAGTAATCTATCACTATATAATCTAGTTTTGATGTGATGATCTGAGGAAGTGTTTCAATTCTAGTTCAGTTGGTTCAGGATTCTCAAAAAAATCCATGCAAAGGTGCGCAACCATTTTCGGCGTTCGCCATCGCAAATTAAGTAGGTCCAGTCCAATTAAGTAGGTCCCATCCAAATATAGAACCAAGCATTTGTTTCCATTCACATATACCGTACCAGAACTTCGACATTATTATTCACCTTTACCTTGACACATTGTCCATTCAATAATACATGTTCTCAGGATTATTTGTGAAGGAAAATTTCTAGTGTTGGAATATATATACATTTTAAGACCAAACCGGGACCAGTTGCGACTAATGCAACTTAAGGCCTTCCGGCTGGAATTGAACCCGCGACCCTGCGATGCTAGTGCAGTGCTCTGACCACTGAGTTACGGAAGATATTGGCGAGAGCCTAGTCAGGAGTTCTGTATATATAGTGGTGGTAATGCCGGGATAAGATTCTGGGTATATTACAAGTAATATTTGGCGTTTCACTCGATCAAACTACATGTTTTCAGGATTATTGGTGAAGGACGCCCATGTTTTTAAGATATAATATATATACTAGCTGTTTCCAAATATATGCAAAAAATTCAACACTAGTTTAGGTCAATTACCTATCTATCTATCAATATATTTTATATTCGAGCCAACTCTTCAGTCCATTTAGGGCTCAGTAGAGTTAATACAGCAAGTGTTAAGTTAAATATGGCTAGGCCATCTTTTTGATAGTTAAGTTCAGGTAAACACTATAGTTTAGCATTTTGAACAGATGGTTTAGTCAATTATAATTATTCCAGTCTATTTATATGAGTTCACTAACATATATACCTTAATTTGGCACACGACGCAGACCGAAAATCACCAAACTCGACAAAGGCAAAACCTAAAAGTGGAATCCGAAAATAAAAAAACTGTAAGTGAAGCACGATTCTTCATTTGTTCTCTCAATTCTATACTAATCCAATACACAGCAGACGGAACAATCTGAGAGTCAGACTTCATGAAGATAAACGTTTTTTATTTATAAATTTGACTCCCCAGCGACAGGTGACATTCGTGAGTTTATATAGATCTTTGTGGATTCAAATTCTTAGTTTCTTTTCAAAACATTTTAAATTTTGAGAAAATGAAACATCTATTTAATAACCAAAGGCATTTTCGAGGTGTTTTCTTTATAAAGACAAATAGACATTCTACAGCAGAGTATTTTTAACAGTTTAACTTGGGGATATTATGAACGTTTAATAGACACTTCTAAAAATTGTTTCAATGGTCACGAATAATAGCTTGATATCGAATTTGGATTTGAAAGAGAGCAGTAAATACATTATGATCTCATTGGCAACCTCGACATGGAGATATTGTTCCGTAGGCAGTGAAGAAGACTACCGTATTTGATGGCGTCAAAACATTCAGGGAAAATAAGTTCACAATAAATGTAGCTCTATTCTTCATTAAACTATTATTGCGTTTTCTTTACCACAAGGTTACAATCATGTCAACGTCAGAAAACGCCATAGTCATGGGGATCGTGCTAACTCTCTCTGTTCTTTCGTTCCTGTTAAATGGCACCTTCTTGATCGTTGTTTGTAAAAACTGGACACTTGTAAAACAAAGGAGGATTACCTATCACGCCACTGACCTTGCTATTGCTGATTGCATAGTCGGAGCAAGCACATTTTGTTATTACGTTTCAATAATAGCAGCTGGAAAGGAGACCACGTTGACTTCAGTGTTTAGATCGATAGTATGGACGGCGTCTCTAACATCTTTACTATCCGTGTGTCTGATGGCCATTGAGCGGACGATATGCATCAAGAAGCCTCATACCTGGAACCAAATTCTTCCACTGAAAAGAATCCTCATAGTCATGGCAGGGAAATGGCTTCTCGCGCTAGCACTGAAAATGCTCATGTATTTCTACACGCTGACAATGACGTTTCTCGTATTAGTTCTTATTCCCATTCCAATCTTTGTGACTGCATTGTTGTATATCAATATGTACATGAAGATCTGGAAGTCAAACAAAGTACATGATGAAACTCAGCAGGAATCTTCCGAAGCGATCAACGAAAGACAAAACAACCTGGTGCAACAGAAAGTTGCACCAGGTTGTTTTGACCATGGTCATGCTAATAACCATGTCGCCCGTTGTACTTATACCCTAGCAGTCATAAGTACATGCGAATTGTTCGAGTTAAACTGCAAGTTTATAGAAACCTTAAAGGTGATCAAGCAATATTTTTATTTGTTGTCAACAATGAATTTCGTCGTCAATCCGATATTCTATGTTTGGAGATTGAGTATGTATCGCAAGTTGTTTTGGAAAATGTTTGGTAGGGCTGAAAGTGAGAACTCATAAAGATATATATATATTATGATATATAATGCTACGAGACATAACGAATCAGAAACAAATAATTTCAGAAGAGGGGACATGGTGTAACATCAGGACGATTTTGTACAAGGCGTCGCTTTAATTGAGCTTACGATCAATCTGAAAATGAAGCATATCTTCAAAACTATTGAACAAAATTGATAGAAACTTTGCACAAGTATACAATTGCCTAAACTGCAAGTTCGCAGAGTCTTTTGCTCCTTTAATAACATCTTTATTTTCTGGCTTTTCTAAAACAATTTTTGACTATTGGCTGAGTGATCGCCTAAGAGCTCTTCAGGATATAGCATGACTACCAAAAATATCAAGTCGTACTGGACACGAAATTGTTCAATTAGATACACTTATTCTTTATGGATGATTATGAGATCAGGCGCCATGTTGTTTAGAAATTATGTCCTCGCAAAATTGCAAGAAACCTTCCCATGATTCTTCGCGGTCCTGTAGAGCAGGTGTTACACCATGGTTATTCTGAGAATGATAGAGAAGTAGGATTAATTATTGTATATTTTTCACTCTATCTTGATTCTCATTGGTTGTAAGGAAACAACTATCTCAAGAGAGTGTTCAATTTCAAGCGTGACATTTTAGCGTGAATAGACTTATCCAATTCACGTGTCTATTGATTTATATTAAAATTTAACATTAAATCAATCACTCTATAGAATAGCGCTCTATCTGCTTAAAGAGAAGTTCGGTGCGAACCTAAAATCCTCGAACTTTACAATTTGTTTTTAGAACAGTAAGTGTTTGTTAAAAGTGCAATGTTGTATGCATTGATCAACAATTATAAGCTATCTGAATTTGTAATTATTACGTAATTAATATTTCTTACGAGGAAGAAGAAATATATATTAACTCTCTGTACCCTAACCATATAATTTTTATTTAAGAAAATCGATTTAAATCGCTGCTTGTATTGAGGAACTAGATGAGAAATTTTTATAACGCATTTCTTTTGAAAATATGATGTCTTGAGTGTTCTTCATAGACAGTGGAGTTGTTTTGATGGCGATCGCATAGTGATAGCTGTTGTGATTGCTCTTCGGTGGAGAACAAATGGAAATAAACGATTTAGTTTCCCATGCGGGAAGGAAAAGAGGAGCTTCTAAGGCACGAGTATAGGTTAGATAACGATCACTGGTGTTCTATGGGATACAGAGTGGGATACAGAGTCCCGAGAATGAGATAGAAGGCCACAAGTGACTTTCTATCTAATTCGAGGGACTCTATATCCCATAGAGCACCAGAAACCGTTATCTAACCATCATAGAGAATGGTTGAAACCATGAAGTAATTGAAACTTTTACTATAAAATTGTTTTTTGCCTCGCACATTTACCGGAGACACTAATTTTATTGAATTAGTTAGTAAATTTATTGAATTCATTAATGAACCCTGAATAAATTCAAAAACTCTATTATTAGAAAAACTCTATAAAGAAAACAAAATAACTTTCAGTGGACTCTATATAGAGTTCACTAATCTGTCTAATCTTGATGAATTAAAACACTATGGAATATAGAGCAGTGAAATACTCGATGTGGATTGGCTGAGTGGTTGGAACCATTCTCTATATACGATATAGAACCACTTAGTCAACTAGCGATACCTTTTTAACTTAATTTATTAAATGCCGAACCTTTGGAAATAAACTGAAGTCACTAAGATCTTTCAGATGAACTCTACCTTTATTTTGACTAGAGTACCCTTTACGTAGCTTTGTTTCTTTTTAAAAATTTGCAAATTTTAAAAAATGAAAATTTATTTAAATAGTGAATATCAACCGTCTTGTATTGCACGTTTATGTTTATGTTTTGTTAAGATAAATACAATATTTATTTAAAGTCGGTGACATAGGAAGTGGTTGTCCATTCTTCCGAGCCAGACTCTCATGTTTAAAATGCACGACTATATATATATATATACATTTGTAAAATCTATCTAAAATTACTTATACAAAATCTAATCTAATTACAATGATATAAAATTCATTAAATGACATGTATTGAGAAAGTATTAAATAATATGTAGAATTAAAGTAGAGTAAAATAGTCATAAAAATAGAGTTCAAGTGCAACGCATGTACTTACAACCAAGATTTAAATTCCTGTTAAAATCTAATTTAGTAATCAAGTTACGAAGATCAGCTAAAGAATTAGAGTTTTTAATGTTAGAGGGAGATCATTCCATATATGTAAAATTATATAACAAAACGAATTATGTAAATATAAAGTGTTATACCGTACTTGTTCAAAATTTAGAACGCTACCTCTAAGATTATAGAAAAAAGCCGTAATTCCATGGTTACCAGTTCGCGTTCCTACGTTTGTATGCGGATGACACGACAAATTATGCTTAGACGTGCTTTGTTGCCAACTTGACGTGGTAAATACTCCGGAAATTCGCTATGAGTCTTCTCAGAAAACCTACACAAGCTTTTCTAGCCATCTATAATCCAAAATGTCCACAGGGAACTTATGTTCTTATTTGAACCTCGCCGTTTGGGACTTTCGCGTTTCGCCTCACTGGAGGATGACATAATTCAAAACGAAAATGAACAAAACCTCGAGTTTTGTCAAAACTACAGAAATAATTACTTTCTAAGATATGTCTTCTTTCGTGGCACTCCATCGAGATGACGTTAGTATCCATGTTTGTCCGCATTTATCCATAATTCTTGTGGCCGTAACAAAAGAAAATAGCTCGTTTGCAATCAGTCAAATTTCGTTTGTTTGTCCGCATTTTGAGCTATTAATAGCAGCCAGACGCTACGCTATTAAAAGACAAGAATAATAATTTATATCAAGAATTGAGATGATATTTACGGATGAATTCATTAAGTGAATTTCTTGCTTCAAAACTTCTTCCCGACCGAACACGTAATAATGTATTATGGAGGACACTCAGTCATTAAGTGACATGAAAGGTATTTTCCAGATGTTTTGCTCAAGTAGGCAAATAGATCTGTTAGCAGACTATGTTTTGCAGTTTTAATACGATATAATACGTCAAAACATTCGGGGGGAAAGGTTCTCATGTAGCGGCCCGTCGTTATCTAACCCATTACTGCGTCTTCTTTACTGGCAGATAGATAGAAAAGAAGAAAAAGTGAATTACATGGACCGTCAAAAAAGAGAGAAGCGAAAAGTGTTGTTTCGAATATTTCGCGTAATGTTATTTTTTACCTGAAAATGGATGGAATGAAAGTATGTTGCATGGGCTTTCTTGTTGTAGGTGTATCGAGTCCTAATTATCATTTAATTATATTTAATTCCCATTTGCAATCCTGCTTGCCTATAATGCTCAAGTCCTGGCAACGGTCTCAGCCTGAAGCTATACTCGCCAATATTTTGTCTCGTCCAAATATTTTTTCTCTCCTCCATGGCCCAGCCGAAGTTCTTGAAAATTCAATTATACTCTTTGTAACGAGGACTTGCTGGGTGTTGAAACATATAGATATCAATGAAACACAAGGATTTCTCCTACTCACAAAAATATTATATCTTCACATGCGAAGATAAAAATAATATCTTTACTGCTCACAGCCTCACAGTGAAGTTATCATTTTTATCTTCACTGTGAAAATATCATCATGACTATTTCATCAATTTCAATATAATAAACTGAACATTAATACTTCGGCCCATCCACTGTTCGGCTTCAGATGCCCTTTGCAAACTTAAATGGAAACCACTCTTACTACGAAGACAGTTTCATCGTTGTGTTTTTTTTTACAAATGTACAAATAATTTAATTATTTATAATCATAATGTCACTGTAAATACCAAAATACATAATACACGTCAGTGTAATGATTTGCACTTGCCACTACCCAGAACTAAATGGGGAAAGCAACGAATTGCCTTTCAAGGATTGAAAGAATGGAACGCTGTGAACATTAAAATTAGAATCTCTGACTCTCTTTTATTTTTGTTAACGTAAACTTGATGCATCTTCTTATGTTTTTAGTTTTTATTCCTATTTACCTTTGTAAATTCATTTAATTATTTTTTGTTATATTTGTTATTGTCAGGGCCCTATTGTGATATAGGTTCCCTATTAAAATATTATCATCATCAAAGGGTCGCTTGAAGAAACGACTTTCATCATCTCGTCTCACTCCACAAGGCCATGTAATCCTCTATAATACACATCCATGTTAATTTGACATTTTCAAGAAATATGTCTCATCTGCAGGTGCTCAGAACTATTTATATTGATGTTCAAAAAACGCCCATTCACTTTCTTGCTTGAGTCCTCTAGCAGGAACACCACATGAAGTTGAAAAACCAAGCGGCTGAGAAGAGCAACATTTTTAAAACAAAAAGACGAAAGAAGAAAAGGTAAGGAAATGAGAAGCAATGTAAACTTTCATGTCCTGACGTTCATGTTTCAAAAATAAAAATAAATCAACATGAAAAGAATATTAACTTTAATGCAAGATAGGAATTAATGGTTGTTATGTGAAAGTAAATCGTCGTGGGTTGAGCCGTCGTATGTCGACAAAGCTCAGGGCAATTGTGTATTTTTTCTTTCCTCTATCTGCTGTGTAACTTTCGTATACGTAGCTGTTTTGTTACGTGCTGACAATTGTCACCATTTGGGGCGATCTCGGGCGGCAAGGTTCGAGTTTTTAATGTCAATTTCGCAGCGCTTGAAATTGGCTTTCGGTGAATCTTTATACCGTTTCTAGTTATGCTCCCATTGTTCTTTTTCAAACAGCTAGTTCACCGCGTAGAACAGAGCTTTTGCTGTTTGGTCATCGCACATTCTTTCCAAGTGCCTGGCCTAGCGAATTCGGGATCGTATCAAGTAAGATTCGAGCCCGTCTAGTTTACATCGGAGAATCAGATCTTGGTGTTTGGCATATTGCCTGGCCATAGGATATGTCGCAGGCGGCGCATGTGGAAGCTGTCCAGTTTTTGGATGTTATGACGGTACAAGGTCGAAAATTCGCATCCATGGGTTACTGTGTGAGCAAGATGACCGATGGATAAACGTCGACGATTTTTATCATTACCAGAAATTAAGGACAAAATGGCCGCCGGTTGAAGACTAATTTACATAAGGTCCTTAGAAAATGGCGTCTCATTTTACAGTGAGTTACAGAGTAAGAAAATATTAAAATGAAGATTGTGCTTATCGTGTAGCTCGTCTACCGTTTACCGACCTCTTAATATCTGCAACGACGATTTTCAAACAATTCAGTTGCCGGTTTGATTAGATAATATCTACCAAATGACTAATTTCCAGAGATAATTTTGGTCAATAATTGTGTCTCTATTAATGACGGGAATTTTATAATGCCCAATGTCTTGTTCTTATTAAAAGTTTGGTGATTACGAAAATAATATGTAAGATGTATAAGTTATAGGTTCTTCCATTGACTTTCTAACATTAGACCAAACGCTTTTGAAAATACCAAACACTGAACTGAATCAAACAACAATTCAATTTTGCATGTTTTTCAGCCCGACAAGGTGTGTTTTATTACACACTAAGGCGTGTTTTATTACACACTAAGTTGTTTTTTCATATAAACAATATTTTATTGCAAGGCAATTATTCCAAAAGCCAAAGGCTTATCTTGGGAATTCTTACCATGAAATTTAAGAAACAATTTTTTGTGTCCATTTGACACAGCAAAACTACAGAAAAATAATGATTAAGGAGCACATGGTCAAAAGCAAATTGAATTAAGAGAAACGTTTAGAGTCAATAATAAAGTTTTGAACACATAAAAAAGATTCACATTCGTTTGGAAAGAAACATCAGGATTTCCATGTAAGAGCCACTGTAAATGAAACTAGATGCGTTGGACCATTGTGTACCAATTAACCGAGCAGCGGAGGCAAGGAAACCAATATGAAGAGCAGCATATCGGTCACGGTCAAAAAAGAAATGTAGAATCGCCTTTTAATGCAGCCACAGATACAAAAAGGAGACGACACACAGTTCTTAAGGAATAAAAAGGTGTGTTTTAGTACATACTAAGGTGTGTTTTATTACACTCTAAGGTGTGTTTTATTACACACTAAGGTGTGTTTTATTACACACGAAGGTGTGATTTATTACATACTAAGGTGTGTTTTATTACACACTAAGGTGTGTTTTATTACATACTAAAGTGTGTTTTATTACACACTAAGATGTGTTTTATTACATACTAAAGTATGTTTTATAACACACTAAGGTGTGTTTTATTACATACTAAAGTGTGTTTTATTACACACTAAGGTGTGTTTTATTACACACTATAAGGTGTGTTTTTTACAGATCTTGTGATGTGTACAAATCACTTGACCCATTGCGAAAAACAGCACAATAACATCCATCTGCACTTCATATGTGCATGAATCGGAGAAAAGCAGTTATTTATATATAGCATGGTATATCATGGGCTAGATGCTTATCCTAAATCTTTGGATAAACTCTGTTCTTTTCAACACGGAAATAATCTTAAAATAGATACTAGATCCTAGCACACATAACCATAAATCATGGCTCTTTCTTGTACGCTAATAGATTATGAGTTTATGGATCTTCGTCGATTCAAACGCATAGTTTTTAAAAATAATTAAATTTTGACAAAATTATACATCTATTTAAGTATACAAGATGGCGTTTTATCATGGAGTTTTCTTTATATGGAGTTTTCTTTATATAATAACACTTTTATTTTATAATGGGATATATTATATTGCCAACCTCGACTACCTTTATTTCGTGAATATCGAAGGAAATTGGGGAAGTGTCTATTTGAATGGCGTCCAAACATTCGGACAAAATAAGTTCACAATAAATGTTGTTCTGTTCTTAATTAATCCATTACTGCCTTTTTAGCGCAGGTTACAATCATGTCAACGTCAGAAAATGCCACAATGGGGGTCATGCTAACTCTATCTGATCTTTCGTTCCTCTTAAATGGCACCTTCTTAATCGTTATTTGTAAAAACTGGACACTTGTAAAACAAAGGAGGATTACCTATCACGTCACTAACCTTGCTATCGCAGATTCCATAGTCGGAGTAAGCGCACTTTGTTATTACATTTCAATAATAGCAGCTGGAAGGGAGACCAAGTTGACTTTAGCATTCAGAGCAATAGTATGGACGGCTACTCTATCGTCTTTACAAGCCGTGTGTCTGATGGCCATTGAGCGGGCGATATGCATCAAGAAGCCTCATACCTGGAACCAAATTCTTCCATTGAAAAGAATCCTCATAATCATGGCTTGGAAATGGCTTCTTATGCTAACACTTGTAATTCTCTTCTATATCTATCCGTCGACAATGAAGTTCGTTGGCCTGGTTTTGGTCTACATTCCCATCTTTGTGACTGCAGTGCTGTATATCAATGTCTACTTGAAGATCTGGAAAGCAAACTCAAACAAAGTAGATGATGAAACCCAGCAGAATTCTTCCGAGGCGATCAACGAAAGACGAAACAACCTGATGCAGCAGAAAGTTGGTAGTTTTGTTCTTATTCTGACCATGGTGATGGTAATAACCATGTCACCCGTTATACTTACCCTAACAGTCATAAGTACATGCGAATTATTTGAATTAAACTGCAAGTTTATAGAAACCTTAAAGGTGATCGAGCAATATTTCTACTTGTTGTCAATAATGAATTTCGTCGTCAATCCGCTATTGAATGTTTGGAGAATAAGTATGTATCGCAAGGCGTTTTGGAAAATGTTTGGAAGGGTTGACAGTGAGAACTCGTAAAGATATATATTATATATCATTCTACGAGACATAACGATTGGCGAATCATACACAAAGAATTTCAGCAATGGAGACATGGTGTAACGTCAGAGCGATTTTATATAAGACGTACTAGCTTTTATTTTGGAAGGGCTGACAGTGAGAACTCATAAATAAAAGGATATATGATACATCTTTTTACGAAACAATGAATCAGATACAAATAATTTCAGAAGAGGGGACATGGTGTAACATCAGGACGATTTTGTATAAGACGTAGCTTTCATTTAGCTGGCGGTTTGTATATGATCAAATCACCATAACGATCAATCTGAAAATGAAGCATATCTTCAAAACTATTGAACAAAATTGATTGAAACTTTGCACAAGTAAACAATTGCCTAAACTGCATGACCCCACGTCAACATTATCGTTGCTTCAGTAACAAATTAGTTCACAGAGTCCTTTGCTCCTTTAATGACGTTATTTTCTGGCTTTTCTAAAACAATTTTTGACTATTCGTTGAGTGATCGCCTACAAGAGCTCTTCAAGACATAGCATGACTACGAACTATGAAGTCGTACTGGACACTAACTGTTCAATTAGGTACATTTATTCTTCATGGATGATGATAAAATTAGGCGCCATTTTGTAAGCAACCTTCCCATGATGCATCATGGGCCTGCAGAGGAGCTTTAGGTGTTACACCATGGTTACCCTGAGAATGATAGAGAAGTAGGATTAATTATTATGTATTTTTTATTCTATCTTGATTCTCATTGGTTGTAAAGAAACAACTAACTCAAGAGAGTGTTCAAGTTTTACATTTTAGCGTGAATAGACTAAACCAATTCACGTGTCTATTGATTTATATTAAAATGTAACATTAGATTAATCACTCTATAGAACAGCGCTAGATATGCTTATAGAGAAGATCGGCGAGAACTTAAAATCCTCGAACTTCACAATTTGTTGTTAGAATATCAAGTATTTGTTAAAAGTGCAATGTTGTATGCATTGATCAACAATTATAAACTATCTGAATTTGTAATTATTATGTAATTAATATTTCTCATGAGGAAGAAGAAATATATCTTAACTCGCTGTATCCTAACCATGTAGTTTTTATTTAAGAAAATACGATTTTAAATGGCTGCTTGTATTGATGAATTGGATGAGAAATTTTTATAACGTATTTGTTTGTTGAAAATATGACATCATAATTGAATGTTCTTTATAGACAGTGGAGTTGTTTTGATGGCGATCACATAGTGATAGCTGTTGTGATTGCTCTTTGGAGGAGAACTAGTCGAAATAAACTATTTAGTTTCTCATGCGGGAAGGTATAGAGGAGCTTCTTAGGCATAAGTATAAGGTTAGATAATGGTCACGAGTGTTCTATGGGATACAGAGTCCCGAGAATTAGATGGGGGACTAATTTTAGGGACTCTGTCTTCCATAGAGCACGAGGGACCGTTATCTAACCATCTTAGAGAATGGTTGAAACCATGAAGTAATTTAACTTTTACTATAGAATTGTTTTTTTGCCTCGCACATTTACCGGAGACATTCATTGAATTCGTTAGTTACTTCATTGCATCATTAGTGAACTCTGTATAGAATCCAAAACTCTATTATTAGAAAAACTATATAAAGAAAACAAAAGATCTTTCAGTGCAGGACTCTATATATATAGAGTTCACTAATCTGCCTAATCTTGATGAATTAAAACACTATGGAATATAGAGCAGTGAAATACTCGACGTGGATTGGTTGAGTGGTTACAACAATTCTCTAATACGAAACAGAATCACTCAATGTCCTCATATTTGAGAAACAAACGCTACCTTCAACTTGCGATACCTTTTAGCTTAATTGATTAAAATGCCGAACCTTTGGAAATAAACTGAAATCACTAAGATCTTTCAGATGAACTCCTCCACCTTTATTTTTACTAGAGTACCCTTTACGTCGCTTAGTTTCTTTATTTAAATAGTGAATATCAACCATCTTCCATTGCGCGTTTATGTTTATGTTCTGATAAGATAAGATATGAGCCAGAGGCTCATGTTTAGAATGCTCGACTATATATATATTTGTAAAAATATCGATACCAAATCTAATCTAATTACAATGATATAAAATTCATTAAATGACATGTATTAAGAAAGTATTAAATAATATGTAGAATTAAAGTAGAGTAAAATAGTCATAAAAATAGAGTTCAAGTACAACGCATGCACTTACAACCAAGATTTAATTTACTGTTAAAATCTAATTTAGCAATCAAGTTACGAAAATCAGCTAAATAATTAGAGTTTTTAATGTTAGAGGGGAGATCATTCCATATATGAAATGTTATATAAGAAAACGAATTATGTAAAATAATATAAAGTGTTATACCGTACTTGTTCAAAATTTAGAACCTCTAAGATTATAATGGGAAAGCCGTAATTCGATGGATACCAGTTCGTCCCTACGTTTGTATGTGGATGACACTATTGCCTTCTTGACGTGGTAAATACTCCGGAAATTCGCTATGAATCTTCTCAGAAAACCTACACAATCTTTTCTATCCATCCACAATCCAAAATGTCCACAGCGAACCTCGCCGTTTGAGTCTTCCGCGTTTCTCCTCACTGGAGGATGACATAATTCAAAACGAAAATGAACAAAACCTCGAGTTTTACAAAAATACAGAAATAATTACTTTCTAAGATATATGTCTTCGTACAATTAAAAGACTGCAAGATGAATAATTTATATCAAGAATTGAGAAGATATTTACGGACGAGTTCATTAAGTGAATTTCGTGCTTCAAAAAATTCCCCACCGAACGCGTAATAATGTATTATGGAGGACACTCAGTCATTAAGTGACATGAAAGGCATTTTTCCAGATGTTTTGTTCAAGTAGGAAAATAGACCTTTTAGCAGACTATGTTTTTCAGTTTTAATACGATATAATACGTCAAACCATTCGGGTAAAGGTTCTTAATAAATGTTGCGGCCCGTCGTTATCTAACCCATTACTGCGTCTTCTTTACTGGTAGATAGATAGAAAATAAAAAAGTGAATTACTTGGACCGGCGAAAAGTGTTGTTTCGAATATTTCGCGTAATATTATTTTTTACCTGAAAATGGATGGAATGAAAGTATATAGCATGGGCTTTCTTGTTGTAGGTGTATAGAGTCCTAACTATCATTTAATGATATTTAACTCCCATTTGAAATCCTGCATGCCTATAATGGCCCAACTCCTGGCAACGGTCTCAGCCTGAAGCGACTCGCCAATATCTTGTCTCGTCCAAATGTGTTTTTTTGCTCCTCCATGGCTCAGCCGAAGTTCTTAATGAAACACAAGGATTTCTCCAATTCATAAAAAATTATATCTTCACATTGTGAGATAAAGATGATATCTTCATTGCTCACAGTGAAATTATTATTTTTATCTTCACTGTGAAAATATCATCCTGGCTATTTCATCAATTTCAATATAATAAAATTTCAATATAATAAATAAATGGTCGCTTGGAGATACGACTTTTATTGCTTAAACGCTTCAGTGTAGAAGGGATGAACAACTCTTCTCCTTAGCCAATAATACTGTTATGATTTGAGGAGTAACAACAATACTCTAATGCTCCCCAAGCCTAACACTAATGCGATGAAACGAACTTTCGGGTATCGAGGTGCGATGTTGTGGAACTTAAATCACAAAAACTATTATCTATAAGAAAGTCATACTGTAATTTATTGTACATATTTTTTAAGATGACCTGTTATATATCTAATTTTAGATTCTCATTTACTATTCAGTTAGTTTTTAACATTTTTACATTCTTCTCTGTAAATAACACACTGCCCCGTGAAAAACAAACCTATATAGACTGACGTGGTTACCGTGTATAAAGATTCTTAAATAAAAATAAATAAATAATAAAAATAAATAAAATCATCTCGTCTTGATAATATCTCTCACTATATGCAACGCCATGTAATCCGTTATAAATATAACCAATGTTAATTTGACATTTTGAAAAAATGTCTCATCTGCAGGTGCTCAGAATTACTTATATTTATGTAAATTCAAAAACGACCTATTCACTTTCTTGCTTGAGTCCTGTAGCAGGAACACCACATCAAGTTGAAAAACGAAGCGGCTGAGAAGAGCAACATTTTTAAAACAAAAAACGAAAGAAGAAAAGGTAAGGAAATGAGAAGCAATGTATACTTTCATGTCCTGACGTTCATGTTTCAAAAGATAGGAATTATAATGGTGTTATGTGAAAGTAAATCGTCGTGGGTTGAGCCGTCGTATGTCGACAAAGCTCAGGGCAGTACGAGTATATTTTTTTCTTTCCTCTATCTGATGTGTAACTTTCGTATACGTAGCTGTTTTGTTACGTGCTGACAATTGTCGCCATTTGGGGCGATCCCGGGCGGCAAGGTTCGAGTTTTTAATGTCAATTTCGCAGCGCTTGAAATTGGCTTTCGGTGAATCTTTATGGCCGTTTCTCGTTATGCTCCCATTGTTCCTTTTCAAACAGCTAGTTCACCGCGTAGAACAGAGTTTTGCTGTTTGGTCGTCGCTCATTCTTTCCAGGTGCCCGTCCTAGCAAATTCGGGATCGTATCAAGTAAGATTCGAGCCCATCTAGTTTATATCAGGAGAGTATCTTGGTGTATGGCATATTGTCTTGCCATAGGATATGTCGCAGGCGGCGCATGTGGAAGCTGTCCAGTTTTTGGATGTTATGACGGTAGAAGGTCGAACATTCGCATCCATAGGTTACTGTGCACAAGATAACCGATGGATAAACGTCGACGATTTTTATCATTACCAGAAATGAAGGACAAAATGGCCGCCGCTTGAAGACTAATTTACATAAGGTCCTTAGAAAATGGCGTTCCATTTTACAGTGAGTTACAGAGAAAGAAGATATTAAAATGAAGATTCTGCTCGTTGAGTAGCTCGTCTACCGTTGGCCGACCTCTTTATATACACAACACAGATTTTCAAATTATTCAGTCACTGGTTTAATTAGATCAGTCAAATCTACGATCTGCCAAATGACAATTTCCAGAGATAACTTTGGTCAATACTTGTGCCTCTATTAATGACGGGAATTTTATAATGCCCAATGTCTTAATTATTACAAGTTTTTCAACCTGATTTATTAAGATTAATGCTAATTTATATTAACATAATGTGTCTTGTTCGGGAAATTTCAAAGCACTGGTAAAACCGGTTTATTCTGCTTTCAGATGTATAGCTTTCGCAACAGTTATGGTTATTTCCAGAGATATCAATAGAACAAATAGGTGGTTCAATTTTGGATGTTTTTCAGCCCGACAGGAAGGTGTATTTTTTACACACTGAGGTGTTTTATTGCACACTAAGGTGTGTTTTATTACACACTGGGGTGTTTTTTACAGATCTTGAGATACAAATCACTTGACCCATTGCGGAAAACAGCACAATAACATCCACCTGCACTTCATATGTGCATGAATCGGAGAAAAGCAGTTCTTTATATATAGCATGGTATATCATGTGCTAGATGCTCATGCTAAACCTTTGGATAAACTCTGTTGTTTTCAACACGGAAATAATCTTAAAATAAATACTAGATCCTAGCACACATATAAGCATAAATCATGGCTCCTTCTTGTAGGCTAATAGTTTATAAGTTGATGGATCTTCGTCGATTAAAACGCTTAGTTTTTAAAAAAAATTAAATTTTGACAAAATGATACATTTATAAAGGCAAATAGACCTTCTAGCAGAGTATTTTTAACACTTTTATTTAATAATGGGATATTATATTGCCAACCTCGACTACGGGCTATTGTTTCGTGAATATCGAAGGAAATTGGGGAAGTGTCCATTTGAATGGCGTCAAAACATTCGGACAAAATAAATTCACAATAAATGTAGCTCTGTTCTTCATTAATCCATTACTAACGTTTTTAGCGCAGGTTACAATCATGTCAACGTCAGAAAATGCCACAATGGGGGTCATGCTAATTCTATCTGCTCTTTCGTTCCTGTTAAATGGCACCTTCTTGATCGTTATTTGTAAAAACTGGACACTTGTAAAACAAAGGAGGATTACCTATCACGTCACTAACCTTGCTATTGCTGATTCCATAGTCGGAGCAAACTCATTTGGTATTTACGTTTCAATAATAGCAGCTGGAAGGGAGACCACGTTCACTTTAGCGTTCAGGGCAATAGTATGGACGGCTACTCTATCGTCTTTACTAGCCGTGTGTCTGATGGCTATTGAGCGGGCGGTATGCATCAAGAAGCCTCATACCTGGAACCAAATTCTTCCACTGAAAAGAATCCTCATAATCATGGCTTGGAAATGGATTCTTATTCTAACACTTGTAATTCTCCTCTATTTCTATCCGTCGACAATGACGTTCGTTGGCCTGGTTTTGGTCTACATTCCCATCTTTGTGACTGCAGTGCTGTATATCAATGTCTACTTGAAGATCTGGAAAGCAAACACAAACGAAGTAGATGATGAAACCCAGCAGAATTCTTCCGAGGCGATCAACGAAAGACGAAACAACCTGATGCAGCAGAAAGTTGGTAGTTTTGTTCTTATTCTGACCATGGTCATGATAATAACCATGTTCCCCACTTTACTTACTATAACAGTCATAAGTACATGCGAATTGTTCGAATTAAACTGCAAGTTTATAGAAACTGTAAAGTTGATCAGGCAATATTTTTACTTGTTGTCAATAATGAATTTCGTCGTCAATCCGTTATTGAATGTTTGGAAAATAAGTATGTATCGCAAGTTGTTTTGGAAAATGTTTGTTAGGGCTGACAGTGAGAACTCATAAAGATATATATGATATATCATTCTACGAGATATAACGAATCATACAAAAAGAATTTTAGCAGAGGGGACATGGTGTAACATCAGGGCGATTTTATATAAGACGTAGCTTTTATTTGACCATGCATGAGAACTCCAAAAACGATGAAGAATGTCGTTTGTCTCATTTTAATCTTAATTATAAGTAATACCATGAGGGAAATTAGTGATTAAATGCCCGAAAGCTCAGGGAGGATTTGTGGAATTCCCAAGGGCGAAGCCTGAGGGACTTACACAAATGCTCCCGAGGCTTGAGGGCATTTTATCATTTATATAGACCAGGAGCGAGGGGAATTCGACGAAATATTACCCCGAGAGATGATATTTCCCGAGCGGAGAGTCTATAAATGATATATTATAACGAAACAATATTGAATATTGTCTTGAAACATCTAGAAACGTCTTGAAACGTCTTGTTGTCCCTCCATTGTGTGTTATTTGGAGCGAAAATCAAATAACACGCGCGTGCTATTTGGTTTTCGCGCGTGCTATTTGGTTTCGCGCGTGATACTCGAGTTGAATACACCTCCACGGAGGGGTATTCACTATTATATCCCGCCACCGCGGGTAATTCGAGTTTAAATTGACTGGTCAGGTCGTACAAATCTAGCTCTTTGATTGGACAATTTATAGCTGAGGTATAATATAATCACTAATTCCCCCGACATGTCATGGTATTAGTTTATTATAATACCATAATTGGCGAGGAAATATAATAGTCTTGATTACTTAATGTATTTCTTTGTTGGGTAAAAGAGTATTGTTTAGATGTTTATTCAATGCTCATGCATGTTAATGCAGGTGAAATTAGAAATTTGTGCGGTTAGAAGGCGAATTAGAGATTAAGTCGCCTGGTGAGAACAAAAGAAACCGAGGCAATCATGGTATTACTGGATGAAAAATAGTTTCTCGTATATTAAGAGTAATTACGGAACAGTCTGGCAGTGTATATTCAATGAAATCCAGGAAGTAGCAGAGTTTAAGAAAGTTCTACTTAGTCATAATTGTTATTAACTGTATTTTTATTAAACACTTGTTGACCGAGCGGGAGCGGTCTGTACGGCAAAATTATCCTGTCAGCGGTCTTTCAGTACAGATCGAGCGACGAATAGGGGTTTCCACAAGATGCTCGGAATTTTGCAAAAAGTTGCTCTTTTTTTCAAAAAAAGTTGCTAGGTTTTAAGAAAGTTACTCAAACTTGCTAGTTCACTTGCGCTGCCAATTTTAGCAAGTTCTGATACATACCTTGTGTTAGCATTCAGACTGACTAGCATATGAATGTGTTTCTTCATCAAACAATGGATGAACCATCGTCGTACTTCAGCACGATTGCTGCTTCTTTTGCAAGACCACATGGAAAGCATGGAAAGTGTAAATAACTCCGGTGTTAATTCCCCTGCCGGGTATTGAATAATGAATACCATATAGAAAATAATAAAGTTGATAGAGAATTGAGAATGGACTTGGAGAGCTGAAATTATTCATTATTAAGCAAAAGCTAAGTGCAAACAATGAAAATGTAAATTTTTAACCTACCTACTGACATACAATCAAGCAAAATTTAAATAATTGCTGTTAAAACTCGCAAAATTGCTTGGAGCTACAAAAGTTGCTAGTTCAAAAAATTGTTGCTCATACAAGGAGAAGTTGCCGAAAAGTTGCCGAGCATCTTGTGGAAACCCCTAGCTAGCGACGAAGGAGCGAGGTCTGTGCGAAAAGACAAAGGGCAGGATTATTTTGCCGTAAATAATGACCAAACGAGGTTAATAAGGTTTTTATTATATGGCTCTTTTAAATTTCTCACATTTTCTCAATTTTTTCGTAATTTTTTAAAACTTTTCAGCGGTTCCGTAATGACCGCTCTTTATCAGTTTGTAATGACCGCTCAGGAACCAATCAGATTGCAGAAAAGCTGCGTTAACACAGCTCACGAGCCAAGCCATATAATAAACATATTGAATTTTTATATTAATCACTTAACGAAAATTAAAAGTTCAGTAAGTCATGGGATTCGTCCATTCCTTATTTCTGCAGCAAAAGATATAATAAGTTGTTCTGATAATAATAATAATAATAATTTAATCACAGCATATCTACATAGTAGCTCTACATCTGTGATAATAACACTAAAAATAATATATATATATATAATAATACAAATACGTTATTCTAAGTTATTAAAATAGAAATTCTTAAAAAACTCTTGAAAAAACTCTTGAAAAATTCTTAAAAAATTCATTAAAATTCATTTTACTTGACGATTAAAACAATGTTCATCAGAGCACGATCGAATGCTTGCTGGCAGGTTATTAAATAAACTCGCCGCAGAGTCCTGAAAGGTATTCCTAATAGTTAAAGGTATAGTTAATTGAGGAGCAGCACTGGAGTGTAATGACACCTTGATGGTTCATGCTTTTCTAACGCTAGGTATTTAGTCAAGATGAGGTTTACATTGCCTTATGAGCGCTTCTAAGTATTGAGATCTTTCTAAAGTAGGAAGCAAACCTAACTTCACCACATCCTTCTCTGTGGAGTGATGATTGGTCACAAAACTAATATAATGAACATATTTATTGAATTTTTATATTATTTTAGATTCTAGATTTAAATTGCTTGTATTGTATATGTAGTAGTTTTTATAGTTTAAAGTTTATTAATTACAGGTACGTATTATGAACGAGATTTTTAGCTCTTGCAGGCCATTACGTGTATAAATAAAGTTTGATTCGATTTTGATGATCTCGTTCTTACGTTGAAGGTCTACTCACCATTATGACCAATCTGAAAATAAAGCATATCTTCAAAACTATTGAAAAAGAATACAGTTCAATAAATTGAATATCCCTACTTCAACTATATCGTTGCCATAGCATCAGATTACTTTAGAGAATCATTTCTTCCTTTAATAATTTTTTTATTTTCTGCTTTTTCTAAAACAATTTCTTACTGTTGATATACTGAACTATAATAATCAATGTCAATAGTATTGCCCACAAAACAGGGCAACATGAAATCAAAATCGTTGCACGGCATGGTAGAAAATACAACTTTTGCTTCAGGATAAAAGGAGTCTGGCGGTATACATTTATTCTTTATGGATGATGATTAAATTAAACGTTATCAAACCTCGTTCGTTGGTCTTCAACGTTTAGCGCAACTCAAGGCTGATATAATCCAAAACAAAACTCAACAAAACCTGGAGTTTTGTCAAAAATACAGAAATAATTACTTTCTATGATATATCTTCTTTCAATTAAAAAATATGACTAATTTACTTCAAGAATTGACAAGATAGATGAGTTCATTAAGTCAAAAATCCCCCGCTAAGCGCGTAATGTATTATGGAGGACACTCAGTCATTATATTTGTGTATGGAAAAATCATTTTTCCAGATGGTATCCTAAAGTAGGCAAATAGACTTTTAGCAGACTATGTTGTGCAGTTTTAATACGATTTATAAAATAACCGGAAGTAAATGAGCGACAATACGCTGTCTGATTGGTTACTGAGCTTAAAAACTGTACATTATAACTCAATAAAGCATAAGCTGACGTGATTCCTCGCGTAGATTTTGTCGTTTTTTGACGGATTTTAAGTAGTTTAAATTACAAAAGTCAAAGAATACCTGGATACAAGGCTAATCAAGGTACTAACACAACAGAACGTATTTTCATCTCTAAAATCGCCAACGTGTTTTCAACAAAGGCTTCCTAGCAACGCATATAGCTACGCCTCTTATAACAGGTAAATTTTTCATAGCTTTATTGTTAATTTAATGGCGTTATATTATAAAAGAAATTAAACAACACGGTTGAACGATTAAACCCAAACGATTCTATTGGATGATTGCTTCATTATACTAAAATACAATAGGTTCAGTGACCGTGCACCGTGCACAAAATTACATAAAGACGAACAAAAAGATAGAACAAAGACTTTAGCTGAGTTTCAAGACCATATCTCGATTGAGTATGCGTCCATCGACTTTTCAGTCCCGTTTAAATGTAAAACCAACCGTCTGCAACAGTCTTTTATTACGCATTATACTAAGGAACATCACTCAGGGTAAATAATGATTGATAACATACAGTAACTTTATAGATTGAGATTATAGAATTTAGGTTTTTAATTCTTTTTTTGGAATTATTCATAGTTTCCGCAATTCAGTTTGTGACTGCTATGTGGACTAACATTTCATGATTAAACTATTAACTAATTAATAATGGCCCAACTGCTGGCAACCGTCTTAGTCTGCATCGCAGCTTAAAGAGTCATTGGAGTAGAAATACTAAAACGAGTGTTTTTCTCTCTCTTCCCTGCCGGAAGTTCTCGAAACTTAGCCTTGAAAATACACTATTTTCAACTAACAGTTGTCGGGTATAAAAAACCCATTTTATCTCACTTATTTCCCCACGACTATAGATGTTTACCTAAAATGCATCTTGATAATTGGTTAAATTGATATTTTGAAGAAATATGTCTCATCTGCAGGTGTGATGACCACTACTTATATTCATGTAAATTCAAAAACGCCTATATATTCAATTTCTTGCTCGAGTGCTGCAGAAGTAACACCACATCAAGTTGAAAAAACCAAGCGGCTGAAAAGAGCAACATTTTTAAAACAAAAAGACGAAAGAAGAAAAGGTAAGGAAATGAAAAGCAATGTAATCTTTCATGTTTTGACGATCATG